>NC_051169.1:33811633-34391633 GCF_013339725.1 Rhipicephalus microplus
TGTCCACATGATTACCACATTTCTGCAGAGATCAGCCCAGCAGACTGGTTACTAACCCTTTTTTCTGTTCTTGATATCTCCGTTTACCGGGATTCTCCTGATGATTTGCAGAACACAAAACTTAGCTGATACCCACAGTGGTATGCATGACATACTATACACTGTGTGCTCACCTGTGATGTGCACATTGCATGTTGTATAGCTACAAAAAAGTTGGTGCAGCCCTACATCAAAACAGCTTTCGCTGGGTCTTCACATCATCTTCAGATGCCATGCATTTTTCCTCAGTTGTGCAGTCAGTCACCAACAACAATGTTCAGTCACCTTTTCTGCACGTGCTTCGCATGACCTCTATTCGCATCATAGATGCGATCTGCGCACTTTTTTTTTCAATCACATCTGAGCCCATATATAATAACGCGATAGCGTTATGAAGAGCTCTTTTTGCAGAAATTCCGGCGTTGGCATCAGCAGTTGTGAGCGAAAAATCTAAAACGATACGAATAAGATAAAAAATGGTGGATCAGAGTGGGCATCAAACCAGGGTCATTTGGATCCAAGGGGGGATTGAACACGGGGTTCGAACACGGGATCGAACACGGGTTTGCATGGCAAGCGCATGTTCTACCACTGTGCCGCGCGTCTGCTTGTGGATACAGCGAAAAGAACTTCCTCTGCTTGAAAATTCAGTGAAAGTATCTTTCGTGCGTTACAAACATACGCGTTCTGTATACATGCTTCACAATTTAACATGAAATACTGCAGTATTAATGCGTGGTACAAGCGCCTTTTGGTATCAGGCGTCCAAACATGTATTTATTATAATGACTTCCTGGTTTACAGCTGGTAACCCCCTACAACAAGCACACACGCTACTGCACCTGTTTCCTTAAGGCCACGTCCAGTGGGGGCCTAGCAAATTCGAAAAGGCTTCGTCATGCACCAAGTGTTTGAAGTACGCACTAGAAACAGAATATTGCTATCGCGTTCAACTAATAAAGACGAAGTTTTAAGGGCCCCTATTTCTTTTATCTGCGTACTGTATTGTTAATATCAAGTATGATGGTATGTTAGCTACTACAACACTTGCTTATTTTTCTTCAAGATTATAAGCAACAATAAAAATTGCGATGCCTTTATACACACTAGTAGACTTTTTAGAATATCTTGGTAGAGCGGTATTATCCTCGTTATTATTTCCTGCATAACTGAGCAAGATAAAGCGCTTTTGATTTGCTATTTAGCTGTACTCTCCGCGCTGACCATTGCATCACAGAGCAGAAAGAATATTTTATGCCGACAGCACAATGACATTTTTTTCTCTTTCAAATAGCGTTTGCATATTATAACTATCTTCTACATTAATGTCTCACTACTAGAAGCTCACACATCATTTTTTTTTCATTTCTTAGTCATTGATGTATTCACACGTCTCTATCGCATGCGTTAACGACGTTCATTTGAAACGAGGCTAGGGGCATATCAGCGTCTCTATAAAGTATGACCATTTTCCTGTCCATTTATTTAGCACGAGATTTTCCACTTGCCTTCCTCTAAGCCATTTATTACCCTGGTGATCTCACTTTTCTGGCTGGCTTGTTGCAGCCTAGTGACTTCCGGCTTGAAGATATTCAGCCGCATCACTAGCTTGACAATTTCTGCTTGGCGTGTTTTCAATTTGCATAAGCTTGAGTGATTCCACTATATAGTAGTTTTGCTGAAAGTCTGACTTTTAAGAAACCTGCTTGCGTAGTCGCTAGTGGAATGAAGGAATATAAATAAAGCTAAACTATTCTTTAGTCGTATCTGAGAAGGGGTTTTGTAGGAAATGGAACACTTTTGTTATAAGTAAATGTGAGCTGTACTGTATTGCGGACAAAAGACTTGTACACAGTATAAACGCCATAATTCAGAGCAATAGTCTAAAGGGGGGGGGGGAGCTTCTACGTTCGTTAGTTAGTGTAGTAGCATGCCACCTGCCAAGGAGCCTGTGCCATGGCCGGAATTCAAGGAAAAGTGGTCAAGGGTGCACGTAGACTATGCCGGCCCGGTGGACGGACATATGTTGCTCATCGCAGTTGATTCGCTCACGAAGTGGATAGAGGTGAGCCCAGTGAAGATAGCCAGCGCGGGACGGACTATCGAAGCCTTACAATCAATGTTTAGTAGGTTTGGCCTGCCCCGAACCATGGTTTCCGATAACGGGCCACAGTTCACTAGCGCGCAGTTTCAGTCGTTCATGAATGAAAACGGAATTCGCCACTTTCGCACCGCGCCTTATCATCCGCAGTCCAGCGGTTTAGCAGAGAGGGCAGTGCGAACGATTTAGCTGGGACTGCGCAAGAACGCTAGAGGCACACTGCAAGGCCGATTAGACCAAATTCTGTTGCAGTATTGCCGCACCCCTCAGCCCAGCGGGAAAACGCCAGCGTTCATGCTGCTGGGTTTTGAGCCTCGATGCAAGTTGGATAACATCGTGTCCTGTCGGCCACGTTCTCACACAGATACGGAGCACCCCGGAACCACTCGCCAAGTTGGAGACTCCGTTTGGTACCGGAACTACGGGACAGGAGCCAGGTGGAAGGCTGGCGTCGTACAGACCCCCGAAGGCCACCGCATGGTAACCATCAAGGCCGCAGACGGCGATCATCATCGCCGGCATTATGACCAGTTGAGAGGAAGAGAAACCGACAGCACGGGACTCGCTGCCGGTGAAGCAGAAATCAAGCAAGAGCCCGGGGTTGAGGCACCGCAGACGGAAGCTGGCGAAACCGGCAATAAAGAGTTCGATCCTGGCGAAACCATGTTACGCAGGTCCACCAGAAACCGACGCCCGCCGGATCACTACCAGCCTTAAGGGGAAAGAAGGCTGATGCATCGTCATTTGCACATGTCACTGCCACTGCGCACGTTGTGTGCGCATACCCTTCAGAGGCTATAAAAAGCCTCGCTCCCAATAAACGTTGTTCACTGTTGTACATTCGTGTCTGTACGCTTCAGCATATTATCACTATCTTCTACATTAATGTCTCACTACTAGAAGCTCACACATCAATTTTTTTATTTCTTAGTCATTGATGTAGTGGAGGAAGAAGAAGAAGCCGAAGTGTGCGAACGCTTCCACTACGGCTCCTGCTTTTTTCAACGTTTTTGCGACGCCACTTTGTGATTTCAACGTCATATTAGTGCAACGACTTCCAGAAGACACAGGGACTCTGCCGACACAATTTGGGCGCAGTGAGTGCTTGCTTCTTGCATTTTATTTCGCCTCCGCCATCGTCGCTCGCCTACCGACAGCTAGCCCTGACGAGTATCTTCTTTGCTCTAACGTGGCGCGTGCTTGCCCGCGCGCCCCGTAGCCGCACTGTCTCGCTGAGCGATGGAGTACCAAGTGACAGGGGAAGACATTGACCCTGAAGAAATCACGCCAGACCAAGGCTGGCAGACCGCCTCGTGTCGCCGAGCAAAAAATGAAGGCTCCAAACGTGTGCCGTCATATAGCGCTTTGAAACGCAACGAGCACAAGCCCCGCAACAGAGAAAATGTGAAGAACAAGATTATTCGAGAAAGCCGAATGCCTCACCTACCAAAGAATGACATCCGCATTATCATTAGGCCCAGAGGGGGTCTTAACATCGCTAGGGTTGGCCCAACGACAATCGCTGAAGCCATTTCGACTTCGGCAGGTATCAGCCCATCGGAACAGCAAGCAGACACGCTCTGCCCCAATATTAAACAGAATATCTTAGTAGCAAGCACGCCGAAGAGAGAAAATGCTAATCGCTACGTGCGCGTTAAAGAAATCCGCATCGCTGACAAGACCTATGAAGTTAGTGCCTACGAAGCGGCACCACATTCTACATGCAAAGGTGTCACTCGAGGGATTCCCATGCAAGACGGTTCGGCGGACATTGATGCGAAGATTGTCAACGACCGCAATCCACTAGCTTTGGCTGCCAAGCGCATCGGAAGTACCACTGCAGTGATCGTGGCCTTCGATGGACATCGTGTGCCCAATTTTGTGCGATACGGATCGGTGCTACTTCAATGTACACTATACCGTAGACAGATAGATATTTGCTACACCTGTGGTCGGCTCGGCCATCGAGCGGACGTGTGCCCGAACCCTGGAGACGTTATCTGCAGAGGCTGCAGCGTGCCGAACCCCGAAAAGGAACACCGCTGCACACCAACATGCAAACTTTGCGGAGGAACCCACCTCACTGCCGACAGGGAATGTAAAGAACGCTACCACATTCCATACGTGGTGCGCCGACGACGATGGGAGCGAGTACACTCGACGCGACACAACAGCTACGATGCAATGAACGAGTTCAACCCAACCACTGACGACGACCAGGCCTCGAATCTTTTTACAGATGGTCGATCCGATGGCAGCCGATCCCGGTCCCGATCCCGGAGTCGTCCAAGGAACCGCACCATGCGTGTATCGAGGTCCCGGAGCCGCCCTCGGACCCACTCCCGCAGCGCGCGAAGTGGGACCCCAACCAGATCTATATCGCGAGGCTACTCCAGGTCTCATTCTGGTTCACGTCATGGTTCCCGTTCAGGTTCCCGGCACGGGTCACGCTCCGGCTCCCACTCAGGTTCCGGGCCTCATGCCGGTTCCAGGCCTCACCCCAGTCTCACCGGGGTCTCGCGTCAACGATCGCCTAGCCCATCGGCACCACCATCGCCAAGCAACGTCAGCAAGAATAAGCGGGGACCTCTCACTTGGGCGGACGCCGTCCGGAGAAAAGGAAACACTACATCACAGGTAGGGTCGGGTTCACTCCCAGAGCATGATACACACAACACCTCTGAGATAGCGATCTTAAAGCACGAAAATGCGATGATGAAATAAACAATACGCAAACTCACAGTCGCAATAGCCGAACTAAAAACTGACAGAAACGCACGCGCTGCTATGCCCCCAACCGACAACGACGACAATGCAGTCACTCCGTTGCAGCCGCAACCCGTAGGCGTTGGTAACGACGACGGTGAGAGCGCACCCAAAAAACGCGCGGTCGCCCACGACCAGCCAGCTTTAAAGGAAGAGTTAGACGACATTAAGAGCACGCTATCGGCGATTAAGGAAAGCCTTCGCTTTCTTGGCGAAAGCATGGCTCTCGTGCAGTCTACTCTCGCGGTACACGGTAATCGTTTGGGCCAAGTGGAGCAATATCTTGATCACGTCGTCGCCCCTGCCATTGCAGCGGATAAGCCGTTGTCGCAACGTACAGCCGTGCCCAGTCCACCGCATCACGCGGCCCTTATGCACCCGCCGGGTGCTCAGGCCAACTCCTAAATGCTTCAAGATGGCCAGGCCAATTGACGAGTTGTGAATCTGGCAATGGAACTGCAGGAGCTTCACCCACAAGAAAGCTTTCCTGCAGCAATACCTCCGTAGCCACGAAGCCAAACCTCACATCATGCTATTACAAGAGACTGTAGTACCAACCGCCACGTTTTCCGGATACCAGTGGTTGCCCGGCCCCTCGGGAGGACGCGGTATCGCCACCTTGGTCGCTAACAAGATTACCTGCACAGCGCACAGTCTCAATGTGCCCGAAATTGAGCACGTTATGGTCGAAATTCTCCCTGGAAACATATCAAAACAAAGCGTATACATGCTCAATGTATACAGTAGTCCCAGCCACTATAGACAAAGATTCACACGCTTGTTCCAGAAAGCTGTCCGCCTCGCGGGGCCTAACCCGCTAGTGATTGCAGGCGATTTTAACGCTGCGCATAGCGCCTGGGGCTACACGTACGACACACCCAAAGGTAACGAGCTTTGGAAAAGTGCGAATGACATGGGCCTTATTCTCATTACGGACAAGGCCTTCCCCACTCGCACTGGTACGTCCACGCAAAGAGATACTACGCCGGATCTATGCTTCGTCGAGAATATCTCCGACGCCCACTGCTCCAACCTCGCGGTAGATCTCGGTAGTGACCACTTCATATTGGCTGTACACCTCCCCACAGTAAGCAGGAAGACCAAGTCGTACACGTGGGTCGACTGGGACCTCCTTCGTAAGACCCGCGCAGAACGACCTCCTCCCGATACCCCACCGAGCCTCGAGACGTGGACGGCCCAGCTCAAAGCTGATGTAAACAAGGCAACGAAAACTATCTGCACAGACCTTCCAACCGAAAGGATGGACAGTCGTCTCGCCCACCTACTAGAGGCCAAACAGTCTCTATTGGCCCGGTGGAAGGGCCAGCGCCTTAATCGGAGGTTACGCAAACGCATATCTCAGTTGAACAAGACCATGATGGATCACTGCCGCATCCTTTCAAAACAGCAGTGGGACGAAATTTGTAATTCGATTGATGGTCAGGTTCGAAATGGCAAAACGTGGAACTTACTCAAACACCTCCTCAATGAAACCAACACCCGCACAAATCAGCGTCATTCGATCGTGAAGATACTTCATCAGGCTAAACTAACAGTGCCACCGGAAGATGTTGTCAAGAACCTCGTGGAAAAATATCTCCCGCTCCCCACGGGCCTTGTGACCCCTCACCCTGATTACTCTGGCAGCGACAACACTAACTTAGACGCCGAGTTCTCTGTTGAAGATGTGCGCCGAGCTCTCCATGAGCTCAATGGCCGCTCAGCCCCTGGCCCCAATGGCATCACCAACAAGCTCCTACGCAACCTGGACGATTCTTCCGTCACTTACCTCACTGACACTATCAACGAGATATGGAAAAAGGGTGAGATACCCGATGCTTGGAAACTAGCTCGCACGGTTCTCATACCCAAACCGGGAAAGGCGCCGAGCCTAGATAACCTACGCCCCATATCTCTCACGTCGTGCGTGGGCAAAGTGGCTGAGCACGTCGTCCTCAACAGGGTTGGTCGATACCTCGAAGATAACGACTACATCCCGCACCACATGATTGGCTTCCGACCAGGGTTATCCACTCAAGACGCCATGTTACTCCTGAAGCATCAAATTCTAAATGGCGGAAACACTCGGGACACTCGTGCAATACTCGGTCTCGATTTAGAAAAGGCCTTCGATACCATAACGCACTCGTCAATCTTGAAAGCGATCGCAGCTCTCGGCCTAGGTCGTCGATTTTACTACTTTATCCGCTCTTTTCTCACTCGGCGCAGAGCCGTCCTCCGCGTAGGAGACCTAGTGTCGAAAGAAGTGGAGCTCGGACAGCGGAGCACGCCTCAGGGATCCGTCCTCTCACCCACGCTCTTCAACCTCGTGATGATCGGGCTTTCTGAACGACTTTCAAAAATAGACGGGCTAAACCAGACTATCTATGCGGATGATGTAACCATATGGTGCTCCACAGGGTCGGATGGCATCATTGAGTCCGCCCTGCAAGAGGCTATCGACATCACCGAGTCTTACCTCGACCACACCGGTCTCAGGTGCTCACCTGCGAAGTCGGAGCTGTTGATATATTTGCCCAAACGCCGGGGTGTCAAGCCCAAAGGGTGGAAACCTCCGGCGGAACGAAATATCACCCTCCACACCAGAGATGGTCGTACTATACCCAGGGTAGACACCATCAAGGTCCTCGGCATGATCATCGAGTCCCGCGGAACCAACACCCAAACAGTACGCAAGCTCAGGACTAAGACTGAGAATGCCATACGACTCGTACGTAGAGTAGCCAACAGGCACCATGGCCTCAAAGAAGACAACCTGCTGCGTCTCGTACACGCGTTTGTTTTGTGCCATTTTACGTACGTTGCCGCTATACACAAGTGGCTACGTGCTGAGCGCGATCAACTCAATGCGCTTATTCGCAAGGTAGTCAAACGAGCCCTTGGCCTCCCTATCACCACTCCAACGTACAAACTCCTCGAGCTTGGCGTAAATAACACGCTAGAAGAGATCGCCGAAGCTCAGGAACGTGTGCAATTGACCCGACTCACTACAACCAAGGCGGGCCGCCATATTCTGCGCGAGCTCGGCTTCTTCTCCTCGAGGGCCAGGGACCCCCCAGAGTTGACTCTAATTCCCCGTGAAATCCGCGACATTATTACGATCGCTCCCATACCACGAAATGTACACCCCGAATACAACAGAGGCAGGCGCCTTGCGCGGGCGACCGCCATTCTCAAGCGCATAGACATGGAAGCGGACAACGTCTCGTTCGTGGACGCCGCTGCCTATTGCAACAACCAAGCCTTCGCCGCGGTCGCAGTATCATCCGCGCAGCAGACTCTTAACTCAGCCACAATCCTCACCCGAAACCCCGAAGTAGCGGAGCAAGTAGCTATAGCTATAGCTATGCTCGACAGCAAACGGGAATTCATCTACAGCGACTCCAGGCCGGCCATCAAATCCTTCGAACGCGGAGTCATCTCCGACCAGGCGTTACGTATCCTGCGCAATGCGGACCCGAGTGCCCTGGAGCACCACACTGTCATATGGTTCCCCGCCCATCTCGGCCAGGTGCCGGGTGCCCTATCCAACCTCAACGAGATCACCCATGATGCAGCGCGCGCACTTACCGACCGCACTGCCACAGGGCAACCTCATCTTGCTGGGTTGGATACCAATCGGGATGCACCAATTACGTACAATGAAATTACAAAGCACTTTTATTTGGAACGCCGCATTTTTCTACCCCCCCATCCGAAACTTAACCGACCGCAGGCATTAACCCTACGCCTATTACAGACACACACGTACCCAAACCTTGCCACGCTTCACGTTTATTATCCCGATGCATACCCCAGCGACACATGCCCATCATGTGGACACACAGCAACACTCGAACACATGCTCTGGGAGTGTAGAACAACTCCTCCCGACTCTACTTCAAGCAAGTGGGAGAGGTCCCTCAGGAGCTCACTTCTCGCCGACCAGCGATGGGCCGTCCAGCAGGCCCACGAAGCGGCCGCCAGGTACTCAGTGTCGGTCCCTACGTGGGAGACGCCCGCTACGCGCTAAGCGCGTCCTGCAGGACCGAAATAAAGTTTTTTTCATTCCATTCCATTAGTCATTGATGTATTCACACGTCTCTATCGCATGCGTAACGACGTTCATTTGAAACGAGGCTAGGGACATATCAGCGTCTCTATAAAGTATGACCGTTTTCCTGTCCATTTATTTAGCACGAGATTTTCCACTTGCCTTCCTCTAAGCCATTTATTACCCTGGTGATCTCACTTTTCTGGCTGGCTTGTTGCAGGCTAGTGACTTCCGGCTTGAAGATATTCAGCCGCATCACTAGCTTGACAATTTCTGCTTGGCGTGTTTTCAATTTGCATAAGCTTGAGCGATTCGACTATATAGTAGTTTTGCTGAAAGTCTGACTTTTAAGAAACCTGCTTGCGTAGTCGCTAGTGGAATGAAGGAATATAAATAAAGCTAAACTATTCTTTAGTCGTATCCGAGAAGGGGTTTTGTAGGAAATGGAACACTTTTGTTATAAGTAAATGTGAGCTGTACTGTATTGCGGACAAAAGACTTGTACACAGTATAAACGCCATATTTCAGAGCAATAGTCTAAAGGGGGAGGGGGGAGCTTATATGTTCGTGTCTTTTTTTGGTTACCTCACTGTCAATCCAGTTCACCCAACAGAGTGTAATTATCTGGATCTGCACATGAATAAATTCAATTCTTTAGAAATCAACTCCAACGATTAGGTCATGATTACGTCAGTAGTTCTGGCAAATTATTGCTCTATCAATATCAAGAACGGGCACTTCTAGACGAATCTGTATAAAGAACTCTCGAAAAATTGCCAGCGACTACCACCACTTTTTTACCCTCTCACGCACTGACTCAATGTATGCAACGACTGTGTTCTGAAGCAACGAACAGTTCTTTCTCTTTAATGGAAACAGCCGCTCTTGATTGAGATTACTACAACTTTAATGGTCTATTCAGTTCATTTAGAAACGCTTTTTAAAATTTAAAAAGAACTCTTACAATGAACTCCATCGTCTGTAATGAGAGAGCGCTTATCTGCTGCTGCAAGGGCCCTTCGTGCGCTAAATTAAGGGAGCCCTACGTCGGTCAAAGCAGAGTCATACCCCTGAGAGAGCATTGAAAAATTGAAATAACGACCCCGATTTCTCGACAGCATCTTCGTCTGTCGCCATCATTAAGGACATACACGGGCACGAACTGAAGTGGCTGCACGGAACTTTGATGTACTTTTTCCTCCCTCCATTGCCACTGGGATTGAGTGTATCAGTATTCCTGCGAACCACCCCATTTAGGTAACCGCATCTTGATCCGAAGATTTAGCCCGTGCTTATACGAAACAAGGGACCGCAAGAAAGCATACAGTCGCTCAAGTGATTATTTTGCTGACATTGCCCCGTTCTAGATCTGGGTTTGTTGCGTCAAGTAATAGGTTGAATATTTCAGGTGGCTGAAACGTTGTTCTTATTTGAAGACATGCATGTATTCCTAGTATCGCTAAGTGTTCAAAGTAAACCGAGTGACATACAGTTTTGCTTTATCTTCTCAACATTTTCAACTGACCAAAAAAGCATATCTGTAGACGCGCTTACAGTTTCTTCGATGCTATTTTTATGCCACCATGCAGGCTCACTTTCATATAAGCTGAATGGGCCACTGTATAAGTACGTAAGTCGAACCCATTTATAACAACACCAGCTTTAACAATATATTGGCTATAACAATGATAAGCTGCTGTGCATTCAGCTTCTGTAAATTTTTCAGAGTGAAATAACCCGCTTACAGCAATGCCCGCCCGCGTGCTGCATAATTGGTTATAACAATAAATTCTGGCTGTTTGGTGTTCGTGCCTTCATGGGGGCCCACGGAGTAAATTTTCTGTGCTTCCACAGTAAAATCTGAAGGGATAAAATTTTTTCACTCCGTCTCGTTTTGCCCCATAATATATCGTTTTGCTTCTCAGGTTGGGGCGAAATCGGACAACTGATGCATATTTATTTCATATTTTGAACATCTCATTGAGCTGGGAAAACATGGTCATATTTATGCGGCATATACCTTGCATCCTAAGAGAAGATTCTACGTTGATGTTTTATTGTAAAGACTCAAATAAAACAAAGGTTATTTACTAATTTTAATTTTTGTCGCATTTTACCCCACCCTGCTCTATATGCTGAATGGAGAGCTACTTTACATTGGTATATGAGTTTCTTTTCATTTTCTAAACAATTTCAGCCATTAAAGAAGCTCGGGTGGCGGGGCATCCGCTTCTACGGCTGAAATTATGAGTTCACTTTTCATTAAACCGAAAATTTTTATTACTATTTTATTGGCACCCATCTAAAATTGTCACTCTAAATAACGCTGACTTTTCGCCCACAACCAAGCCCACTGACGCCGACATCGATGGACACACGGAAATTTCTGCGAAAAGAGCTCCTTAACGCTACCGCGTTAAAAAACGGCCTACCTTTCTTGATGATTGCTGTGAAATTCGCCTAACGTGACAATTACAGCGAAGAGAAAATTGAAAAGCCAAGCCCCTTTGAACCAGATGTGTGACGTTTATTCTTTCTCATGATCATCGTTGGTTTCGTCAAGGTGAACACAAAGTCATGGCCGCAAAATGATCGAATGAGCAAAACATTGTTTTCTTGACTACAAACAATGCATAAGGTATCTTTTGCATTGTTTGCTGTGTAGCAACCTAGTTTTCTATCCTTGTAATGTAATGTTGAGCACTTCCATGATGACATGTCTTATTATTATGGTGAACATTTTCTCGCGATTTTAACTCCTCTTAGTTCAGGGATTCCTACAAGTAAGCTTTTTTACCAGTTATTATAAATCACACGGGACTTCTAACATGAAATATATTTAGCTCGTGCGTTCATCATATTGCCTATTGAAAATAATGCAAATACATGCAACGAAATATATCATTAAGCCCTTTCACAGCTAACTTTTACAGAAAATTTTCTATACCTTGCTTAGACATGAAAATACAGCTTCAACTGCAAATTCAATATTTCGAGATATTTGGAACGTGGTGGGAGAGTCCAGTATACGAGCAAGACAAACCACGAATTTTACTTCATTCTTGAGCGTGATTCACCGTTGGCTACCATAAATGGCGCTGGGAGGTTTTACAGGTAAAGTTGATTTTCACTTCAGAAAATTACAACTGCAATACTTGCACGTGAAGAACTGTTGGTGCGACAAGCATAATACATTGGCTGTCAAAATTTCAACGCATCGTATGGTATTGCGCCGCATAGACCAACTAGGGAGCCATTTGCTTTGGACGTGCCTCTACACTTAGTAACAATAGACACACGTACATACGTCAATACACTCAAGTTCACGTTTAAAAGTTTGCTTTCGATAAAACTTATATCGCGCACTGAATAGCATAAAGGAAAGTGCGACCAGTAGGACAATAAAGAAAGTATGCCGATTGTTGTCGCTACCAGAGACTTAAGCTTTTAACAGCTTTATCGCCAATAAACCCATTTATAAGTCACAGCGCATTCGAGTTTGTTCAGTGCCTATCATTTTTGTAAAGTTGGTAGCCCTTAGTAGTTGTTCGTAATGATTTAGGTTGTTCTGAGTAACACATGTAAGTGTAAAATACACAGACGCTCGCATATATAATAAAACTTATACATCTGTGATAGGACATCATGTTGAAAAAATTTTCACACAAAATGCATCTGTATACACAGCTACACAGCTATGGCAGTTAGCTATTGATTGCTTTAAGGCGGCCAGATATTTCTAATATCTTGAAACAAGTAACAAACCAGCAGGCCTGCTCTGAAACAATCAATTTTAATTTATGCCTACTAAACTACACATTTACAAGGGATGTTCCCCTCGTGAGTCAAAAATTTAGGTTAACCGCTTTGAAACACTCACTCACTCCGAGCATTCTGGGTATGAATTATTGTGGAAGAATAGTAAATATATCCCAAATATATCTTTCATTCCAATCACATTAGATAGGCGAACAGATGCCTCAAGATAGCACTGAGCATCCAATGAATAATGCTGTTCTGACGCTTTCAACAAGCACTCGTGAACTACTGCACAATGCTTTCAGGATTACTGTCAAAGTTTCTACAGGTGTATTTGCGCTACAACGCATAAATAGGGCATGCATGAAACATCGAGCACAATGAGCACCACGGTTACCTTAAAACAGCTCAACTCCCGCATGTTATTGTTGAAATCGCGACCGCTGGGTGTGAAAGGCACCGCACTGCTTGACAGGCGTGTAAGCATAACAAAGCTGCCCTTCGTCAGCTTGCACGATATGCGGGTTACATTTCGTAATGTCGAAAACATTCCCACCATTACATGTCTGGTTCAACAGTTAGCCGTAACGTGCGTAACATTTGTGTCTGTAACTTTGTGCAAATGCAGTTGTTTATTGACTAAATATAAGAAGTCCTTTTATGAGGTGCACGATGAGAAGATTTGGAGAACTAATTAAACACACTTCTAAACATACACTTTTGAACTCGTGTCTGGGTAATTTTTTACTCTTGTTGCCAGTAACAGTTCTCAGCTTCTAGTTGCTTCTCATTTCAGAATTTTTGTTCTCCATGCACTCGAGACAGCTTGGCAGCTGACGTGGTTCACTTTAAAACAAGACAGCCTCTAATATAAATGGGCCGGTTTGACAAGCGTATGGATCAAGCTATTCTTTCCGCCGCAGTCACGCCTTACAACATGGAAGACACCGCGAAGCCCTTGATCGCGGTAACAATGAGAACATGACATTTTAAGAAACGTGTTTCTTCCCTTGACCAACCTGCTCAGAAAGTCAACATAATCAAGACCACTTGTCACACAAAGCACGAAATTGTTCTTCAGAGCCATCTCGTGTCATTAGCACGCTGCTTATATGTCCTCAAGTCCACGTGGCACGAATGCGTGTTGAGTTAGAGCTTCAAAACCCCGCTGAAGAATGGCGCTCATCTGCGCCGGTGACACAGAATCTTGAGAAAGGCCTTGCGAAAGTCATTGTTGAACACGGTGTAGATCGCAGGGTTCAGGGCAGAGTTCACGTAACCCAGCCACGTGATGAAGTTGACCGTCTTTGGTGCGATGCTGCACTGTGGACAGAAGGGCAGGATGACGTACATGAGGAAGAAAGGAAGCCAGCACAGCACGAACACTCCCATCACGATGCCCAACACGCGGGCCGCACGCCGCTCCTTGGAGAGCGAGATGCGCTGGCGCTCCTCCATGTACTGTTTCACGTTGGGAGCGGCCCGGCAAGAGCCGCCTAGGCTGGCGGCGCCATTGCCACCGTTTTGCTGGGTCTTCCCGCGTGTTTCCGGAATGTCGTCCGTTCGGATCGCGGTTACGCTGTCTAGGTCCGGATCGATTGGGCTTTGTTCAGTCTGGGGCGAGTCAGCCGATGAGTTCTCGTGAGTGGTTGGTGGCAGTACGTTTAGCGCTGAAGGTTTCACCTGCGAGGCAGTTAAAAAAAGGTAAGTTAAAACATTTTGGGGTGCTTTAACACGTGGCTAACTTATAAAAACACATCATAGCGTAGTCTCCTGTTGAACATTGACCACCAGGCGCACTTTAAGGTGTGCCTTTATAAACGTTCATACATTCCTTTTCGCCCTCAAGAAAACGCAACGCCCCACCGCGGTGGTCTAGTGGCTAAGGTACTCGGCTGCTGACCCGCAGGTCGCGGGATCGAATCCCGGCTGTGGCGGCTGCATTTCTGATGGAGCCGGAAATGGTATAGGCCCTTGTGCTCAGATTTGGGTGCACTTTAAAGAACCCCAGGTGGTCAAAAGTTCCGGAGCCCTCCACTACGGCGTCTCACATAATTATATGGTGGTTTTGGGAGGTTAAACCCCACATATCAATCAATCAATCATGAAAACGCAACAACCGTGTCATTTAATCACAGCCGCCCACCTGAGCATTCTTGGTAGGCAAGGGTACTTACTGAGTAATGTCCTGCTACACAGCCAAATAACGTAAAAAACAATCAAGCCAATGAAGCTACAGAAGCTCAGGTCAACCATATGGAGGCGTCCTTAAATGCAACACATCATACTTAGAAATAACTTTGGCGTAGTAAAATTTTGCCCCACTGACAAAGCGCGAGAGACAGTAGCATTGGAATGATTTTTTTTGTGTTATCACAGTGCATGAGATTTACAATGCTGTAGTACCTCTAAAACAGTTTCGTCGGATAATTTTGAGTTCTGAACAAACTAAAAACAAAAACGTTCTGGTAGAAAATATAGAGCGAGACCAACCTGTAGCGTGGCTGCCACTGCCTTGGCACGCTTGCGAAGCCGTCGCCTGGTGGCCAGGTAGATTTTGAAGTACACGATGGTCATTATAAGCAGTGGTGCGAAGAAGGACCCGGAGGCCGAGTAGAGGACGTATCCACGCTCCTCTGTCAGCTGGCAAGGCGACGTCTCGTCAAACTGCTCCGGCCAGTCGTTCCAGCCAATGAGGGGCGGCACCGAGATGAGTGCGCTGATGCCCCACACCAGCACGATGGAAAGCAGCACCCGCCGTAGCGTGCGTTTCTGGGCGTAGTTGATGGGATCGTGGATGGCCCAGTAGCGGTCCAGCGCTATGGCGCACAAGTTCAAGATGGACGCCGTGCAACAGAGGACGTCGCATGTGAGCCACAGCTCGCACATATGCAAGCCGAACACCCAGCGACCCATGATGGAGTAGGCCACGTTGAAAGGCATCACCAGGAGCGCCACTGCGATGTCGGCAACAGCCAGGGACACTATGAACATGTTTTGAACACTCCGAAGAGGCCTGTAGGTGAAGATGGCCAGCACCACGAGTACGTTTCCAAACACCGTTCCGGCCACGATGGCCGAGAGTATAAGGACGGTGGCCACGGCTTCAGGCAGTGGCACGGCAAGTGATAAGACGGCGTCTTCGCCGCCTGCAACACCACCGTCGACGACGTGGTTGCCCAGGCTCACGGTCACATTAGATTCATTGACGTTTCCCATGAAGGAACCGAGTCGCGTTGAGGTCGTGTTTTCACCAACGTCAAACATGACACTGTTGTAAAGAAATCGAGGCACGACCGTGCTGCTGGCTGTGTCAATAAGGAGGCCCGCACTGGAGGTCATGGTTCAGGCGATTGCTGGCCCTCACTAGCTTCCAAGAGGGCAGCATGCATGAAACCCTGGAAAAAGGAAAAAAATTGGTCCTAAGACAGATAAAAAAGCTTTGATTTGGTTTTGTTTTTATCCGCATTTGAAACTAACCCTTGTCAGCTTCACATTATTTCTAGCAGTGTGTATGCATTCAAACTATATTGCGTTTGAACCATAATGTTCGTTTTGTATACTTCACGATTAGATCTCTTACATCATATCACCCTACATTTATTTAGCTCTGTTCATTATATACGCGTGACTATTCACTTTTGTCATTTTTTCCTTAGCTTACTATAAGACAAAGACAGTAGCCCGATACACGTGCTTGGAACATTTTTACCGGATAGATATCTTTATCAGCTCAGCTGCATAGCTAGATGTATGTGATCTGTTAATTCTGCTTGTGTAAGAATTTAACTGGCCGATAGGTCTACTGTGGTATACACATTTATCAGTGAATTATATCGAAAAAAAGAAGTGATGTTTTCACTTTTTTTTAACGGTGAGCAATGCAGCTAAACTGGACAAACCTGAACTATTCAATGGTTGAACCTATATATACGTCCGGCAAAAGATAACACGGACGCTGGTGAGCGTACGTGTACATATTGTGTAATATTGTTGTTTTAAATGCGAAGCAGCGAAGCATTTCTTAGCGAGCTTTGGCGACTTTGAGCATATCTATCTATCTATCTATCTATCTATCTATCTATCTATCTATCTATCTATCTATCTATATATATAAATATATATATATATATATATATATATATATATATATATATATATATATATATATATATATATATAGATAGATAGATAGATAGATAGATAGATAGCCGCCTGTGACTTTTAGTTCTCCTGGCCGTTGAGATAATGGTATTGATACCAAGCTTGGTATGGAATAACATGACTATATGACGA
Source organism: Rhipicephalus microplus (assembly GCF_013339725.1). Taxonomy (NCBI): domain Eukaryota; kingdom Metazoa; phylum Arthropoda; class Arachnida; order Ixodida; family Ixodidae; genus Rhipicephalus; species Rhipicephalus microplus. Next base: position 33,828,649 of record NC_051169.1, read on the forward strand.
GCTTATTTGAACAGACATAACTTGGAAATCACGATATGTATGTTACGAATGCCATGATCTACATTTCATGGTCTCGCAGCTCTTGCGGCGGTTTCGTTCGAATGACATGTTGCAAAACTGGTATGGTATGGCATGATTGCATGGCGAACACAAGCGACAGACCCAAACATGGAAATCGTGACATGCGTGTGATGTAACAGCATGACTATACGTCACACTGATGCTGCGCTCGCAGCCGTTTCGCTAGCTTCACATATGCTAAATTTGGTATTACGGGACGTCAATGGATGATGAAGGTATGTGGCTGGTGCAAACATGATAATCATAAGATGTGTGTCTAGTAACAACGTGACTACATGCCACGCTCATGATGCGCTGGCGACCGTTTCGCCAGCTTCACGTAGATGAAAGTTGGTATTAACCGGACATGAATGGATGACGAAGGTATGAGACTGGTGCAAACATGATAAAATCGAGATGCGTGTCATGTAACAACATGACTGCATGCTAGGCTCACGATGCGCTCGCCGCCGTTTCGCTAGCTTCACATATACCAAATTCAGTATTACGTGACGCGAACAGACGACATAAGTAAATGACACATCCAAACACGATAATCATGACAAGCGTGTCATGTAACAGCATGACCACATGCCACACTGATGATGCGCTCGCAGCCGTTTCGCTAGCTTCACATATGCCAAATTTGGTATTACGTGACGTCAATGGATGATAAAAGTACGTGACTCCTGCAAGCATGATAATCATGAGATGCGTGTCATGTGACAACATGACTACATGCCACAGTCAAGGCGCCAATACATTTCAACGTAACGTGGTGCGCGTGCTCGCCGGCGTTCATTTCGTCGCATCACGCCAGCGTTGCCATGCCGGTCCTGCCATATACTCGCCGGCGCGCGCCGCGCTTCGTTGCTTTTACGCATGCGCGTTTCAGCGCGTCCAGTGTCCTTCCGCCTCGAAAAAAGGCAGAGGCAGTGTTGTCTGGGTAACTCATTGGCGCGAAATACAGCATGTCGCATTTCGCGCCATTTGCCGTCGGGCCGCGACGATGGATGCTTGTCGCGCCGGTCGCGCTTGGCGTCAGACTATAGAGTGTTCGCGTTATGCTAACGTAGCGTCGCTGTGCCCAGCGTGCGCGCACGTCAACGTTACGTTCGAGTATATTGGGCCCTTTATGATGCACTCGAGGTCGTTTCGCTAGCTCCACATATACCAAATTTGGTGTTACGTGACGTCAATGGAGGGCAAAGCTATATTACTGGTGCAAACATGATAATCATGAGACGCGTGTCATGTAAGAACATGACAACATACCACGCTCATAGCTTGCTCGTGGCCGTTTCACTATTCCACATACACTAAATTTGGCATCACGTGACGTGAATTGATGACGAAGGTATACGACACATCTAAACAAGGTAGTCATGACATGGAACTCGTGTACGGCATAATTTACATCCACCTCTTAACGTTGTGTTGATTTGAAAGTGGCATATCAACCTTCCACATTCGTGCATCGCATATCATCGATTCGCACTGTACGTGGGATCTGCCAATTTTTATTGTTATGTTTTCTTTCCTTGTTTGTTTATTCGATGGCAGTTTCGTGATGTAGGAAAGCCTCCTCTACAGCATATAGCCTGTATTGGTGTTCTCACATGTGGCTCCATTGAACAGTGCAGTGATCATGGTGGGCAAAGCCTCTGAGATTGTGATCTGCGGGTGCACCACGTATAACTTAATATACACGGGTTGTTTCATCCACCAGCTTAAATTTTTGTGCTCGCGGAGGCCCTGTAATGCGCACTGATTTTCGCATTGCGCAAAAGAGCTGACTAGAATTCGAAACAACGCTTCAGAAGCTTCGGAATCATTGAAACACGGCCAACGGCGTACCGTAACCAGTTGAACAGTTTTATTCTGTGAAGCACGGACACAGCGAAAAAACAAAAAGCAAAGCAACTTGTGCATGCTAGTAGAGTGTCCGCAATTCTATACTTCTATCACCCCATACAGGACTTTCCACTACGCTGCTGTACTTTTCGCTTCTCCTCAAAGAACCAACAGCATTAAAAACCACTCGGGGATTCGCAGGCTGATCTCACGCGTGAACTATCCGCTCGCTTCATTTCGTTGCTTCAGTCGTCACTGTTCCGGCCTACCGTAATCCACTGAACGCCACCGTATTCTACTTGCAGTATCTACAGGAATACACGGATGCAGTGCCATGTTGCGGGCGTTCACGCCAATCAGCTTTACCCCCGGAAGGCCGGTTCTTGCTGCCCGGAAACGAAGCTCGATGTCGGCATCCAATATCCGTTGCCAGACATTCCGATAGCTCTCAATGTTCCACGCTGCTTGTGCGCCTTACGTTCCCAGTCAACAAAAATCAAAAGAAGCCTCTCTCTTCGATATCTGTTTCGAAAATGGCGTAGAATGGGACCTCACAGCAGGGAGTTTCTAGTTCGTTTACGCCGCCGTTTACAAAAAGGGTCTTCCTAACTGTTCGAGTTTTGTTAATCGGCTTTTCCGTGTATTTCCGACCCGTTGGTTTCCTCGGCATCATCGATAAGCGACAGTCTGCGCATAATTATCTGGTCGTTATTGTCTGCTGATTCATGTAAAAAACATTGCTCTCGCCAATGAAACAACGTTTTTTTTTGTTTTATTCAATTTTTAACAGCTTTCGGCGTCCGAAAAGAAAGTATTTAACCGCTTCCTCATTACAGTGACAAAATATTAGGCTCAACTCTATCTCCCGTAACTACCACTACAGTGCGTACCTACTCATCACTGTTTAATAGGTTTTTCCAAGTAGCTGGAGATCCCTGCAGTACTTTATGCGTTTGGTTTGGGAAGGAGATTTGTATGCATATTAATTTATTCTCGTCCTTTAGGTTTACATGTGTTATAAAAATGCTAACTTCACAGAACAACGTATCATCATCCACGTATAATCATCTTGTAGACGACTAGCCACGTTCCTAATTGTCGTAAAATACTTCAAAGCTGCTGGAACACTGTGCAGATTAGAATAAACACTACAATCACTACATTCCTGCCTGTATGTACTTGGCGAGCTGGAACAAAACTACATGCCTTTTTTTCTTAGCTTGTTGGTTGTCATGAAAACAGGTAGCCTTTCCTGTTTATTATTTTATTCAGTAAAGAAACGTTTTCGATCGTATTTAGCTGTTGAGGCGGGGGCACTTAACATAAATACTAACTACTTATATTTACGTCACCTTCAGTTCTTGTCATTATATTGTTGTTCTTTATTTACATAACTCTGCTCGCTTCCTTTTCACAGCACAATGTTTTGATGGTGAACTCGATTCAGAGGCGTGTAACCAGCGGGCAGTACATTAGGCCCGCGCCACCGGCCTCGGCTCCCGAAAGCTTTTTCGCCATGAAATATAGAGCACAAAACAACTCTCGATCCCATATGCCTGCCTAGCCCCTCCTCTAGATCAAATTATGTCCTCCTCCTCCTCCAAAAAAAAATCTGCCTACGCCGCTTACTCCAGCTCGCTTTTTCGATTCATGGCTGCCGTGATCACGTTTTGTTGGAGCTCAAACGCGAGAAATTTGATTTAAACAGATACATTGGTTCACGTAAAAAAATCTCATATGGTCAAAGGTAACACAAGAACGATCCACTAAGGCGCCTACAGGAAAACACGTCACCGAGATGGGGGCATCAAATCCACCAAACCAATGAATGATTGCAGCGCATTTCGCCTCGTATTTCACGATTCTTTTTTTTATCCACTTTTGGTCGCAATCCTGAAGGTCTTCATACGTACCATGGGCTACTCGGAATAAGCGAAATGAAACGATCCGGTGCCGATGCTCTTCTCGAACAAAATCAGTCCGCGCTAGAAATGCACCGATGGCCAGCATTGTTCAGCTTAACAAGTGGCCGTTGGCACTCGCCAATCACTGACGGTGCAACAGCAGCGATCCTGCATTACCGTATGCAGCCAATTTGTAGAAGCTGTCAACCTGCAACGGCTCCTTACGAATCGGTTTCTTCTTTTTTTGAGCTTTCTTTCATTTCGTATTTTTTTAGTCTATTCCTCAGATGCCCAGCAAGTGTGGCATGACTTGTTTTGTTTGTTTACTGACCAGTGCCATCATTTGGTCGTTCAGTTCTCATCGAATACACTTCACGATGGAAGCGCCTCTACTAATGTCGGAAAGGGCGAAAATTGTGGAGAAATTTGGCACTGCCTTTTCTTTCTTTTTTTCGTTTCAAGAATGGCCACTTCTCCGCTCTTTCTGGGAGCATCCGGACACTTACATGACCACTAATTGAAGCTGAGGTGCACCGAAAGCAGCACACATAGCTTCGAGAGAAAAAGAAAGCAAACAGGCGCTTTTCCAAGCGAGTCTGTTTTTTACGCATTTTTCAATTGCACTTGCCTCAATGTAGTGCAAGAGCCGCTCGTAGCACTTTTATTATTCGGCAAACATCGCGAATTGTGTTATGTGGAGGTCTCCATTGAACGGCCCCGGAACGTCATTGTTCTGGTCGTATGTCCTGGTGACTTTTATGCACCGTTATTATCTGGACGTTTGAGCACTTTCACGCACTACATTTATAAGTGCAAATTATATAGCAGCAGGTAACTGTAGAAAAAAGTGAGAAAAACCTACTAGACATTCATTCTAAAATTATAGAGAAAACTAGGTACAGTAAGGGGAGGGATGCTCCACTTTCACGTATTCTTAATGTTACTGAGTGAAACTTACTGCCTTTTGACCCTGCAATTTCCATGAGCAGCAGTAATTAATAATGTGATCCTGTTTTTTAACAAATCACTTCACTTTTCATTTTGTTTATCTCATAAATGTGTTCTTGCTTCTGTCGCTGTTAGCTACAAAGATGCAACTCTGTGCCAAAAAAAAAACCTTATTTTTTTAATCGTCTTTCAGCCCACACCACGCTGTGACGTTTTTCGCTAACATGAATGAAATGGCTTCCAGCACACGATTTAGATAATGGATAACCAGATTTTTGTTGTACGGGTTGATTTGGCACTTGAGGTTGAAATAACGTTATGGTTATAAAATAGTGTGCAACACCTAGGGTACATGACTACAACAACAGAAGCCTGCTACCTTTGATGGCATGAAAGCTATAAACAAAAAGCTTAAACAAACATCCTAACAAAACTGGGGTGTAACAATAGAAGTCCTGTTCGTCGAAGTGCTGGACCGAAGGGTGCATCAATAATACGTATATAGGTTGAAATAAGTACGTTAGGTTGCTGTGAAAGGGGAATATTGGACGTTTTAATTTTAAGTGATTGGTTGGTCCCTTCAGTAGTTTATATTGTCTGTGTCTATCTTTCCACCTAAAGCATTGTAGCATGACAAAATCAGGCACAGAATCAGCTATTTCATTGTGCATGAATGCGGTAAGTTCGTTAATGATTTGGAAAGAAGCTGCTCTTAGTGCTAGTAAAAGCTAGAAGGTGGTGATTCCTTTTCAATGTTTTCTGCTATACAAAGACTATGGTCTCACTATGCGATGACTTGGAACTGTTTTTTTTTTCCATAAAGTAAGCGTTCTTTTGTTCCCGACGTGAATTGTCAATTTACATGAAGGACCAGGTTAAATCAATGCACGTCGCTAGATTATGACAAGTAATGCGTATAAGAGACACTGTAGTATAAGGCATGACCAGGGGAGTTGTCAAAAGAAAAACAAACAAAATAACAACAGCAACAAAAAATACAACGACCACGAGAAGCGGGCGGAGGAAAAACACCTGCGCGCGTGAAGATAGCATTAAATCATTTTGCGTAGAAAATACGGGACTCAACTCTTGGCGTTATCTCAGGCTAACACGGCTTTGTAAATGTCCGCATAACTTGCCAGTCCCTCAGGTCACGACTGCATCCGCCATTGTACGCTTCAGTTTAATCGCGTTTACGCCACTTGGACAAAGTTCATCGCACTAGATTGAAAGAACAAACGCGGACGTTGAGAATATCTCCGTCACCAGCCCGGAGCCCCTTATCTGACTAAGGTATACGGGGCCACGCAGTTTCTTTGCGAAGCATTCAAAAGAGTGTCGAAAGGTAGCGCCCGGTTAATCTCCTCCCTCTTTTGTGCACGAAGGACATTTTTCTTTGTTATTTCTTAGTGATATACATTTGCGTCAGCGATGACGGCCCTTGTGTGGTTGTTGCGTCATAGACAGAAACAAGGAAGTGGCAAAAAAAAGTAAAGCATTATTCACAGGGAAAGAAGAAAAAGACAAAAAATTACATAATGTTCAGGCACATATGCGATAACGCGGGAGCCTGAAAAACACTTAAATGATTATCTAAGAGTGAAGTGGTTTGAGACAGCCCTAAAAGATTTGTTGTGAACAAATCTGCGAAAAATTGTCGTCATCATGAACGGGTACGTGCCAAAGGATTTGTGCGGATCCCGTAACTTCCCGCTGATGTACTAAAATTTAAACTGACAACACCAATTAGGATTTATAGACAGACTTAAAGAATAATTTGAAAAAACCTTAATGAACCATCGGAATTAAGTCAGCCATAAACATCGTGGCGTCACATTTCAGCTTTAATCAATCAAGGATCTCTACAGAGTGCATCATTCGTACGTACACAACCAGAGAATGCTAGGGAACGGGAACTTCAATGCCGCCTGCGAGAGCACACCGAAACGGTGCAAGCCTTATGGCGAAGTACGAAATTCGCGTAGATATATAGGTTGCGAAAACACTCGGCTTCAATGTCAGCTTCTGTCCTGGAGCTTGCCACATCTGTGTCATGTTTGTAATTATCCGTGCTTCAACTCAAACCATTTTGCGCCGAGAAGCAATCTTGTAACAACAAAACATACCCCATATAAAAGCCTAGCAACATCCTGTAGAAGAAAACTAGAAACATTCCAGATATACACCTAGCAAAAGCATATGGTAAATACCTTTAAATAATGAGGTACAATTTGAGAGTTGCCTTCGTGAATACGAGGCGTTAACCACTGAGCTACGGAGAAGCACGTCCTTCAGCGCACAAACGACCAGCTATATATATATCTACCACTTACCGTGGGTGATGGACATCTCGGAGGGAAACTATCGTATTTTTAGCATTAGCAGCAAGATTGAGTTTCATGTCTCACACAACTTATTGCAACCTACGTCATTTGTTTTTGTTGAGAACTACTGAGCCTGTAGCATAGGCCCTTTGATTCACGGCAAAACACTTGCATAACATGAACACGAATCTATCGAAGCTAAAGAAAAGTGTTTTCCTGCCACGAAACAGTTTATCATACTTATCACGTTAGGCTCGTAAAATCCATTCTGGTCAGCTACATTATATGTTCTATAAGAATAGTCAGCGACCGGTCACTCGACTGCTAACGCAACCTTTTCAGCACTCACACGAGCCATTCAAAGACGACTGTTTTGACGACAGAACCGTTGTCGAAGTTGACGCTCACTTCAATGACGCGACTACGTGTGGAAGTCCCGGGGTGAAATCACGGTTATTATCGAAGATTAAAAGCTCGATTCAGTCGTATCCTTTTTCGATGCCGTTAATTATGGGTCTATATATGACGGCTATGTAAGTTGAAGTGGTTCACACTGCGCTATTAGAAATCTCGAGTAGGTGGACTCTCAGTCAGTTCCTTTATAGGATGTACAAAAAAAAAACGATGCACTCTTAATTGCATATTAGAGACACCGTGACAAAGAGGGCTCTAATTCCTATGTTTTATAACCACAAAAACTGGCCATTAATGCCAAATAGTCTGCAACGAGGAAGTGCCACGGGGAGTGGAACGATGCTCGCTCAATGGTACAAAACGATCGCTGACCCGATAATTGTCAGTGACAATGTGCAATTTTCATTGTGCCTGTTATAATGCAGGCCATTCAAAGCTCGAAGTATTTGTCCTCTTCAAAACGTCTATCGGGCGATTCAATTGATAGCCACCGCGCATGAAACATTGTATCTGTTTGCCACGCATTTCCTCTTATAGCTACGGTTTTGGGGTGTTCTGAAGTAAGAAAAAGAATGAGTGGGAAAATTCTGGCAGATTGCACTCATTGTGAAAATCAATTTCATACGAGGCACACGGGCAGTAGCAACTTTTGCCGGATTTTGTCGCTTTGAGTTAAGCGTCACGAGGTGGTTTGACGTCTCCGTGTAAATTGGGCGATGCGTGCATATGGCGCACTCGCCAGCCATGCCGCAAAAACGCAAGCGTCCAAAGGACTACACATCTACTGACCTAACTTCAGAACGTGCCTTAAAAGAGAGACGTCAGTTTGAACACACCGAATCGCACACCCGGTGATGGCGATGCGCATATCATAGGTACCGGTCGAAACCGTACTCGCGCTTGTCTATATATGGGTTGAGGAGTCATACATATATAGCATTCGTTTCAGCCCACTTGACATTGTCCTCAAATGACGTTTCTATGCGATGTTTTAGAACCACACCTATTTTGAGATAACAACAGCCCATTTTGGGGCCGTAGTTGTGCGGCCACTATCGGTGTCCGTAACTAACCGCTATCACATGAAATATAAAAAAATTAAATGAAAAAAAATTGGCAGCATATCCACGAAGGGAATAATGGAGAGTGGGGCGAAGCATTCGTCCGTCCATTCGTTATTGCTTCCGTCCATTCATGCGTCTGTCTGTGTGACCGTCCATTTGTCCATCCACCCGTCCATGCGTGCGTCTGTTCGTGCGTCCATCCCTGCGTTCTTCCATGCATCCGCCCCTGCGTCCATTCATGCGTCCATCCATGCGTCTGTTTGTGTGTCCGTTTGTCAATCTATTCAACACTCCAAGTACCACCATCTCTCATCTTTTCATCATATATTCCCTATGTAGGAGCACCGCCATTCAGCGGACATTCCAAGGACTAAACGAGAGGTGGCACACGCACTCTTTCTTACGGCTTGCGCTTCGGGTCTACTTCCCACCTTTAACCACCTCAAGTTCATGGTATATAATAGTTCACTCTATTCTTGGCACTGCGGCCCAACGCTCGCTAAAGTTTTTAAAACCAAGGAGGTTACGCCCAGCGAGTATAACGTAGCAACCTTTTCCGGTCAGATAGTGCTCAATGTACATGCCAATGGCTGCTAATGGGAAATGAGAGACAGGAGAATTCGGCTTTTACTTTCTTACGGCTTGCGCTTCGTATCTACTTCCCACCTATAACCACCTCGAGTTCAAGGTATATACTAGTTCATTATATTCATGGCACTGCGGCTCAACGCTCGCTAAACCTTTCTAAATCTAAGGAGGTTACACCCAGCGAGTATAACGTAGAATATACTTTTACAGCGCAAACATAAAACGATCCACAAAGAAAGCGACGACACACACCAGCGCTGACTAACATCAGCTCAAGAAAGTGGCAGGCAGACATGGGGTCGCTATGGCGCTGTCTGCCCCGAACAAGCTTTCCAAGCTGTGCTCCCGCACTTGCGGTATGAACAGAGGAGGTTGCAAAATCCGACACGGTGTGACTTATGTCCCGTGTGCCGTCGGCGTGGTTTATGCCATCCCGCTCTCGTGTGGCAAGTTCTACGTCGGAAAAACTGGAAGATGTATCAACGAGCGGCTCAGGGAACACGCTCAAAAAGTTAACAAGAACGAAGATAAAGGAGCCCATCTTGTGGCTCATATTAATTCTTGCTGCAATTGTGAGCCACGTTTTGAAGGGACGTCGATCCTTGGCAGGAGTAACAATGAACATGCGCTGCTGGCTTTGGAAGCCTATCATATCAGAAAAAGGGCTCAGCTTTGTATAAGCGACACGTCTCTGACGCTGCTCCCGTCTGAGTTTCAGTTCATTTCATCACGTATGTAATACACGGTTTCATTTCTTTTGTCAACTCTGATTGTTCCTCTGAGTGTCTGTTATCTGTCGAGATGTGTGGCGCATGTGCGGTGAGGTTGCCCAGGAGGTATTTATGCATTGACATATCCCGAAATAAAGTCAGTTGTTAGTCAGCGCTGGTGTGTGTCGTCGCTTTCTTTGTGGATCGTTTTATGTTTGCGCTGTAAAAGTATATTCTATGGCTATGAACCAACTAGGCCCAAAAGAAGTTTTACTTGAGTATAACGTAGCAACACTTTCTTGTCAGATAGTGCTCAATGTACATGTCAGTGGCTGCTAATGGGGATTGCAGCGTGCGCGTCAACTAAAAGCCGAATGCTCCTGTCTCTCATTCCCCATTAGCAGCCATTGGCATGTACATTGAGCACTATTTTTTTTTATTGTTCAACAACGCCCAGAAGAAATCTCTCACCGGCACCACCTTGGAAGTCAAAATGTTATACTTGTTACACGCTACAGCGGCTACGAGGGACGAATGGGTGCCGATATTAGAAGCTTCGCCCTTAAAAAGAAAGAAAAGTCAAGATCAGATGAGATCTGAACCCCGGCTCTGCAGCGTTGCAGTAGAGTATTCTATAGCATAGCCACGCCAATGTTTCAAGATTTTGCGCAAGAGGGTCATGCCGTTCAAGCAATCGCGTTAACATATGATGCTTTTATTTTCAGCAAAAGGCACTTCGACTGAAACTGAGGAAAACGCACGTTTTTTGCTTCTGACAAGACGTTCGAACCTGCTCCAACAATTTTACAGCGAAAGCTGTTGTGAGATCACAACTCGAGTCACGCGCAGTTGTCCACGCCGCCGATGTCCCTAACCACATCGCGCGAAATTTATAAAAAAAAAACTAGCACCAATAGCACAGTGGGGTTCAAACCCACGTCCACTGGTTGCCAGCCCAGTATTCTACTAAAGCGCCAGACCGGTTTTTTTCCATTATTGCATGAAATTATCACCAGTGAACCAAACTATATATGCACAACATACTTCATCAGAAGTCAGGCAAACACACACAAGCGTCCAGAAGAAGAAGCCACTCCGGAGCGGGGTCAAAAGTCTCAAGAATACTGCGAACTTGAGCATCTGCTTCTCGGAAGACGGATCTCGTCGACCGTGGTAGCTCGGCGTGTCTATCAATCATGGATCCACACCAGAGCCTGAGACTTGGTACTTGATGGCGAACTTGCTATAGGCAGCGTTTATGTCGGGAAAGCAAGCGCGTACGACTTTTAAAGCGTTTTAAAACAGCGAAAGCACAACCAGTCATCGCACAATGCTAATAGCGTAACGCGTGGGTCGTCCGATGCTCCAACCCATTACAAAAGCTTGTTCTTGTTCCCCTAATAACTGTTGCGCATACCCACTTCAGACATAATTCATCATCGTTGTCAGCCACTGCATGAACCATTGGCACAAAATATTTAGCGGATACCATGTTTCTCAGAAGAATGACGAAAGATAGCATAGCGATTACCGGCCTGCTACTCAAAAATTTTATTGTTAATGCCCTAGTGTGTATCAAGCAAGTGTGCTTGCAATAGTTACCCAATCCGTGTTTTGAAAGGCTCTGAAAGGCCGCTCTTCTAGCTTTCACTCTGACATGCGCTGCGCCTTCCGTGTAGGCCAGGCGTTTTTTCGCGAGGGCGTTTCTGTTACCTAAATACCTAAAATATATATTGCTGTGATATAAACAGCCCTCAATCGTCGTTTTTCTAAAGGGAATTTTTGGCTTCTATATATTGGAACATTTCATTTCGACTTGAATGAGCTCGTAAAAAAAGTCCGAAAAGATTCAAATGCACGCGTAGAAATATCGTGCGAGAAAATAATGATGTTCTTGTGCTTTCGCCTGTGCTATTCTTCGTGGCATGGGCGGAATTCATGGTGACCATTGAACTTGAAGAGTGTATTTAGCAAAGGGTTTAACAACTTACAGTACCAGGTACACTACTATGCGAGAAGAAAAAGCCATCCCGGTTGCCCATGCCATTACAGCACTCACGATCTGCTACAATGAATGGTCCATCCTAGAAAAAAAAAAAGGGCATATTCTTGGTTATCAGCTGTGCTTTTGTGTTCTTGGCGTCTATTGAAGGCCTTGGAAAGTGCTCCAGGTATTGTTCTTCTTATCTTGATTTATGCCATCTCGTCTCTCATGATTTCTCTTCTTCAAGGAACAGAGTGCCCAATATCTTAATTCCTTGTCTTTTACTTCAAAGGTGCCGACGTAAAGCGATAGAGCGTCATGATGGGGCTTCTGATACGTTCTGCCAATCAAAGCGGTTGTATGGCTCGCTGCTGCTACGTTATAACGGCTGCTGACTTTCTACCAGTGCACATCGTGGCGGAGCAGTGAATATGGCATTCGGCTGCTGAACCGAAAGTCAGCGGTACGATCCCGGCCGCGGCGATCGCTTATCGATTGAGGTGAAATGGTAGAGGCCTGTGTACTGTGTGATGTCACCAGATGTTCAAAAAGAACACCAGATAGTCCAAATTTACGGAGCTCTCCTCTCCGGCGTTCCTCATATACATACTTTAGTTTTGGGACGCTAACTCCAGATACTGCAACTTTCCTACTGGTGGAACATACACCACACTGGTATGTGAATATGTGAATATGTGCCGCACGTGACGTGTAGAAGGTATTCCTTGACGTGTGTCAGGAAGATGCCACGTTAATTGTGTCATTGCATAGTTATTCGCATTCTTTCTTCATGCACATCCTTCTATACCACTTTTTGTATGTACCACGCCTAGGAGACCGCCACGAGAGCACCGATAAGAAATGTTTTCAAAAAAAAATGATTCGTCATAAAATACGACAGTCGAAGAACGAATAGGTCGTGTCAGCAGGATGACTTGAAATATTACTTGGACAGTCACGTATGGGAAAGTACTGGCTGGGACGCGAGGAGTTATTCAGCAACACACAACGCACTGCTCCTGAGTTGTGTGGAAATGTTGATACACAACCCTAGACATTACGTATGAAATAAATAAATTACTTTAGAGATAGTGAGACCAATCGCACGTGTCCTAAGTTAGTGTTACTAACATGTCCACTTATAAGTTTACAACAATTCCTTTTTTCCTGTACATTATAAAGATGTCTATCTGTAGCGAATAGGCGGGTAATTGGACCAAAACCATTTTTTTCTTAAATAAATACATGGGCCTAATATCTGTGTTAAGTGACATAAATAAAGACGTCCCATGAATTGGGTATACCAAATGTACCCGGACGCTTTTTTTTTCTTCGAAACTTTGCCTTCCTACATATGGTCTAACCATCATTCTTACACTGTTGACAAGAACTAGGGGTTTTAAGTTACAGAAAAAACACAGAATCCAGTGGATCATGCACGGCTCTGAAAGAATCTCATTGCTAGGCAAGGTACGAACCCATACCCCAAGCTGCAAGTCTACGTCAGCCATGAAACGCTTTTTTCCAAAAACACCACAGGGACTATTCCGTTCAGACAATATATAGTGCGTAATCAAGGCACACAATCCACGCACTGGCTCGTTCCCGTGCGTTGCATGGGCGTGTTCGAGGGAAGATGGCAACGACGCCCTTCAGCACTATTGTCTTTCTCATCTCACGTTTCTCTAGAACATAAAAAGAAGAAGGGAGATAATCCGGAAGAAAAAGAAATAACTCTTCCAGCAAAGTATCCCGCGTGGAACAACGCGACTCCTGAAAATCGTAGTCAGATGTTCTTCTCTCCACCGACACTGTCTACGCCCAGAGTAAGATCTCGTGTCCGAAAGAAGAAACGGTCTCTACACCCACCACTCGTTCAAGAAATGGTGACGGGCACTGCACACTCCCCGAGCAGTCATGCTACGCGTCTCAAGATAGGCAACCTTGTTCTCTGCCCGTCGCTGCTGCATAAAACATGAAGACCGGTGAATCGGATCCGAACAACAACGAGCGCTGCCAAAGCCGTACGGTTTCGTCTCCGCCACGCCTGTCACCGGCCATACGTGGACACTCGACAATCACCGACCACCTCTCTTTTTTTTTCCCCTTGATGATAGCCGACAAAAGAAGATGGTCCAGCCCTTAGGAGTAGTCATCCTTTCAGTCGCTTCCGCAACCGGGTTGATTTTGCTGTATATAAGTATTTTTTTCTCTTTCTGTCTTTTCTTTTGTCAGTGTCCCCAAAAAAGAAAAAAAAAAGCAATAGCATTATTTAGGTCCGTCTAAAGACCGCACCACCACTAATGTCTTTCTTCTTTTTTTTCATATCACTCGCTTCTTATATCCTCTGAACCTGTGTATGCTCTAACCCTCCTCCTTTTGTGTTTGCGCACTTTTCTGTAGCGAACGTGGCTGAACTCGTCTTAACGGCTAGTCATGCCACCTCTTTCTGTTGCACCACCGCCAACTGAAAACAATCGTTTGTGGCTCAGCTGACTAACCAGAAAACTTGCGCACCGTACGTGCTCGGAATTTACTGAAGTTTTGCTTATTTCCTTTCTTTTTAATATCTCACTACTGTTCAGTAAGGAAAACTATTCGGTACTGCTACATTTGGGCTCACTTCACTGCGGTGTTTGTGCAGCTACCTCTTCTCTTCAATAGTCGCTTCTCTTGTTATATTAGCTAAAGGCTTGGGCACGTTGATACGACATAAAGGAAAGAAAACAGCGCTAAATAAGAAGCAGCAAAAAAAGGAATACGCAAACAGAGTTTTTGTTTGTTTAGGAATTCATGCTTTGAAAAGAAACTTTTATTGCCATAGCAAATTATGGACAGTATCGGCTTGTTTTTGGCGTCTGCGCCGCCCCTGCAGTCATTGATGTACATGCATATGCATGTGTAGATATACGGCGAAGGATGCGCTAGCCTCCTCTCTCTGCGGAGCTAACATCGCCTTTCGGGCCGCGGTCGTCAGCCCATGCGCTTATCTCGTGAGCGAACAAGGAGGACGGGGCGTTTATGGTTGCCGCGCTATCTCGTCAACGATCAGCGAGCGCCTTAGTCCCCCACCACAGGCGGAAGCTTCTATGGACTGTGCTCTCAACACGAAAAAACAGTGCCAAGAGTGTACCTGGAGCCGGCCGTGTTCTCTTATACACCAGCGTTTCGAAGTTACGTGACATGGTATCTGAATGAGTCGAGTGCAAGCCTAACTTCTTATAACATTGCAATTTGTCGCCATCACATTTATTGCTTCACCTTTTTAGTCAAACCGATTTTGTGCAATCATTTCTGCCGCAGTCGTAAACTGTACTTGACAGCATGCGCACGAGTATACATACCGCCGTATTCTAGAACGTCCCTTCACTCAATGCTTCACCTTCACTTGAAAAAGCCGACGGGAACGCCACCTATAAGAACGGCAAGTCACTGCATATCAAGAATACTCTGCTTTGATTCTTAAGTAGCGCAGCTCATTTTCAGCCGAGTAGTGGCGCACTGCTCAACTCTTTCAAGTGAAGGGTGAAAGTCGAGTCCACGAGTATTTGTAAATACGGGGGTTATCCACCGAGAAAGTTTCTTGGACACAGCTACGCATCTAGCGGCTATGCACGTTTTGAAGATTCTGTACCATTTGTCTTAAGTTATTCATGTTTATCCGTACTTGTGCACATGGTTAAGTTTCTTGCTTCATTTGTGCGTGAGAAACGAGGCACACGTTTCAATCTGCTTGCCAATCTTCACGTGACCTTACAATTTCTTGCTGTCGCGTTCATTGCTTCGCCTTTGCGGTGAAGCTGTGACTTTTCTATTGGCACCGATATTTATTTTGTGTCATGTTATCCATGCAAATTAGGTTGCATCTATAATAAAAGGCGCAAGCGACTAAACTGCCACTTCCACTTTAAACATATCTTTAGACAGATCCCAACTACCTTCAAAACAATATCAAGTACTTTATTGCAAGCTGGGAACACTTGATCTTACAGAAAAAAATAGTACTGCCCCACCACGGTGATCTAGTGGCTAAGCTACTCGGGTACTGTCCAGCTGGTCGCGGGATCAAATCCCGGCTGTGGCAGCTGCATTTCCGATGAAGGCGGTAATGCTGTAGGCCCGTGTGCTCAGATTTGGGTGCACGTTAAAAAAACCCCATGTGGTCTAAATTTCCAGAGCCCTTCACTACAGCGTCTCTCATAATCATATTGTCATAATCACATTGTTGCAATATGGTGGGTTTGAAACGTCAAACCCCACATATCAATCAAGAAAATACTACTGCCAGTTCGAAAACCTTTTGGTCAAATAATAAAAGTATACTTGCTGAGTTGATAAAATTAAACATAATTAGGATATACCTGGCTGAGACTTATTCGCCTCTGTTCTGTCGACCACGTTCGTTTCGAACGTGGTCGACAGAATCCTCCTTGCCTCCTTGCCTGGAACGTGGACAGAACGTTCCAGGCAAGGAGGATAGCCGCAAAAGCGTCTGGTGCTATACTACACTGAGTAGAGAATATTAATAGAGAGATTAACTGAGAGAGGTAGGGCGAGGAGAAAATATGCAGTGTATTCGTGCAGAAGAAAGACAGCATCCGATCATGCTTTGTTTCTATCCTGTATTGAAAGATTAGTGTGCAGCGGTCTTCAAGAAGAAACCAGCTTGGAGCTCATGCTATTCAAAGCAATGACTTGATATGCCAAGATGTTTATTCATCGCAAGTCATCGACGCAAAGAGCAGCACATCAAGAGAAAAGCTTGTCCCGTTCTATAAGGAAACAGAAACGTTCCAGGCAAGGATAGCCACAAAAGCGTCTGGTGCTACACTACACTGAGTAGAGAATATTAATAGAGAGATTAACTGAGAGAGGTAGGGCAAGGAAAATATATGCAGTGTATTCGTGCGTGCTTGTCGAATTACACCGCTTAGTCGAAAGCGTGTTCCTTAAGGTAATAAAATTAGGTATGCTAATTTGTACTTCGAAATACATTGCGTGGTTTTCACAACCAGTGAATTCTACGAAGTGCTTTACTGGCGTTTGGTGACAAGTACAGACCAATTTACTAACATAAATTTTAGGCGGTACAAACTCTAGCTGCTTTCAGTCATACATCAACGTCGTTTAATCCAACATGTCAGATATATACCGAGCGATAAACATAGACTTATCTACCATGGCTTGGGTGCACTTTGGGGAACTTTGAGGAGGTGGACAATATTCCACAGCCCCATATTTGTTTAGGGCCGAAGCTCCTTTGGCGATGTGCGTGGTACCCTCCTCCGTATGTAGCATGTGCTCACCTCTAGATTGTTACTTGCTCAATAGATGGCATTGTGTGTATACGTCCTTGGGAATAATTTAACAAGATAGCATTCCTTGTTTTCACAGCATATATATATATATATATATATCTTAAAGGGGTTCTAAGAGGGAAAGGAAGGAAAAGAAAAATGAGTCCCGTAACTGTCTGCTTCAGCGAGCGACACCTCAACAGTAGCTCACAAGGGATGGGGGTGACGAGGGATTAAAAGGGTAGGAATAAAGGTGTAGAGAAAGAAAGAGGCGTAAGGTGGTAAACGTGAGCGCGACGACATATCGAGAGGATGGGAGAGATAGGAAAGATGGAAACACGGTCACAGGAGTCCGTGGACAGGGCACCACTTGCGAGAGCTCTTGTCGGCGTCAGTAGATGGCGTAGAGCAAGTCCAGTCGGTCAGAGCTACATTGTCGTCGAAGGTCGTCGGCGTCAGGAGATGACGTAGGGCGAGCCCCGTCGGCCAGAGCTACGCTGATGTCGGAGATCGCGAGGGCACAACTGGTCGGCACGGAATCCAGCAAATTTCGCGAGTCCGTCCATGCGTGCGCCCGTGTTTCTGTCCGTCCATGCGTCCATTGTCTGTATGTCTGTCTGTGCATCTGTGCTTCTGTTAGTCCGTCCATCCATGCTTCCGTGCTTCAGTCCATTCGTCTGTGCGTGTGTGTCGTGGTCTCACCATCAATCTGTCTCGACGCACGGACGAATAGACACAGACAGATGGGCGGACTATTCACCCCTCTCATCATCATTTACTCTGCGGATATTCTGTGATTTTTTTGTTCTCTTCTTTCGAAAGATAATGTGTACTCTAGCAAAAAAGGTATAAAAATACTGTTATAACTCATGCAGTCACATTTCCTTGCATCAGCTCTTTTTCAAACGTTCCCATGTGCAGTTTTTTTTTCTGCGAACCTCAACAGGTATTGCAGCGCTTCTTTATTTCTACATCAAAAAGAAGGCTTACAAGAAAATATAATCCCTAAAGGTTCTGTTCAGAAAAGCTTTTCGCAAAATATGTGAGAAGAGATCCTCTCAAGCAGCTGTTGCTGTCGCGAAACGTGCTCAAAGTTGATCTATGAAATTGTGAAAATCCATTGAAGCATGTTTTTCAACAGCACCACGGCACAGCTTGGCGTATGGACGTTCAAGTAAATAATTTGCTGTCCTCAAAAGGTGAAAAAAAGCTCGCCATTTGTTAGTATGAAGACAAAACTTCATTTTGCTACAATTTAAACGAATTCCAATGTTGAAAAAAAGAAGAAATAAGACATCATAAAGTAATACCTGCACATCGAAAGAAAAACTCCGCGTTAATGTAGTGATCCATTTGCCGCACTCCTGAACGTTGCTCCTTATTTTCTCAAGCACGCTCCAGCCATAAATTTCTGAATTATGAAGGTAAACATAGTTCAGTGGGGCCTTGTTTGGAAGAATCGCGTACACTGCCTCTAATAAGAGCGCAAGTAAAAAAAAACAAAATGACTTCACAAAAGTGCGGTGAATTTGCTGCGCGAACAAGACAGCGTAGATCCATCTCAAACTTTTCGTGGTGGACTCACCCAGAAGGCTGATATACGCGCCACCTATTGTTGTTAAAAGATCACTGAATATAGGATTTAAAAGACAAGAATATCAAATCATTGTGCGTTCTGTGCGTACTGATTTCGTTTAAAGCAATACCACAGCATTTCTTTTCACTTTATGTGAGGAGCTTATTGCGATCATTCTGAAACATGTAGCTGGCATCAGCTACATGTCAAAGCCAAGTTGGCTCCAGAGGAATCAGGTCCTACAAGACAGTTTATGCGTGTACACGCGTCGTACCCACATGACCAATACTTTTACTTCTTACATGAGCATTTGTACGTTTTTTTTTGTATCTTTCCTTCAGTTCCCTTTTACTGTCGCCCCTCTTTCTTAGCATCCCCGAATACTGCACATGTTGAGGTCCTTTGTGGTCGTAACATAAATTTTGTTCGCCGCTTGGACCAACACTATGTATATACTTTCCTTCGTTTTAGCAGGGACATCAAAAACAAACAAATGTAACAAATAGCGTTTGAAGGAATTTTAGTGATGCTGACTTTTTATACTACGCACGTGTGAACTCAAGCACACGTTATCGCGCCTACGAGTCCAGTATTTATCCGGTATACTCAAACTCTTTGATAGGAAGAACTAAAAAAAAATTGTATAGTGGGGATCCTTACTTACGCTTTGACGCACTTTCGCTCTCTGTCTGGCATAAAATCCTGATTTATGCTGAAAAGCAAGTACTAAACATAAAAAATATATCGAGAAAGCTGTGAAAGAAGGGGCTAAGCGATGTGCAGAGCGCGTTACTTCCGGGACCTCGGTAAAATATGCAGCTTTTTTTACAGAGGATCTCTAGCCAAAATTGAGTTTGTGGGACCAGTCTATGTAAGAAAAAAACGCTCTATGTAAGAAAAAAACGCAAGACAAAATAATGGCGGTTTTAAACGTCAGAAGTTCTATCAACAAAAATGTTGGTCATGTACTCTTTTCTTTCTTCTTTTTGATGTCACCAATGATTTATATTTCAAGTGTTTAAATATATACATGAGTTAAAACATCTCGCTACTCTGAGTTATATGTTAAAAAAAACACGTTCTCGTCATGTTCTACACCTTCTTCTGTCCATGATAATGGTGAGTCACAATAAGCGGCGTCTGAGTACTCTGTCATAACACATATCTCACTATTCCTGGAGTTTACCGGCTGCCAATTGGTTTGTCGGCGCCGGTCCAGTTAAGCTAAACGTGCCGACTTTTGCCCACCGCTCGGGCCCACTCTAAAACCACGTTCAGTCGGTGGAAGGGTAAATTATCGCGCAATAGTGGCAGTTTTTTTCTATGTATATTTTCCATTTGACTGAATAGGGTTCTGGAAATGGCGCGGACATGCTCGTGCCCCGAAGCCATATTGTGCACAAAACAACTTTTTGCAACTTTGTTCTATCATAAGACGCTGACATAAACAAAAGTGGCCGCTGCGCTAGATAGCCAAAGTTTTGCCCAGCTGTACGTCATTTAACTTCCTCTGTAGGAAGTATGAAAGGGAATAATGAGCAAGGGTACAAATAACAGACAATTAACGCATAGCACAGCACGTTACATTAAGGCGGTCTGCGACACTTTTCTGAGTTACAATGCCACAGTCTGACTATGAGCGCATGCCGATTCGTGAATCACATGGTGCAAAACGAATTTAAAATTTGTCACGCACAAGTAGAAATACAAGTATCTGTCACATGTTTGCATGGAGCACTTTGTCCTTCCTTTCGTACTAGCCAGAGCTTTGACATCTTTCCAGCGAGGTGATTACAAGCAGGAAAAGAGTATGCGTCCCTTCGACAGCGTGGGTGATGAGCTTTAGCAATTTATTTTCTTTCTTTCCTTTGAAAGCTCGGCTCACAATTCAATGTGGTGGCAAACGCGTGGGCGGGCCCATGGCGCCACCCTGCGCTGGCTACAGTATGCAGTTTACGACGCGGAAATCAGCCAATAGCAGTGACTTCCGGTATACGGCATCATTTGTAGAAAGGGAGAGAGAGATTTTTTTCGCTTTCTGTGAGAACTATTTGTAAAACACAGGTCACGTGCTGTACTTAATCTATGGATCGCTTGTTATTGGTGGCCTCTCGATTACCGACGGGCAGTGTTTTCTGGCCGTGCTCAAAAAGTAGTGCAGGGCCCCTTTAAATGACAAGCAACTTGCGTTGCGCGCTTCATATTTCTACTGAATGCATATGCTTTCAGTTTCAGAGCTGAACACCCCTCTATGAAAAAGCATATTACTAGGTGACGAAACACGAGTGCCAGAGCATGACGTATTGGTTAAGGCCCACAATAACGTTCGTGCATTTTATAATCAAGAAACACACAACTGTGTATCAGAATACAAGAAACTTCATATAAAGGTAAAGTTGTTTCACTAAGGTTGAGCGTATCATAAGCCGTGCATTATTAAGCACTCGTGGAGACCGGCACAGTGAAGTGCAAAGCGAAAAACACCTGCGCGTAGTCGTGTACGCATCCTAAGACACCTGTCTGTGCTCTGATTTAAAAAGAAATGGCTTGCAAAGTTCCACAGCAAACATGTGGACTGCTCCGAACTTACGTGGATAATTTACGGAGCTTAAGCTTGATGACCGTATTCTGTGTTCTCAGAAATAAGTTCTTATGATACTGGGCTCTTTCTTCTTGGAAACATCATAAGAAAGGGACGCCCCCGAATTCCTTCGTGGTGGCTATCATTCGCAAGCAGTGATTGGTGCATGCACTAAGCTTACTGACAAAACATATAATTGCTGATTGGACGACTTATTCGAAAGTATGCGAAAGCGCGTTGTCCGTCTCGGAAATAGTTTTCCAAGACACAGCGTTTAGTCGCTAGAACGTACTGTATAGGGCAACATAACTGTAATTTGCTTAAACAGTCCCAACTTTAATTCTCATACATGTTACGACAGTTGTATATTTATAAATGATGGTGAAGAATGTTCGAATACAACTACTTTCATTTAGCACCAGTAATGACATCGTGTGATACAGAAAAATATCTTGTCCCCCCAAAAATTGCAGGTTTGATTTTAGTAACTATGTGTCAACTTATTTCATAGGTGTATTCTTGCTAAATCCTTAGTTCACGTAAATGAAGTGCAAATGAAGAAAAATTGTCCATATGTTACAAGGCAAATATACTCGCCGAGAATTAGTACTAATATAATCAACGCACTTCTCCCTGAGAAGCAAAAAATCCTTATTATTGAATTTGTTTATATAATACTCCGCTCACACTTGCTCTTCAATTAATGTTTTTATTCACAACAAAGTAAACAAAGGAACAGTTATACCTTTCCGAAAACCATTTGTTTCCGACAGCTGTCTTACATACTCTACATATTTTATGGCATTATCCGTCTCACTTGCTTCATCTCGAAAAACAATGTCTTTGGTGAGGTGTTATTGTCATTCCTAGTTTCTTTTCTAACACAGACAAAATATACATTTTTGCTGAAATCTTATTGTTATTAATTTTGCTGTCTTAGCTTATTAGCCAGATGACATTAGGGTAAACAGAAATTGTGTTGTGGTGAGATCAAAGCTCAGAGCATGACTGACTGCATGCGGAGTACAAGAATGATTTTATACACTTCCATTCATATCTCCAAAAATTGGGTCTATTTTTCTATTCAGTGCCTTTGCAAGCCTCCGAAATGATGCGTCTTGCTTCTCTAAATCTAAATACGAAAGCATTCCACACTCAAACCAACCTCTAATTATAATGTGTGGGGTTTAACGTCCCAAAACCACTATATGATCATGAAAGGCGCCGTAATAGAGGGCTCCGGAAAGTTTGACACACTGGGGTTTTTTAACGTGCACCCAAATTACTCAAACTAGATTTTAGGGTGCACATGTTGCGTCGTCGTCTCGAAAAAGCGTAAGGTGTTTTTTTACGTTTCGTGTAACGATGCACTGGGCATGTTGACCTTTTATTATCTGATTTTCCGCACCTAGTCTCCTGCTCAACATTTTTAATCGGATCAGATGGCGCAAGTCGTCGCTCGTCAGAGATTTTTTTTTTCAGTATGAGGTCAACGTTGTTTGGAGAGCTAAATAAACATGGCAAGGCGAAGGCCCGTACAGCAATGCGGCGTTTGCACAAGCCGTGTTTTTGTTTTTGTTTTTTTTACTCGTAAGAACAGAATATATGCTTAAGGCCTATGCATGGACATCCTTCACGAGCAACACACACTGATAAAAAAGCTACTCTTTTAGTTCTATCTCAGGCAACGTCAAACACAAGGCTACAGGGCAAGGATACGAAAAAACATAAAAAACAGACAAGGATACGAAAAAACATAAATAAACCTGAAATTGGTTGTAAAATATAAGATTGAAATGAGAAGTGTCAACATCAAAGAGGTAACGCATGTACTAGTCGCTGCTTGGACAATCTCACAAAAGGATGGAGTTCGGAACACTTCTGTCTATGTTTTAGTGATTTTCATGCGTTACATTGGAGTCATTGCTGCCAAAATATATTAATTGTATTGTGCCTTCTAGTAACTTACCAAACACTTCGGCTTTCAAAACAGTGTCCTCTAAACATGAAACCCAAGGTTAACTTTATAAGGTGACGGCTTTCGCTGTCTATTCCTCCATTGCCTTGACGTGCAGACGGATGCCCCTTGAAAAGCTACGGAAAATTTAGTTGTGACGTTGCAGTTGTGCAAAAAGCATATACTGCAATCGCGTTCCCGTGCTTGTCTACCTACCACTTGCAATGCCCTTCCTCGGCGTCCGAGATAAAAACGGAAAGAGCGCACGGATTTTCTAACGCTAGGGCTTTCCAATGCGCGCGCTTAAAGAGCTTGCTTTGCAGATTTCTGGCCTCAGCGTTGGCGTTGTTGGTTGTGAGCAAAAAAGAATAATCTTATCCGTGACCGAAAAAAAATGGCAGCATATCCACGGAGTGAATGATGTACAGTGGGATGAAGCATTCGTCCGTCCATGCGTTCGTCTGTGTGACCGTCCGAGCGTCCATTCACCCGTCCGTGCGTGCGCTGCGTCCACACGTCCATCTGTGCGTCCGTCCCTGCGTTCGTCCATGCATCCGCCCCTGCGTCCATCCATGCGTTCGTCCTTCCGTGCAGCCATCCGTGAGTCCGTCCATGCATCTGTCTGTGTGTCCGTTCGTCCATCTATTCAACACTCCAAGTACCACCATCTCGCATCTTTTCATCATATATTCCGCATATGCACCGCCAGCGTCCGTCGGAGCGGCCCGACAGCAACCAGCGCGAAATGCGACATGCTGCATTTCGCACCGATGCGTTACCCAGACAACACTGCGTCTTCCTCTTTTCGTGACGGAGGGACGCTGGACGCGCTAAAACGCGCATGCGTCAAAGTAACGCAGCGCGGCGTGCGCCTGCGAGTATATCATAGGACCGGGGCCTGGCGTGGAAACGCCGTCGTGACGCGATGAAATGAACGCCGGTGAGCACGCGCACCGCGTCACGTCGAAATGTATTGGCACCTTGACTGTGGCATGTAGTCATGTGCACACATGACAGGCATCTCATAATTATAACATTTGCACCAGTCACATACTTTCGTAATCTATTGGTGTCACGTAATACCAAGTTTGGCATATGTGAAGCTAGTGAAACGGCCGCGAGCGCATCATCAGAGTGGCATTTACTAATGCTGTTACATGGCACGCATGTAGTGATTATCATGTTTGTATGTGTCATTACCTATGTCGTCCGTTTGCGTCATGTAATACCGAGTTTGGTACGTGTGAAGCTATCAAAATGGCCGTGAGCACATCATGAGCGTAGCATGTAGTCATGTTGTTACATGACACGCATGTCATGTTTATCATGTTTGTACCAGTATCATACCTTTGTCATTCATTCACGTACTGTTATACTAAATTTGGTATATGTGACGCTAGCAAAAGAGCCGCCAGCGCATGATGAGCGTGGCATGTAGTGATGCTACATGACATGCATGTCATGATTATTATGTTAGAGTCTGTCGCTTGTGTTCGCCATGCAATTTATTTTATTTGCAACGTTGTCGACTTTTATATGCTTCGTATTTAAAATTGAGAACGATGCGAATCAAATAAATGATAGAATCCTAGGTCAGAGTAGAGATCAAAGTCCAACCGGGTCATTTGCGTGGCACACTGATACTCTGCCACACAGCCACGCACCTGCTTGTGAATACAATGAAAATAACGTCATCTGCTTGGAAATGCAGGCAAAGTAACTTTCAAGATTTACATGAGAGTTACTTTCATCACCTTCATCATTTATTAATCCTTAAGGGCCCTGAGCAAATAAGGAGGGGGAGAGGATTTACAGAGTTCGTGGGACGTATGATTCGACAAACTCTACATACAACACCCTTCAGCGATACAGCAAATTCAGAGCACATCAGTACTAATGATCGCTGAAGAAAATGTGTAGACACAAGAATGCGAGGGACCTAAAATTTGAAGCATATTTCTATTACAAAGCTATTACAACATAGGGCAATTACCTAGAGGAATTGCAAACAATTGAAACAGGCAATTATAAACAATTGTAGAAGTTATAAAAACGCATAAAAATGCATGCAATTATAAAAATGCGTTGCTTAAGTTATCCAAGCAGAAAGCGTGCCTATAGATTGCTTAAATTTTTCTGAGTTTTCCACAAGGACGATGGCTTCTGGAAGGCTTTCAGTCTTTGATGGCTGCCGGCAGAAATGATTTATTGAATGGAAGGGTCGAACCGTGAAGGCGTTGAACGCTGTTCAAGTTGAACAAGCGGCGAGAAGTTTGAGCGGGTGCGATCGATTCATTTGTGGGGTGTAACGTCCCAAAACTACCACCATATGATTATGAGAGACGCCGTAGTGGAGCGCTCAGGAAATTTTGACCACCTGGGGTTCTTTAACGTGCACCCAAATCAGAGCACACGGGTCTACACCATTTCCGGCTCCATAGGAAATGCAGCCGCCGCAGCCGGGATACGATCCCGCGACCTGTGGGTCAGCAGCCGAGTACCTTAGCCACTAGACCACCGCAATAAGCGAATGGGAATAACAGTGTTCCGTACATGTGGGAGACGTTGCGATATAATTTGCGGAATAAGAAAAATCGGGAGACTTTTCGTACTGTTACTAAATGAAGAAGTTCAAGAGTTGATTTATTGAGCGTTAGGCTGGCGTGTGAAATACATTTGTAAAGCATCCTGTATACGTACGTCACACTACAAGTATAAATAATGAAGTGGGCGGAATTGCCAAAGGGCGTCAGAACATGTGATTTTCATGGAATCATGTTTAAAGCGGGTCATCCACTACAATAGCCACCTACAGTACTGCGCCTTTGCCCTTAAGGCCACGTAGTGGGAAGGTTCTAAAAGATTTCACCCACATGATTGCCAGTGGTTGAAAGTGTGCTACCCATTACGCAGACTGCGACCAAAAAGAAGAAAAAAACGGCCCCGTATCTGCATGTTTCACTGCAAATGTCGTCGGAAGACGATAGTTTTGAGTCTGGAGAGAGTGAACAAACCGTTTATTTGATGTTTTTCATGAGAAAATTGGTGAATTGTATTCTGGAGGCGTTGCGTTAGAGAGTCTAAATCCGTGCAGCGAAGACGAATGAGCGCATCGAGGCATGTTAGACACGAGTGCCATCTGGCAGTTATCTTCGAAAACGAAGGAAGGCATGCGGGCCTGTCATGGAGGCGAGAACGTGCAGAACGCAAAGCGACGGGCATGTGCCTTCACCGTGTCGTCTAAGCAAAGGTTTGGAAACACTCGCCTCTTTGAGCATTCCGTTGTATTGTGAATGCAGCGTAATAAACACTATGGTTCTTTAAATTACATATGCATGCATTCTCTAATATAAAGACACACATACAACGTATTGACGTGTTGTATTAGCGCGTAAGATATGAGCAATTATTTGCTTTTTAATTTACAATCGCACAATTTGAACACTGAAACCTGAGCAATATTGGTGCGCGCTGCGGATGGCGTTGGCCGTTTGAGGTATTGTTATGGCATAAAAACAGACAAACGTACAGACAGACAGACAGACAGACAGACAGACAGACAGACAGACAGACAGACAGACAGACAGACAGACAGACAGACAGACAGACAGACAGACAGACAGACAGACAGACAGACAGACAGAAAGACAGACAGACCAAACTTCTTGCATCGAAGTACCCCAAGAAAGACAATCGTCTTTAGGAGTACACGCTATAACACGTAGTTTTTTTTTTTCAAGATGGCTTGTGTCAGTGAAGCTTCGCATACGGCTGCATTCTATGTAACGGGTAGCACGCTTTAAACCACTCGCTATATGGACAGGATATCAATAGCTATTGCGTTCAACTCTTAAAGGACAAGCCTAGGGGTCCCCCGTTTTCTTTTTTTTTTGTGCTAGCAGAGGAGCACGCAAGCGTGAGCGTATGTTTACGGTTCAAGGGACTGCCTATAAAGGAGAATCACGACGCTTTGCGGTGTATACATAGTGCGTAAATAGAACAGCACAAAACAACAGCGAAGCAACAGTGCTCGGCCGAAGCGCAAAGGCCATTCGGTTAAGTCGCGTCTTTTTCTGCCGGATGTGTGTGGTCTGCGATCTATTTGAGAAACGCTTGGTCCGGCTGTCTGTGTAAAGGATCAGGTGACAGCTGTAATATCCCTTGCAACGATTCCCGTCTCTTTTCCTAATGCCTTCCTTCTGTCCAGTTTCTAAATCCTTTTTGTGGTATGCCTACTAGAGGCGCAGGTTATAACACGAGAAAAAAAAACGACTAACTCCTGATCATATTACATGCTTCCTGAAGAATTGCTTTTGTGATGCACTGCTAACGGTGCAATTAAACCTTGAGCTCCAACTCTTCGTTCGTCCATCTTACTTTTTTTCTCGCCTTTTCATTGGACTTGTTGTTTTTCTAGACAAGAATTCTTCATTGATTTATCCGTTTGTTTGTTTTTCAGTAAGAAGCCAACCAGGAAATTAGATTTGTAACAGAATAGTTGTCTGCGTGGCAACAGTGTTTCGAAGCTTTCATTTCCAGACCGGATATCGTGGCTCGAAGAGAATTAAGTTTTCTTGGAAACTTCCTTGTTTGGAAATATATTGGGGTGTTTAAGAGGCTGGTGGCGCGCTTGACGGAAATTAACTCAGAAATGAGGGAATTCGACCAAAAATGTGTTTTGTGACACACAAAAGACGGAAAAATCAATGAATGATATTGTATTTAGAATAATCTATAATAAAAACACCAGAAGATACAAATATACCACCATTCTACTACGCGCAAGGGCTCTATGCGATCAATGAAGATAACCACATCATAGTGATTTCGTAGTAATCAGAGATTGAAATAAGAATGCAATCGCAGATGCGACCCCAAACTGTATTTATTATTTAACTCGAAACAAGTCTTTAACATATTTGATCGTAATTTGATGTCTTCATTTTTCCTTGTTTATAAATTGTCTATTCTTGGTCAAAACCCTTTTAATTTATGTCATTACATTGGCGTACAAGGGGGCCAACTTACAAATTTTTAAATAAACTTTCTCTTTCTCTTTCGGTCTTACAAATAACAAAAGCGTTGTAAGAAATACTGGGCATCAACATTGAGATTGCAAACGATTTTAGCTTGACACATTCCTAAAGACTGCATTTTAGTACGTGTGTAATACTCGACTGCGTATTGAATTTCTTATTTCCATTCTTTGTGTACCAGCTGAAAGGGCAAGAAATATCAAGTGCAGTCTCACATGGCCGTAGATATGTAGGGTTATACATTTAGTCAAACTCTGAGTAGCCTTAAAAACCCCTCCCTTGTAAATAGAAATATTTCTCCCTATTCAGAGGATTTGAAAGCAATCACAAACTGAGAACACGTTAATGCATTTAACTCTACTTTTTCATTTGTACGGGAAAAATGAAATGAGGTAAAGCTAGCAAGCGAGGATGGAAGGAAGGCTTGTACAGAAAGAGGAGACACCAGCCAACGATGGGGCAGCCCTCCAAAGGCATTGGCGGCTACCTTCATAGAAAACCCCACGTGGATAGACCAACCCGATTCAAGCTTCTTTTGCGGGTGGGTTGCCACCCAGCGGTACGTATAAAGAAAGGGACGCGTTGTTTTAAGTGGCAGCTGCCAGGGATGCGTTCGGGCGCTGCTCCGTGTCGAACCCGAAGAAACGGCAGCGATGCACGTGCGCTCAGCCCTGGCTTCAGCCAAAGACGACCGCCGCCGCTGCTAGTCAAACGCGGCCGCTCCGGCGTAAAGGCTTAACCAAGCAAGAGAAGAGACACGCTAATTTATTCGTGTCATTGAAGGCCCATTCAGGGACGTCGGGAAGGTGATAATTTTAGCCGACAACGCTCTCGCAAACGGCCAGTGGTGCGGAGCAAATGGTAAGGCTGAGGAGAAGAAGAACGAAAAGGACATGGTCTTACTATTTGTTCTTGAGGGTGAAATCTCTTCCGGCGTTTCTTCTTTCAAAGTCACGGGTTGCGCACGGCACCAAACGCAAAAAGACGGCGCCCTCTGATGACGTTGAATCAACACGACGGGAGCGGCGCCCTGCTTTGGTGTTAGCCAACTAGTGCTTTTCGGGAATCCCACACCACGAAGCGGTTTCAGAGAAAAGCCGAACGAGCGTTCTCTATACTAACGGCACTGCAGTCATTGTTGGTACGAAGAGCACGCAGATTGTGTAAACAAACCATCGCCGAGGGCCAAATGGGTGATACGATTTTTTTTTTCCCAGTGGGCGACCACTGTTGCACTTCCTGCTTTCAAAGACCTATTGCGAGAGACCCTCAGTGAGCAGCGGTACACGGTTGGTGGCGTAAATCTAGAAAGATCAGAATTGAAGACCGAATTATTGCCATAGCGGCCATTTTGTTCTTATTATTTCTGGTTTCACTTTTTAAAAGACACATTCTTTGAAGTGTAAATTAAAAACGAGGGTTAGAAGTTCGCATAATTGCATCAATTTGTTGATTCTTCTCAAAACAGGTCGACCGTCACCTGCGATTGAAATAGTCTCACGGAGTTTACGTGAATGTACACGGGTACACGCTACAAAATAACCAGGCGATGAAAGAGATGAATGCCTTGTACTTGAATCTGAACTAATTCAAATATATGATAACAAATAGCTATAACTCCAGGAAGGACGCTTGCAAGAGATGTCCCCTCTAGCCTGAACACGAGGGGCTGTGATTTACGCCAGTGGACACTGTTGCTTGAAAGAAAGAGAGAATGCACGAGAGGGGAAACTTTCTTCTCAAGCTCGCCTCCCGCAAGAGACAGGAAAAAGAAAAATGATTTTTTTTATTCTTGAAAGTATGTTTGAAGGCCCGCCGTTTCGATGAAATTAATGGTTAGTGCAGCGCATTCTTTCCTAATCCACGAGGGCCAACGAATGTTCGCAAAGCCGCCAGTTGTAATGGCAGATTGGTTGAGTTTCCTATGGTACGATAATCGACCGCTGACAACACTTTGTTGTCCTTATCGCTCCCTTGTCATCTTTGTTTCAAAGCGGCACACGCAAATCGGCCAGGAGTCAAAATACATAGCCTAATATACAATATGCTGCTCCTCAATATTGCAGTTAGCATTCAATAGGCAGACTGACAACTTCATAGAAACGTACTTGGCGAAAAGGCATACGGGGATAGTAGCCTACAGTTACCAAGGAAATTTTTTGTCGTCGATGAAAGAGCAAATTTATCTCGTCTACAATGCTCCTCTAGGCTGTGGTGACTGTTTCCTGCTTTTAAGAACACGCGTGCACAGTTATCAGAAAACGTGTGCACAGTAAACCAGTTTGCACTCTTAACGGTGCTTTGCTGTGTATATACACCTAACACCCAATGATAAGAATGTATTGAAACACCAAAACACCCATCAGAACACTCTTAACGTGGGGTGTTACAGATACGTCAAAGTATCCCTAATGGGGCAAACTGGTTTACTGTGACGTGTTTCCTGAGAACAAGCAGGAAATGGTTGCCACAGCCTAGTAAGAGCATCGGCGTTTTTGTTTGTAAAAACACCCTTTTCGCAGGGTGTCACTTATAGACACGGCAAAGTGCCCTGGAGGGTGCAAACTGGTTTACTGCGTGCTTATTTCCTGAGAGCAAGCACGAAACAGTAACCACAGCCTAGAGAAAACGTTTCTGTTTTTGTTTGTAAAAACACCCTTAATCGTAGGATGTCAGTTATAGCCACCGCAAAGCACCCTTCAAGGTGCAAACAGGTTTACTGTGTGGGAATATAAACCAGATTTTGAACTCTGTGCAGGTTCTTGCTGCCGCATCACAATGTAATGATGAAAAGAGAAAGACTGCAAATGTAGACCGATAAATCTGTAGAGTGTTCGAAGTGAATACGAAATCATTGAGCTCTTTCGATGCGTCAAACGCATCACGAGAACTTTAAAATTTTGTTCCTATTTTGTAAATGCATCACTACGTTTATGAATTTTTATTCGTCACTTCACCGATGCGTTTCACGCTTAGAGGACACACATGGGTTCTCACGCTAACGAAGCGTGTGGTGATAGCGAATACCTTTTTACCCTCTTTTCATGCCCACATGGAAAGAACTAAACGTGCGATTGCATGCATGCTTGCCTGTGTATGGCGTCGCGCTTTCTGCGTTGAGATAGAGAGGCTTGGAAGAATGGTAGCTTGAAATAGGGCATTTGATTCTACACACGTTAACGACCAAGCGAAACCAAACCTTAGTAATTATTAGGCTATTCAAACTCCATCAGAGACCACACCACTATTGCAACTTTCTTGTTTTTTCTGACTTCTTTCTATTTCCATTTGCATAGAAAAGTCTAGAACTATTTCACTTCAGTAACTTTCTCACCTAGGTTAGCCAATCATCGAAGCTGCACGTGACAATTTGAACTTAGGATAAAAAACCTGCAAACCATTTTGTTTGTCTTCGTTTTTTTATACCTCTTTTCTTTATCTATAATGCTCGGTAGCAGGTCAGAAAATTGATTCAGACCTAGATCTCTGCTTTTATTTCCTAATAAATGTCTCTCTCTTTTTATATCATTATATTACGAAGAATGTGACGTCATCAAGGCGGGAAAGTCCGACGCTTCAACCGAGATATCAGAAGTGGGACGATCGAGTTTACTGAACTAATAGACCCTTCACCTGTTTGGAGCTCCACAAGTTCATAACCTTTAATGAATATGTGGGGTTCAATGTCCCAAAACCACCATGATTATGAAAGACGCCGTAATGGAGGGCTCCGGAATTTTCGACTACCTGGGGTTTCTTAATGTCCACCTGGAGTACTTAAGCCCCCTCCCCCATAAAAAAACGAAACAATCTAGCTACGCTTCTAGATAATTCACTGTTCTAATTAGGCCTAATTGCAACAACTTGTCACATATGTGCATTAAAGTTCAAAGCCATCAAGTCCCCAATTTTCGCCATCATCCCAATAAAGGTAATATTGCTTCTAATCAAAGTTTCATCGACATCCTACGTGCAAATCTTTTCGCAAAAACGTTATCTATTGTGTTTATTGTGATAAATAACACACACACTATATATATATATATATATATATATATATATATATATATATATATATATATATATATATATATCGTGGTCAAGAGCTGCTTGCTTGGGTGCACGTTAAAGAACCCCAGGTGGTCGAAATTTCCGGAGCCCTCCACTACGGCGTCTCTCATAATCATATGGTGGTTTTGGGACGTAAAACCCCACAAATCTAAGAGCTGCTTGCTTTCTTTTTTTTCTCATAGCAGTTTACTTCATAAATGCTCGGCTAGTGTGGCCACTCGACTGTCGTGACAGGCTCGTTCTCGTCGCTACCTTCCCACCAAACGAGCCAACGCATGAAAAAAACGACAGCCTTAGCGCACGTGCTGGCGTAATCTGCGAACGAAATTAGCGCGTGCGCCTCTCGAACTTAACACCTGCGTCATGCAAAGGGGTCTCTTTAAGGAATCTCATTACGGTGACCCCCGTCGCCAAAACACCCCGAAAGAGCCTCTTCGCTGGGACTCACGCGCGGACTAAACGCTAACTGGATGACACTGCGTCTAACCGCGAAGCACGCTACCGAGCCAGAACCTCGTGTTTATTTCTCCACCTGTCGTTTTATAGGCCTACAAGTGAGTGCTCTGAAAATGTTCGGTTTAGCAGAGGCACGTCTTGAAGGGAAGGGGATATTTGGTAAAGAGTAACGTCTCGTTCAATGTCGCGAGCAGGACATATTGCGGGTATTTGTAGAAACGTCAAGCCAGGCCGCGTTATCGCTATAGGGAAAGTGTCCCTTTTTTCTTTTTTTGAACTTTACTAAAATCGCATTTCGAGTACGTTTAATTTCGGCGCTCCTACTATAAAGCCACTATTAGGGAATAGATGTACAGTCTATTTATGCTTCACGTCTGCCACGTCATTTCTTTTATTACTCCTTCATCTACGTGGTGGCTTATGACTCGTTCAACGTTGCATCTCTCAAAAGGTGGGAACTCGTTTTCCCGACAGAAAAAAATGGCAGCATAACCACGGAGTGAATGATGGAGAGTGGGGTGAAGCATTCACTTGTCGATTCGTTTTTGCTTGCGTCCGTCCCTGCGTTCGTCCATGCATCCGCCCCTGCGTCCGTTCATGCGTCCATATATGCATCTGTCTCTGTGTCCGTTCGTCCATCTATTCAGCACTCCAAGTACCACCATCTCGCATCTTTTCATCATATATTCCCCATATAGGCATCCGAAGTGCAGTTTACGAGATCTGATAGTAGCGCCAGTACACACAGCCTAGCGGGTAGGCGCAGCGAAACCGAACTTGCACGTGCATATCGTTTTCTTCTTTAGGTGTGAGCAAGCGGTCACGGCTGATTATGTAAGCGCCCAGGAAGCGTTCTTTGCAAACGTGTCAAAAAGGGCACTGACACTTCAGCGTGTCACTGTGTTCAGCGAGCGTTCCATTTTCTTAGTATCCCTGGCGGTCGGTACCAACAATGCTGAGGCGGCCCAAAGAGCTTCATTGCGCCCTCTGGTTCACTGTCGGGTGCCTATAGAAGCACCACCATCCAGCGGACATTCCAAGGACTAAACGAGAGGTGGCACACGCACACTTTCTTACGGCTTGCGCTTCGTGTCTACTTCCCACCTTTAACCACCTCGAGTTGATGGTATATACTAGTTCACTGTATTCATGGCACTGCGGCCCAACGCTCGCTAAACCTTTCTAAAACCAAGGAGGTTACACCCAGCGAGTATAATGTAGCAACCCTTTCTTGTCAGATTGTGCTGAATGTACATGCCAATGGCTGCTAATGGGGAATGAGAGACAGGAGCATTCGGCATTTAGTTAACGCACACGCCGCGAACTTTTTATTGTTAAACAAAGCACAGGAGAAATCTCCCACCGGCACCACCTTGCAGGTCAAAATGTAACACTGGTTACACACTACGACTTAGACTACGAGGGACGAGCGGGTGCCGCTTTAAGGAGCTTCTCCCCTGAAATGTGGTTTTCCTAAAGGAAGCGTCTATATGTATTATTTCATGCTAACGCATGTTTCAGTAGCAAGCAATATTTATGGCTTAACATTGAAGAACAGGAGGACTATCATAAAACACGCCGCAACGCATTCAGCCCCACAGATCTATTTTGACAACCTGCAGTCATTTTAACGTGTGCCGAAGTTGAAGTACGCTAGCGTTTCTGCGCTTCGCCCACATCAGAGGTGTTGTCGACACTCACCCAGACGAAGAACCCAGCCCGTGACGTAGCGCTCAGCAGCGCGAAAATATATAGCGAGTGTGTCTATATACTGAAAAGTTCCCGGGTCACTAAGCACTTAAGGAGCAATATCCTGCTGCCTGCTAGAAGTTCGTACACCGTTTCTGAGCGGCCAATCATCGAAGAACCTATAAATGGGATATGACGTCAGCGCACTTGCTAAACGAAACTATATGTCAGAGCTCAGCTTGAGGTGAAAAAGATGCAGTGCACTTCAAGTCTTAAGACGTAATTCGCGACAAGTGTTGAAGTACAAAAGAAAAAGTAAAATTACGAAAGAAACATTAGTGAAGTTTGAAACTAAACAATCGCGACAAATTGACCCGGGAGTTTGGGGGCCAAACGAGCACATCTAAGAACTCAGTGCCTGGAATGCTTCGTTACCCGTCTACTACCTCCTTGAAGGAGATGGGGCAATCGCATTTGCTTAAGCGCTGCCATCACTTTCTTCTTTTTTTTTCACCATCTTCAGCTCCCACCAAGCACTTTCATGCAATCACAATTAGGCCGCCAACTCATGCAAATGACCCATCCTTACTGGACATCAAGCGCAGCCACTTTTAAGGCCTTTATGCAGCCATTCTCAAACCTGGTCATTTTTTGTCGCAACTGCAAACATTTTTCTAGCCTCTAATAGATCACCCTCCCCCCCTTTCTTTTACAGTGCTTGAAAGCTACCAGGATAGGTTAGACTAAACTGAAAAAAAGGGTTGTATAAAACTATTTATCATTATATTTCGACCATGGGTTAACAAATACACTCACTTTGCTGTATAATATAAAATTCTTATTTGGTAAAAAATCTACAATGTGAAACAGTGGTTGTACGAACAGGGACACAAGAGTTGAGACAACACAAACGCCACTAACAAATCGGTCAGGCAGACAATTACAGGCTTTAGTTGTCTTGATTTTCGTTTTTTTGTGTGTGTGTGTTTGTGCTAACACACCCAGTCTATTAGCAGGAATACCGACCAACTATAGCTGAGCTGTATGTCTTTCTTTTAAAAGATAATCACCAAAGAGGCCGCTGTGAAGCCTTTTCATTGCCTTGTCTACACTCGTTACCATCCGTTCTTTACTCTTCATCTTTATACCACGTGTATTTAGCGTGGTACAAGCGTTTCCTTACTTGTGCTTGATGCGTGAGGCGCAATTAAAGAACTGTAAAGGAAGGCTGAACACGTATTTTCTACGTGCGATTTTTTATTGTTGCCAGACCTAATTACGACTGCTAGCACCACAAGTTTCTAGCCCTTGTTTGGTTTACATTGAAAATTTCATGGTAATGTTACTGCATTCTAGTGTCTCTTGCACAATGCTGTAATGTATATGTATACCAGCCTTTTAAAGAACATTCTGTCATGGTTTGCGTGTTCGTCCAACGCGCATTGCTAAAACGTTCATCGAAAGATGCCCGTTTTTGTTCGTGTTCGCATACGATGCATTATCTAGAAAAACGCAAATGGTGAGCCGCCTTTTGAGGCATTACACAGATAATTATGGATATGACTCCGCGCGACTGAGCGCGAAATTAGGAAATTGGGCGTTTACTTTTTCGGGGCGTGAAATCCGAAGCATTCGTGAAAATGCGGTGGTAAGAACACCGTGGGCTCTTCTCGCAATGCTCGAGTCGGATCATAGTGCTTGTACAAGAAACGCTTTAAGTGACGGCTTCCCAATGGCTCCTTCGAGTAAAGTGCGCTGGCTGGCCCCGTTGATATTTTTTCGAAGCTGTACAAATATTCTCATGCAGGGGTTGGTAGGGGGGGAGGGGGCTTAGTAAGGGGTGGAAAAGGGAGAGGTCACCTTCTTCCCATGGCACCTAATAATAGTGAGGCGGTGCAATGCCTGCCACATACGTTGACTAATTAAAGCGGTGGACGTTGCGATGTGCCGTTGTCTTTCTTGAAGGGGAACCCTGCACACACCCATCACTGTATTGATACACTATCGTTCTATTGTAGACTATTTTTAACACTGGAACGCCCAACTTGTTCTTCAATGACTCTGCGAAAATACTAGCAAGAGTTTTATTACTTCAAGTACAAAGGAATGAACCGGAAGGTGTCAATTCTAATTAGGAACGCGACTGAAAACCCGAGTTTCGAGTGACAAGCGAAGTTACGCAATTTTCGTAAATGTACGCGCGGTGCGCCAAATCGCTAGCTTGTTATAACTCCGAAACTGCTTTGTAGCCCACGTTCGTGTACGGGCGTTAGCCGTGTAATCATACACCACGCAACAAATCCTGCAGTGCCTTAGAATAACAGGTATCGAAGCCGCGTCTACGGCCAAACCGAATGCCCAGCGTGCCGGGTAGCCGGAATCAAATTACACCATACTGAGCTCCATTCGCTCTCACGGTTCGGCTGTTTACGAAGCTCTGGAACTGCTGGCAACATTATAGCGTGACGGCAACATACTGTGCCCGGCGTGCTCACTATACGAGCTTCCCATTAAGGCCGGCCGGGTAAGTATGCTCTCAGCGACGAGTAACACGAGGAGGTGATGCGCCATTGTGTGTCCGCTGGTCGTGCGCATCTTGCCGTAGTTCGGAGAATGGGCTCTGCTCGTTCCCCGCGTAATGGGCTGCAGGAGTGCTCTTGCCGCATACAATGCGACTCTGCTAGACAGCCCAGCGAATCCAGAGAAAGTGCCTCCAAAGCTCAGCCGTATACAGAGTTAGCCAAAATGAGTCTCACTCGTCACAGCGACAGGGTTTTCCACTATAGACCGTTCTCAATTGGTGCTTACACTGATCTCACGAGTTCCCACAAGGCAATGGCTTTTCAGAGTTAAGCTATGTATGGCAAGGCCAAGGCGAAATTCGTCCGCCCTACGTGCGAAAAGAACTACCAGCGCATACGCTCCCCGAAAATTTGACAATCCTTGCCACTCACAGATTTTCAACAAGAAATGAAAAGAATACATGGGCAGTGAACACCAATTTTGATTTCTCAGCGCGTCAGAGGGCTAGTTTGCGGATGATAATGATTATTTCTGTAGTGTACGACTGAACGGGCACAGATATTTCTTTATTGATGTTGCTAACGTTTTTTGTCTACAAACCACGACATATGATTGTGACAAGTGGGGAAGTAGAGGGCTCGAGAATTTATGATCATCCGGGGTTGCTTAACAAGCAGCTAATAATAACAAACAGGCCTGTAACAATTTCCCTCCATCTAAAAACGGCCGCACAGTCAGGATTTCATTTCGCTAACCGGCGGATTAGCAAATGAGTACCGTAATCGATGGATGACCACGGGTGTGTTAATTAAGATTTGTGGGCAGTTGTAACCAATGACTGAAAAAAGAAGATTTTAATGATGCCAAAATATCAAGCCAGTGACAAACGACGGAGCCGCAAGTTTAGGCTCCGCTGGTCAACCATTTATTAGAAGTGCTTGAGCGGTAACTTTCTGGACTGTCGAAACTCATCGGCATTTGGCCAGGTGTTCGCCTCTAATAAGTCTATGCTTTGCTTGTGCGTATGATGGCGCAACACAGAATCATTATTGAATCTTTTCGGGAGCTATGAGGCCTCTCTTTGCGGTTCCTTGGCAGTTAGTTACGCCACTATTTTCAGGATCTGTTCCCCTGCTACAACGTTATGAACAGGGGCAGCGCACCCAATTTCCCACGGTGTAGGTTACACTACCGAATACTTTTGCATTAATAGGGAGTGTAAATCTGCACCACCTCTTTTGTGCCAGACAGGTGCACTACATGTCTACCTTCATAGACGTGCTTGCCCAAATACCTGCTAAGTCATCACGACCACCGAGACGCACCTGTAAATTACAAAGAGCAATATTTCAGAAAGTTCTCTGCTGAGCAAACTCATCATAAGAGCGATCACGTTAATTAGGTCGATTACATAGTGACAACATATCGGCCATATATTAAACTTCTTCTACCCTGAATACAACGTGCCCTGTTTGCAGCCGCAATCACCTAATTTCATCCAGCGAACTAATTATTCAACGCCACAAAATACGCTTTATCTCTGTCGACACCCATCGTCGCAGATTATTGCAGACCACCATTTGTGAGTTCTTTCGTGCATTCAGGTCTCTCATTTTATTTTCCTTGCTATTCGCCATATACCTCGGGGATCTGAGTTTAACCGAATATGTTTCCTGACCTCATATATTTCCCAACAGTGTGCTCACCCTTCGTGGTGTCACAATTATCACGTGTCTGCACTATTGACCTTGATATTCAATGTCGGCGTGCATGTGTATGGCTGGATTGGGACGCTAGTATTTAATCATTCTCTGCTACTTACAATGGATTAAGGCTTTACTTTGGCACATATGCATGTCGGTATTTTTCTTTCTTGGCTTGTAGAGCTTACAAAAGCTAAAACCAAGCTGATCGCACAGCACTTAAGGGCATGCAGCTACGAACGCATAAAAATATTTTAAATGTGAAGCACTTCTCAGTGAACTTCGGCGACTTTGAGCGTATCTATCTATCTATCTATCTATCTATCTATCTATCTATCTATCTATCTATCTATCTATCTATCTATCTATCTATCTATCTATCTATCTATCTATCTATCTATCTATCTATCCATCTAGCAGCTTACGCATGGGTGCTCTCATGATCACCCCCTTACTTTGTCGTGAACAAAAATTAGCACGGGAGGGTAAGATGGTTTGACGAACATGACGCACTTGTCAAGAAATCAATAATATCACAATCCAGACGCGTACGTCGTCAAACGCTTCCCGTCAGACAGCGGCACATATCCACAGGTGGGTACAGTGTGCCGCTGGTATGCTGGTATGTGCCACAGGTGATTGACACTTAGTAGATTCTACCTATAGGAACGATGAGAACACACATAGGCCATTTTAACGCGTCTTCAGTCAATAACTGAAATGTGATATCGTGGTGTAGCACACGATCTCTTTCCAGTAAATATATAAAGCATAAAATAGGGAATACTAATGCAACTATATAACCACATACTCATATACTTAAGTCCATAAAAGAGGAGCGCCGCAGGAGCACTATAAAAGTTGGGCTGTTGAGCTTCAGCCTCAACAGAAAAGCTCCATGATGGATCTGATCAAGAGTTCTTCTATTAGATGTGGCACAAATGAAGCGCACGGAAGTCTCGTTTCTTGCGATGTAGTGTCCTCTCCTATTACACAAAGACCATAGGAATGCGTAGGAAAAACTAATTTCAAACGCGGGAGTACGTAATTGAATTACACCATCTCCAAGGCGCGCTTTGAGATTGAGACGTGGAGTACACTCCAACGGTACAATCTCGGCTGAAGCATATGCGCTGTATACGTGAGTGTCTTCCACGCCGTAATCTTGTTAAACGCCTGCTTTACACGTTTTTTTTTAAACGTAAACTTAGGTTTATGCTGTTGTAGCGGAGGTTAGGATTCTAAAGTAAAACAGCAGACGTTCGCCGCAGAGTGCAAGTGCATTTCCTACACACGTGGAGCCCTTATGTTGTGTGGCAGAGAAAAAGCGAGCGATTTTAATGCAGGATATCGGATTGAAGGTGAGTGGTCTTGTCTTCTGTGATGGTATGAAACAAATTCAAAATCATTTTCTTGCCCTACCGCAGGTAACGTTCTGCCACCACTATCACCGAAAAAAAAAACTAAATGATTGTGAGACTAGACTATTGCAATATATGCAGTAATTTTGTTCGGGCGAAAAGGGGGGGGGGGGTCGCTGTAGGACATGCGCGCTAATCTTGTTTACTCGTGCAAAACTACCTAATCGCGAACAAAACATTTACATTTTCTCGCAACGAACGCAACTCCGCCTTTTCATGCAGAGGTGGTGAACGACTTTCACTTGTTCTAAAAAAGTTCCAATTTCAGGGCAATAATTTTTATTTGGATTTGTGGAGTTTAACGTCTTAAACCCGCCATATGATTATGAAAGACGCAGTAGTGGAGGGCTCCGGAAATTTCGACCACCTGAGGTCAAAATCTGGGCACGCAAATGCGAGCACGCGGACCTACAGCATTTTCGCCTCTAGGGGCCATATATATATATATATATATATATATATATATATATATATATATATATATATATATATATATATATATATATATATTTCCGCACGATATTTATGAGAACAAACAGATTATAAGGCCAAAAAACTATAGGAGACGTTATTAGAAGCAATTGTAATGTAAATGTGAACAAAAAAACATATATGAAAAAATAACTTGTGACCTTCGAATAATGCATCCGATGCTCTAGCACTGACAATATTTATAGCGCGAGAACAAAACGACGACACAGAGACAAGAAGGACACGAAAGACGTCGTTTTGTTCTCGTGCTATAAATATCGTTATGCCATACCAACTAGCCCAAGCTGCCACACTTCTAGCACTGAGCTACGGTGGCGGTCCTCCTCCGCCCTACATCCATGGTCTTTTAACTGTGCGAGCGTTAGTCAGCGTCAGCTGTCCTCATTCATTGATGTGACTGTGAAACACTCTTTGTTGCCTCTTTGGCGTCACGTAGGGATGAATGAGTCTTAATGTCACAAGTCTCCTGACATGTGCTCGAACCACCATGATCAAGAAGTGCAGCTAGAACGGGTAAAAGCTTGGAGCATCCTTGAACTCTACCTCTAAGAGTATATATTGTGATACTGCAATTATGCCCATTCGTATCATTTTCAGCCATGGCCCAAAGAAATTAAGGAACCTTCATGTACAATACTTTCGCGGCTTCTAAGTAATTTAGGATGCCTAGTGAACGTAAAAATGCGAAGTACCCGCTACGCCTTAATTATTCTTTTAAAAACTGGCGAAGTACGCACTGAGCGTCCCTATATTGTCGTGCGCACCTGCGCAGCTGCGTGCTTGCTAAGAGTGGGCAGCTTTAAACCACCCCCTTTTTTAGCGCTAATCAGATGACTTGACTCTGCCACGAAATTTTGCATGTACTAAGGTGACTCTGCTTGCTACACAACTTTCCCAAAACTTTTTTTTAGGGGGGGGGGGGGGGCGTCAGTTTCGAGCACTGGCACGGCTCTATGATAGAACACCACGTTGCCACACAGAAGGCCTGAGTTTTATTCTGACCCTGACAGAAAATTTGTTTAATTCTTGATTTGCATCTATCTGGACTTCTCGCTTACGAAGAACGCTGATTTTCCGTTCACAGCCCAAAACACCATTAGTAGAATTTTTGAAAAATTATCTCTTTACCACAGTAAATCTAAATAGCAACCCAACACGCGTTTTCGGACGCAACGCTTTACAGATTTTTTTTCGTTATTTAGCATTGTAGGGATATAAACTTCACGCAGGCGCTGCAAATAGCATAGCTTGATTGGCTTTTAAAGCTTGGTCTGGTGACAATCATTGAATTTTCTACATAACAAACGGGGCAGCTTCACTGCACAAAGCCATGCTTTAGTTTCGTGTCTAGTAGACCTAAATAAAATACATCTGTAATTTCGTCCATAGAGTTCATCTTTCTGTAAAGATATTTCGTGACTACTTCGCTTTTACAAGCTCGTTAATTACTGTTGCGTTGTCAGAAATGTATTTGTTGAAATCATTTCACTGCCTTTTCACCCTGTCACAACCAGTACACAACATCTGGCAGCCGCCATAAAGAAAGGGAGCCCCGATATGACCAGCCACCCGAAGACCATTTCCCTTGAACCCAGCAAGGAAATAAATAAAATTTTGTCCCTCTGTCCCCAACCCATTTTTATTCAGATTCCTCGTCTCTTCAAGAAGCCTGCAATTATATAAACGAGGTGCGAATAAACATTCGTTTGGGACACTGTAAGACAGAAGACATTGTATAAGTAACAGAGCAAGGCCCGGCCATCTCGCTATTGCGCCACCCATTCTTTCTTTTCTTCCTTTTTTCGCATCCGCGTAACTTTATCCAGTATGCCTATTTTTAGGTTGTTAACTATTTCAGATTGCCCGGGCAAACCTCTCGTTGTTTCGCACTTCTCTGACGCTCTTAAAGAAACTCTTGAAAGTGCTCGTTGTCACTCATGCTTGAGAAATAGGCCCTCTAGGAGGCGCTTTCAGCGCCTTGAGCTACAATTCTCTACAGCGCGAGAAAATGGAAACCCGCAAAATAAAACATGTAGTGACAAGATGATATTTACAAGCTCGTGCTAGCACCCACACTGTGCTAACACGCAGACTTTGTAGGCGTGACTCTCACTGCGAGTTGGCTTGAAAAAAGGCTGCTTAACACGGTTATGGCGACTGGGAAACGACCGACAGAGTTGTATTCTGAGACAAAAAAAAAGATACTTGGTTTAGGAAACCTACGACGACATGCGTGACGACGAGATAGCCCGTGCGAATTTGATTTGCATATACATTGTGAAAGAACATGTAGGCTGTGGAGCCTAGTTTTTAACCAGACACACACCACAGGCACGTTTCCATGGGCAAATGGAGCAGACGTTTGAAGTAGGCTTTCATCATAGGGCAGCTTTGTCGCATAGGTTCACTTAAGAGGGCTCGAAGGCCGAAGTCATACTCGTCTTCTGTTTCTTGTCAGTTAATAAATAATTAATGCCTATGCACAAATCAACTTCACTATACAAAACCACATGCTAGCGTAAACCAGAAATAATAGTTAGAGCACTCGTGCATTACCTACCAACGTGCCCATGTTCTCAAAATGATACTGCAAGCTTATTTATTCTGTAGTTCATTACATTTCACGCTGCTGTGTGATTTCTATCTAGCTGCTCTGCAATTTTCATCTGAAAGATAACACTTTTTTTCTTTAGTAAGAGGCGTATCTGTCTGAGACTCTGATTAGCTTCGTATTTTAGCCCCTCTCTCTCACGAGAGACGAAAGGCTGCTGGTCACGCGAAAGGGGACCATTATAGCGGTGCGTTCGGGTATACATAAATCTCAGATAATAAAATCACCATCGAAAACAGCTGCTCGATATTTACGCGCGGGAACGAGAACTTGAGCTTCTCCTTATAGCCCGACCTCCTTTACGGTGACATTTGTCGGTGCTCTATTTTCCGTTCCTGAGCGGAGCACCGAGGTTCCCAAGTCCAGCCGGAAGAACGAGGTGACTTTTCTTCACCTTGGTGGTACACCGAGTGCGCAAATGCCCTACTCACATGCTTAACCTTTGACCAACACACAATGCCATAACATACACGCACGCCACCGTTAAAAGCGAAAACAGCCCTTAGCACAAACAGAGATGAGTGAACGGCGTCGGTGGACGGGGTTCTTCCATTTATTTCCGTGCCCAGCCCGTTTGCCCAGTGCTCCATCTGGCACGGCAGAAGAGAAGGCGGCGTCACGGTTTGGTTCCTTATGAATGGTACTGAAAGGTCGGTACGTATATAGAGAGAAAAGAAAAAGGTGGTAGGAAGCGCATGGCATTGAAGCCCTCCTTCAGCCTGCCTTCGTCGAAGCTATGCGATGGCGATGTAGGCTGAGCAGTGACTGGAACGCAAGAAGAGAGCAAAACAGAAGTCAGTCGCCAGGCGTTCGGCGAGGAGCAGTCGAAACCTCATTTCACGCCACGGGCTGGTAATGGACGATGAGAGGCGATAACATGAAGGTAAAGGAACTGCACGCGGCTCAGACAGAAATGAGTGTCCACTCGGTCTTTCGAGAACCCTCGATCACTTTTTGTTATACCGGCACCTTTTATTTCTTCACTGTTTTATATCATACAGCAACTGGTGCGCGGGTAACGAGACCCTAGCCATACACATTCTTGTACTTGCTCCTCGGCAACAAGGCAGAAGAGATTAAGCGTGTTGGTATGCGCGCGTTATGGGCTCACTTGAACGCATCGCCTCGGCCACGCTCACCACCCTGCCTGTACCATTCCGTAACTTGCTTCGACGATCGGCTTTCGACAGAGTGGGCATTGCATTTCCTGCACTATGCACTGCCCTGGGGCAGACTTTACGCAAGTGCAATGCAACCCGCCTCCTTGGCGAGCTTCTTTCTGAACTGCTTCATTTTTCTACATATAAAAAAAAACTATCAATGAG
The DNA here is from genome assembly GCF_013339725.1 of Rhipicephalus microplus. Lineage (NCBI taxonomy): Eukaryota > Metazoa > Arthropoda > Arachnida > Ixodida > Ixodidae > Rhipicephalus > Rhipicephalus microplus. Next base: position 33,873,237 of record NC_051169.1, read on the forward strand.
TGTCAGTAACACAGAAGTGATCGCGAGAATAGGAAGGTACAAGCTCTGAATACAGAATCATTTTTTTTCTAGATTATAGACTCACGTTAAGCTTACTTTGCGAAAAGATTAAACAGCTGCAGAGTAGATGAGGTCCAAACAGAGAATATGCTTGCGCGAATGTTTCGAGCTTCTCGCAAGAAAAGTTTCGGCAGCTTCGCACTAGATGTGCAAAGCCTGAAAGGAAAGCGCAGCTGGGTCGTTTCTTCGTTTTTCTTCTCTTTCTGTTTTTGTATATTTTGTCTCTTTCTCTCCAATACTTTTCGCCTGCCTCTGTCAACCTCTTTCTCGTTCTCACTTTTTCGGTCGTTGTCTTTATTGCTTCCTCACTCTCGTCTTTCATTCTCTCTCCTTCTCGTTCTTTGTTTCTTTAGCTTTCTCTAACTAACACGTTTTACGTGCTCTATGTCACCTAGCCGAGTTCTTGTGTTTGTCGCTCACACCTGCTGTACATATATATGTGAACGGACAGAGAGACGGGGAAAGAGATGAAAGCATTTCACACACGATGGGCGTTGTAGCACAGCTTCCTCCGAAGTTTCGGCCCTGCGACTGGATTCCGTCTGGGACGGCAAAAGCTGGTCCCCCGGCCGAAGCTTGGAATTAAACTGAGCTACAACATATATGCCATGCCTCAGATACGTTCCTACAGTATGGAGACCTCCGTGTTACTTTCTATAACCCATACGGCATTTCGACTCATATTTGGGCTTGATTTCGGCAATGTAGTGGTCCAATTAAAATATGACTTATATATCGTTCCGTATTACTGTTTACCAGTAAAACATGCAGAAATTTTCAAATTAGTAGATTTTTTTAATGGAGAAAAAGAATTTCATCAGAACAATTAAATGGTAGTACGAAGCTTGCCAATGCCTGGCCTTCACTGCATAGCATGCCAGCGCGAGGTTTCAGTGGGGACATTTCGGCAGCAAGTAATGCATGTCGTACAACTGCTTGTCACTTGCTTCAGTAATACTGCGGCATAGAATGCCAAACAGGGGCAATAGTGCTACATGGAATGGTATCTTCCTTCTAGGTTGAAAACTCTTACTGGGGAGGGGGGGGGGGACATTTTAACTGCATACAGAATGAAAGTGATAGATGAAGCAGTCGCAAAGTTAAAAACAAAAGAAGTAATATTCTGGCAGAGGAGATTATTTAATACGAAATAATAGAACTAGCGGAGTGTCTGTACAACTCCCGACATGTGAACTATGCCCACTTTGAGGGGACAAGCAATGCCCGATCGGACCGACTATGCCTTACCGCGGATAGCACAGTGTAATATTTATGACATCGTCCCTGTTTCCTTTTTTGATCACTGTCTTGTAAAATGCAATATTGGGCTAAAGAAAAAAATAAGACCTTTTCTTGGGAATAGTGAAAAATTAACTTTAACCTCTTACGAGATAAGTCTTTGAACGCATCAGTGATAAAAAATAATAATAAAGTAGATTATACGGACAAAGAACGAGCAGAGTAGGAGCTTTTCAAGCAAAAAATAGAAATGAAAGCAATAGAAACATATACTGCTTTATCTTTCAGACGTAAAAAAAGGAGAAAGAGCTTAGACGGACACTTGAGGGGCTAACAGCTCTTGATTGTGAAAAACCTGAAGTATATGCTGACAATTTTTGCAGTATCAAACAGAGATAGAGATTTATGAGGCCAAACGCTATCGCGGAGTGCTAGTGAGAGCCAGACAGTATCAATAACTTCAGATGATGGTTCGACGAAGCGCGCGCTTGAATTAGAAAACAGTCCTGTCAGACTAAATCATATAGATGTGATTGAGGTCAACGGTATCGAAGTTGCAAACAATGAAAACATAGAACGGGCGTTTTGCAAACACTACGAAGCCCTTTTCTCTGCCACGCCCGTTGATGCAGAATGATTTAAGCAAGAGTTTCTTAAAAGGATGCCGACGTTGTCTGATGGCACCAAAGCAGCGTTAGAGCTATATATATCACCGACGGAAAGAGAAAGGGCTATAGGTAAGATCTATCCTGGTAAATATCCCTGGCCTTACGGCCTCAGTGCTTCGTTTTTTTTTAAGGTATTTAAACAGAAAATATCTAAGTGGTCGTAAATGTCTTCAAGAATGCTTATAAACTCGGTGACCTAACTGGGTCCTTTATTGAAGCACACAAAATTTTGATACCTAAGACAGAACAGTCTCAGAAATTGAAATTAGTTTTTTTCCATATGGACCTATATCACTCATTGCGATTACAAAAATTTAACGAAACTAATAGCACGGCATCTTTAGGGGTAATCAAAGACGTGGTAGGCCCTCACCAAACATATTGGATTCTGGGACGCTTCATTGTGACCATTATAAACTAGAGCTGACGTGGGCTTGAGGGTTGCGATGCCAATCAAGGTGGTGCAGCCATGCTACAAATTGATGCGAGAAAGCATTTGATTTTATTTACGGACTATAGTCAAGCTGCCATTCGGCAGCGTTTTTTCCGTTGTTCTCCATCTGTGAAATTTACAAGGTGGAAATAAACTTGAATTTGAATTTGAATAAACATCTGCTCCCATTTTCGATCATGTCAATCTTAGATCTTTAATCAGAGATGGGGTAGCTATGGCATATAAAAATTGCACGACACGTCTGGCAATCAATAAGTTACTAGGAGATACAATGGCCATAAAGCGTTCTGTCCATCAGAGATGTACGCTGAGTCCCCTACTATTCAGTTAATGTATAGAATCATTGTGGTTAGGAATACCTCAACACTGCAGCATTCATGGATTTAGGTTGCAAGAATTGGAAGTTGAAATTCTGGAGTATGCCGATGAAGTGGATGTTTGTTGTACCGACCAAAACAGTGTTACCACTACTATGACTGTAGTTAAAAGATTCGGCAATGCAACTAGCAGCCTAGTAAACTGGGGAAAGTGCCTGGGCTTTTGGCATGGAAAGTGGTCGTCAAGGCCTTACCATTTTGGCAACTTTAAGAGGGTGACCACATCTGTTAAGTACCTTGGTGTGCCGCTAGCATGTTATAAGGATAAGAAGAACTATACTGCAAGAATAAGTGAAAGAAATCCAGCTGGAAGACAATAGGCGGCGTGGTGTTCATGGTTCAGTGTGTTCAAGGGCGATCACGGGCGAACCTCTTCTCCACCTCAAAACTTTGGTATGTGATGCTAGTATTGCGTTGTTCAAGGGCAAACGTACAAAAGTCCATCGCATTTTCCGAGTGTTTGAGTGAACCTTAAACTGGAAGAGCTGCAGTTGAACCAATCTGTTTTGAAGAGTGAAATAGGAAGGGTTGCGTTTACCAGATCTTTTGATACCCCAAGTTGTAAACAGGTGTTCTTTTTTTTCGCAACATAAAGGATTCTTTTCTACGTAGAGTGGGCCAACTGAGCCTTAATCAGGCTTTAGGTAGTCATGTGGTTAGTACGAATCACGTGACCGGTTTTGTCCGCGGGTAAGTTAGGGAGGCTGATATAAGTGTATGGTGTTATCTGTTAGATTTTCTAATCAATATTTATTCTCAGTCACTCGAAAAAAGTTGTACAAAGATGAGTGTGATTTTCTTCTACCAGAAACCCCGTACCATGCCATGTACACTGGAGTTCAGGGACAAGATGGGCTTAAGCGGGTGAAGAGAATGTAAGTGGCCCCTGCTGGAATATGAAGCAGACTGTGGTTTTTACTCACTTTGTGGAACATATTGCATTATGCCTATATTGCCTAAACCACTAACTATAGACCATATATCCTTACACAGTTGGGAAGGCGTATATTTTGGGGACATACTTCAAAGAACGATAAAGGAGTCCCCTTTATGATATAAGATTTGTGCCAATAAATGTTGAAGAGGCAGTGCAGTTCATTTTCTTTTATTTATTATTTGTTTTTTATTTTGCTAAGTGGCTTTCACTGTTTATGGTGGGCTCGTGTGGCGGGATGCTACTCCGACAAGGAAACGCCGCTTCCACGCATCGATTTTAGTGAGTGTATGGCCAAGTTTGCTGAACTGCAGGAAGCTCAGGATATTGTACCTGGGTTGTTGTCGAAAGTACAAATCTTTGCAGCCCTAAGAAAATTTTAGTTTGTGTCCTTCTAGTGGGACTGTAACTTATTGTTGCTGTTGTGCTTATTTTTTGGTGTACAGGTGGCCAAAAGTTTATCTATCGAGTGCAGCGGCCACTTTTTTGTATGTCAGCGTCATATTATGCAACAGTGTTGCAAGAAGTTGTTTTGTGCACATGTGCCTTGTGGGCATGAACATATCCGCACCATTTTTGAAATTTCATTCAGTCATACGAAAAAGATATATAGAAAAAGAACTACCGCTTCTAGACGATAATTAAAGACTTTGCCGACTGTTCGACGTGCCTATCAGTAAGCAATAAAGGAAAAAAAAGACCGCGGTGCACTGAATAGTGTGTGCGGCATGCGAAGTCATGGACCCAAATGTCATAAGTCCCGTTCCCGTTGGCAGAACATTTTTCTTTGTCTTCTGATCGTGTGTATTTTTGGCGTCGTTCGTGTAATGTAAATACGTCCCTAAAGCTTTGGTGGCCTCTGGCATAAAACATTTTAATGTTGAAAAACAAGCGGGTGCATGTACGAGAGAGCAAACCTTTTAGGCCTAACGTTTCAGCCGTGGCATGGCCTTCTCTCAAACCTTGAGCATTAAATTAATGCTTTGTGGCACGTGTTCCGGCTTGTCCTCTCTCTCTCTCTCTCTCTCTCTCTCTCTCTCTCTCTCTCTCTCTCTATATATATATATATAGATATATATATATATATATATATATATATATATATATATATATATATATATATATATATTATCGTCGGTTCCTTCCCACGGCAAGTTATCTTTTCACCCACTTTCCTTTCTTCTCATTTACATTACAATTGGCCTCATAACTTCGCCTATACCTTCTTTGACATTATTGTCTGTTATATCTCATTAATATTGTGTAAAACACGAAAAAACGAACCCTTAAGTATACACTTGTTTCCTTTATTCATTAACGAGGGTCTCGTACTGGCAGACTTGGTGCCTTTAGGTTGTATACGGAGACTATTGGTCAGCTGCCAGTTAGTAATAAGTTCACGTGCTACGGAACGCCAAACAGCCTCATAAAGAGAGTGCCACACTCGCCGGCGCTGACTGACACTCCCACGTTCAAATTGACATAGATACCCAATAAAGTGGCTGGGGGGATAGCTGTAGTGGTAGCGCAGTGATAGAGGATCAAACGGGTTATTAGAAGGTCGCTGGTTTGGATACTGCCCACTGCAAGTTATCTTTTCACTCACTTTTCTTTCTTCTCATTTACATAGCGATTGGCCTAATAGCTTCCCCTACCCCTATACCTTCCTTTGCATTATTGTCTGTTAGATCTCATTAATATTGTGTAAAATGCGAAAAAACGAGCCCTTAAGTATACTCTTGTTTCTGATATATATATATATATATATATATGAAAAAAAAAGGAGACACACGTCGAAAAACGGAAAGGTTTCTTTACGTTTCGGCCGTGGGACCGGCCTTCGTCAGAATAACAAATGTAACAGTGGTGCAACAGCATATAAGCGCATACGTTTCGCTTGCAATAGTCACGAGTGTGCAAACATCATAAAAACAAGTACAACAATCAGACATAAAATCTACATGGGGGCCCCCGTATCACATCCTACTTATAAGCAATCAAATAACAAGTCACGACACGTGCACAAGGATTACAGCTGGTACAAGCAATAACATCTACAGCGGTCACTGGTGCAAGACGCTCAGTTTCCCCGTACTTTCATTTAACCCGCCTGCGATTGTATTGAACTTAAAGATGAGAAATGATTCGCGCACTTCCCTGTCATGATGCGTTCGGAAGCCAGACTCCAGAATCGTGGCTCTAATGTTGTCAAATGAGTGGCCCATTGCGTTAGCATGCTTTGATATTGGAAGGTGAGGAAGTGAAGAGATATGAGCCTTGTGATTGTTAAACCGATATCGGAAGGGTGTTTTGGTTTCGCCTAAGTACTGCATTCCACAGATCAAGCATTCCAGGAGGTAAACTACATTACGCGTGTCGCAGTTATAGTCACCATTTATTTTCACGCTGGAGTTAGATGCGGTGCTGTTTGCGATGAGTGAAGTTGTCATATGCTGGCAGACTTTGCAACGAGGTTTGTTGCAAGGACGGCAGCCAGTAGGTTTACTGCGTACGCTTTTTGACGACATGAGTAGGTCACCCAGATTTTGCGCTCTTCTGTACGTCACACGCGGTGGTTCTGGGAAAATTTATTTAAGTCGTTCGCTTTGTAGAAGTATGTTATGGTGCTTTCTTAAAATGGCATTTACGTGTTGCGCAGGCGCGGAAAATGTTAGAACAAGGTTAGTGCCGGAGAAGACTGGCTGTTTATTCTTGGTGCTTAAAAGCGTTTTGCGGTCCTGGTTACTTGCACTTATTATGGCGTCATCTATAATCTTGGAAGGGTATTTCTGTTTTGATAACGCATTCCGAAGCTGCGCACAATTGGAATTAAAATCAGTTTCTTGGGAGCATATTCTTTTAAAACGAAGGGCCTGGCTATAGGGTATGCTGGTTTTAGAGTGCTTGACATGGTTGCTATTAAAATGAAGGTACTGTTGAGTATCAGTTGGCTTTCTGTAAACTTTAGTGGCAAGCTTGCCGTCACACATTGTCACTGTTACGTCAAGAAAGTTGATAGTTTGTCCTGAGTAGGTTTGAGAGAATGAAATGGACGGATGAGCGTTGTTGAAATCGTGAATGAATGATAAGAGATGAGGTTCACCGTGCTGCCAAATCATGAATATATCGTCAATGTACCTTTTGTAGTACAATGGTTTAAGTGAACGGCTTGTCAGAAATTCGTTTTCGAGTATGCCCATAAAAATATTGGCATAATTAGGGCCTATGGGTGTGCCCATCGAGGTGCCATTAACTTGAAGGTAATGAGTACCGTCAAACTCAAAGTTGTTAGATTCCAAGACGAATTTTAAAAGGGTCATCAAAGTCGAGCTGTCAATTATTTTGTCACAGACAGACTCGTATGAGTGAAGTACTGCTCGTATCCCATCCGCATGAGGAATGTTCGTATATAGGGACGCTACGTCAAGGGTAACCAGGAGTGAATCAGGGGGGACAGAGAGGTCAACGATGTCGGACAAGAAGTGGTTTGTGTCTTTGATGTACGATGGAAAAGAAGACGGAATTCGGTTAATTACTCTATCTACAAATTGGGAGACCAGTTCCGTAACTGTACCAATGCCGGAAACGATGGGTCGACCAGGGTTTCCCGACTTATGTATTTTTGGCAGGAGGTAAAAGCGACCCGCGACTGGACTTAGTGGAACGAGGGTATGCAGAGCCGAATTGGGAATTTCTTGTTTTTCAATGAGGTTAGTTAGCGTGCGTATAAGGATAGATTTGAGCTGCTCAGTGGGGTCTTCGTCTAACCGCCTGTAAAAAGTGCTGTTGGAAAGCTGTCTGGAAGCTTCGCTGTCATAATCGTGTTTGTTTAGTAGTACCACAGCTCCCCCTTTATCAGCTCGTTTAATTATGATATCACCTCGACCTTTCAGTTGCTGCATCGCTGCGGTTTCGTTGATCGAAAGGTTTCTCTTAAACGGAACCTGTTTGCGGTAAATATGTAGCACATCGCGTTGAACGGCTGAGATATAGAGGTCTAGGCACTTATCTCGTTGGGTAGGTGGGGTCCAATGATTGTGAGATGGCAAAATAGAGGTAGGAGCATTAGCAGAGCTTTTGTCAAGGAAGTATTCTCTCAGTCTTAAATAATTGTCACGAGGACTCAATTTTTGCCCAGTGACAGGAGGTTTTAGTGAGTTCAAGCTGATGAAGGATTTGGACACTTTTGCCAGAAATTTAAGACTGAGAGAATTTAAGACTGAGAGAACCATGTCAAGCACTCTAAAACCAGCATACCCTATAGCCAGGCCCTTCGTTTTAAAAGAATATGCTCCCAAGAAACTGATTTTAATTCCAATTGTGCGCAGCTTCGGAATGCGTTATCAAAACAGAAATACCCTTCCAAGATTATAGATGACGCCATAATAAGTGCAAGTAACCAGGACCGCAAAACGCTTTTAAGCACCAAGAATAAACAGCCAGTCTTCTCCGGCACTAACCTTGTTCTAACATTTTCCGCGCCTGCGCAACACGTAAATGCCATTTTAAGAAAGCACCATAACATACTTCTACAAAGCGAACGACTTAAATTAATTTTCCCAGAACCACCGCGTGTGACGTACAGAAGAGCGCAAAATCTGGGTGACCTACTCATGTCGTCAAAAAGCGTACGCAGTAAACCTACTGGCTGCCGTCCTTGCAACAAACCTCGTTGCAAAGTCTGCCAGCATATGACAACTTCACTCATCGCAAACAGCACCGCATCTAACTTCAGCGTGAAAATAAATGGTGACTATAACTGCGACACGCGTAATGTAGTTTACCTCCTGGAATGCTTGATCTGTGGAATGCAGTACTTAGGCGAAACCAAAACACCCTTCCGATATCGGTTTAACAATCACAAGGCTCATATCTCTTCACTTCCTCACCTTCCAATATCAAAGCATGCTAACGCAATGGGCCACTCATTTGACAACATTAGAGCCACGATTCTGGAGTCTGGCTTCCGAACGCATCATGACAGGGAAGTGCGCGAATCATTTCTCATCTTTAAGTTCAATACAATCGCAGGCGGGTTAAATGAAAGTACGGGGAAACTGAGCGTCTTGCACCAGTGACCGCTGTAGATGTTATTGCTTGTACCAGCTGTAATCCTTGTGCACGTGTCGTGACTTGTTATTTGATTGCTTATAAGTAGGATGTGATACGGGGGCCCCCATGTAGATTTTATGTCTGATTGTTGTACTTGTTTTTATGATGTTTGCACACTCGTGACTATTGCAAGCGAAACGTATGCGCTTATATGCTGTTGCACCACTGTTACATTTGTTATTCTAACGAAGGCCGGTCCCACGGCCGAAACGTAAAGAAACCTTTCCGTTTTTCGACGTGTGTCTCCTTTTTTTTTCATACTATTCACCGGCGTCCAAGAATTTATTCCCTGCAATTATTATATATATATATATATATATATATATATATATATATATATATATATATATATATATATATATATATATATCCACCATTGGCATATCACATACTACACCTTCAAAGTGCCCAATAAAACCGTTTCTGCGTTTAGTTAAGAACTTTGATATTCCGGGAGCAAAAAAAAGCATACTACCACCAGAAAAAAGCCATAATACACAGCTGCGCAAAAGTGTGGTGACGATACTGCATATCGCGTATTTATTGTGCTCGTAAACTTTGATAAATTTGTTTTTTTAAGAACCCGTATGTATCTATATATGAGTCAAGCTGTGCTATATGTGTGGCCCTAAAAAGCATGTTATCCCTAATTTCTCGAAGCTGACTTTGCTTTATACTGATTGTCTAACACTACAATGAAAATGAATGGCGATTCTTTATTTTAGTCCTACTTATCATCAATTTAGTTCTTCTTTATACTAATAGAATTAATTGTGTTAGCACTTATGTGTTTTTATTAATAAATAATGCCATGAATCCTAAAACCAGAAAACCACACAATAGTAAAAAAAAAACTAATAATCACCTGGCTTTTTCTTTAGTTGTTGTAGTTGTCAGATCTATGAATATAGAAACGGAGTCAAGTGTAACCAAGTTCTTATAAATTGAACGCCGCCAGGCAGTTGATTACTTGTCGCCAAATCTTTCAGTCCGGCACTAGTTTGCTTGAGTGCAAAAGGGGAGATTTTTTATTGTGGACAGAACTTAATAGTCTGTCTTTCTTACTTAATTGTACAATTTTGTGAATGCTTAGCTAGTAGTAGCTTGGTAAACCTTATACAGTGAAAGAATAGTTAAACAAGGTCCTTTTGACTTTGTCAATCGAAGACAGGTGGATTTTTGTGTTTGAGTAGATGCAAAGCTGTGATTTTTCAGCGTTACACGCTGAAATGTCCCCCAATTTCAAAATAACCATCTTCAGAAATTAAAAAAGCATGTAGATGTAGTTGCGTTGTGGATGACAGACGTCCTTTTTTTTCTTAAACCGTGGAGCCCTGCAATATACCAACGCAATAGTTAGAGTCAACAATTATAAGCGAGTAACGAGTGCTCTGCTTCTGCGACGAGTTCATAACAATCATGGCAACGATTTTGCCGCCCCAACGTTCACTGCGCTGTAGTTTTTGATGAACCAACCTCTCCTGGGAAATTAGATGTCACGGATGTTTCTCTTCGTTCCGTTAAGAAGAAACACAGTCCATGAGCTGTAGAAGCTCTCTTGGGCTTCGTTTTACTGTTGTTGTAGAGATAAGCCAACATTTATTTTGGTATTATTTTGCTGAGCTCTCTTTCACCAAGCTCTCCTTTCCAAGCTCATTTTTTTAAATACCAAAATGGTTGCAAATTTTTACAACTTCATGTTAATATTTTATAGCAATTTCATTACGTATACATCTGGCAGAGAAACGGGACAATTGCTCAAGCAAAAACTAAGTGAGACTAACACTGTGCGTAGCATTACAGCTGAAATGCAGTGAAACGCAATTATGCAAGCAAAAGTAGGAATCGCAAGTGGACATTGAAATGCATAGAACTACAAAGAAGCACAATAGTCTCTAAACCGACCACCCGCCGCGTATCTCGATGTGCGCGAACTATGAGATGAATGGAACGAAAAAAACTTTATTTCAGTCATGCAGGGTGCGCTTAGCGCGTAGCGGGTGTCTCCCACGTAAGGATCACTTCATTTTTTTTTTTGGGGGGGGGGGGGGGGAGGGAGGGTTCGTGCGACGAAAAGAAAAGAAAGGCGTTCTCATGAAGTGAACTAAAGCGATGTGACCACTCATGCGCCTCAATCCACTAAGCGCGTGAGCTGCAGGGTCACAACGTCTTTGTGGCGTTCACGTGATGAAAAAAAAAAAAAGAACATACCTGAGCTCTTGTTAGTCACGCTCATTTTTTTCGACGACATGGAGCTGTGCTCATACAAAAGAAGTTAAAGAAAATTGCACTCTGACGCAGCACACGCCATGATAAGCTTCCGCGGAGTGGTGCTGGTCACTGAGTAAATATCAGGCAAGCCTAGTTGGCGTGAGTCGGATTAATTACTGGTAGATTATAATAATGACTGGACTTTTATGTCCTAATACCGCGGTGCAATTAGGATGCACGTGGTAGTCGAGTGCTCCGGGAATTCGGACCGTCTAGTATTCTTTTACGGCACTGACACCACAGAGTGCACGATTCTCTATTGAAATGCAACCGCAATGGCCGACATAGAACCCGTGATTGTAGAGAGTGCAATCAAATACTGTAAAAGCTGCAGCACCGAGATAGGTATCAGGTACTGCTGATGTCTAAGGGAGGGAGTGCCATGCAAAAGATATTGAAGCAAAACTGCGCATACGTGATAATAAAGAAAGCGTCACATAATTTGATTGATTTATATTTGAGGTTTAACGTCCCAAATCCACTGTTTGCTTATGAGAGACGCCGTAGTAGAGGGCTCCTGAAATTTAAGCTACCTGGGGTTCTTTAATGTGCACCCAAATCTGAGCACATGGGTCTACAGCATTTTTGCCTCCATCGAAAATGCTGCCGCAGTGGGGTAGACTAAGCGGAGATTCGATCCAGCGAATTGTGGTCTATCAGCCGAGTACCTTAGCCACTAGGACACCACGGTGGTGCCAGTCAGATAAGTGGTGAGTTAATTATGGAAAAAAATTTTGGTGGAACTAAGTAATAATAATGAGAAAATGTTGCACGTCGATATGAATTGTGCGGTAAGATAACTTTGCCACGGGACTTTCGCCTTTGGCTCGGATAACGTGAATTCACAAGACTGCGAAGTTTTGTTATCTATTTTGCAAGGAAAATTTCATTGAGCATCCCCAATATACTCGGTTCTTTTCATTTTGTTAACGACCCCTTACGGAACAGATTTCATGTTTGGCTATTTTGGTGCACTTGAAACATGAATTTTCGGGTGATCTCATGCCATCTTATTGAATAGTAGACGTCTAACGGGCTCTATCTCACAATCTATGACGATGACTACATTGCACCAACTGTATATAATTAACGTTGATACTGCCACCAAATCACACCCCGCAGTCTTGAGTTCGAAAGTCCACGTATCTGTATTTCTGATCCGTGGCGCCTATAGAGCTCACTTTGTTCACTCATTTCATAATTAGGTTAAGTAAACCACGTCTTCAGAAGATAATTCACGCCTTATTTGGCCCCATGACCCGAAATTTTCTCTTTACATATTTCACGCTTCTATAAGCCATATTTAGATGCATTTTGATGAGCTGTGTAGCATGTATGCTCATAAATAAGAACATACTATTTTTTTCCTAACATTTATTTTACTAACGAAGCGGATAGAGGTAGCTATTGCAAAGCTAAGGTAACAACTACCTCATTTATTTATTTTTACTTTAATCTATAAAACGTCTACGTGGAAATATGATGAGTCTTGTACTGAAGGTAATTTTCGACACTAGCTGTTTGGAGCCTTCAAAAGAGCAGATTTCAGTGATCAATTGGTGTGAGACTATGTTGTACTTTTGATTATACAAGTCATTCGTATCGTTCATTTCATGACAAAGAAATTGTGCTGACTCGACTGGCATAAAATAAAATTGTAAGCCTTGTTAATATTATGATTTTCTTCAACAAATTTATGTACCATTTCATGACGCCTCGATTTTCCGCGTTTTCTTTTCACAGCCAGCTGCGTCTGCATTGCTTTGTTTTTGCTATTTTGTTTTGTTTTCCTTTTGTTTTACTTCCGCTTCGCCTCTTTTACTTTGTTATTAGGCATAACCTGTAGAGTTTCAGGTTGTCATAAATTAGAATTCTCGTTTTCTTTTTCGAGAAGCTCTCCTCTCATGACAATTCAAACAAATTCCTAATATTCTAGCTTTAATCCTCGAATTCAAGCGACAACTATGCGTCGTACCGTACGAAAAAATATCTGTTGAATATTTCAGCACCAAGGGTGCATTAGCTTGAACTGATGCCGAACTAGATTAGCAATTTTGCGTTTAGCCCATCAAAGCGAAGCAGTGGCGAGTGGCCTAGAGGACATGCCCCAGAGCAGAATGAAGCATTAACAATAACAAATTCATAACATCACTCAATAAAAGGATGTTATTAATATTTTCTCTGTCACTAATTTCTTCTGACATGCCAGGCTGTTTTCCCACCCCTACTTGCTTGATTTTTGAGGGATAACTGAAAATGTGGAAGGCCCGCCAGAGGCTCGGCAGACATCTCGACGGAATAGCTCGATAGTGGAACGATCCTTCTGTTTTATTTTTATTCCTCATTTCCGCTTTGTTACCTTAATAAATATATTCGACATTCGCAGAGGGACCTCTAGTCTAGGCGAATGCTTGGTTATTTCCAAAATGGTGAGCTTTTAGAGTGCACTTAGCCGAAGAAAATTCTGTCACAACTGATATCCGTCTTGGAGCATCGTCATGTGGACGATTAGGTTGAAACGCGTTCGGAAAAAAAAGAAGCTTGTGCGAGCGAGCGCTTTCAAACGTCATGGTCGCTTACGGTGAAAATCGCTTACCACCTACAGCGCTATCGCTAACGTTAATTACGCACGTGGCGATTGGTTATGTCTGCATTTATGAAACTTTTGTATCAGTGATTTTCTCAACTAAAGAACTAAAATTGAATGAATTGGTCTTACGACGAGCCTCAAGTACCACAGCATCAAGATCGAGTTCTTTTACACCTGTTGAAAGAATGAGGCACTGTAGTGTTTCAAAAGTTTGCATATAAACTATGACGGTACGTAAACACAAACGTCTTGGCAAAGCGATTGATGTATCCGATTTCTTTAGACAAAAATATAGCAGTGTAGAATTTTTACGAACGTTCTATAAACGATCGACGTAAATGAAACTTGCACTTCCGTGCAATGAATTTGCATAAAGGTGACCCTTCACTTCAATGCATTTGAAGAACTTATCCGACGTGGTGGTGTTGTGGCTATGGGGCTCAGCTCCTGACCCGGAGGTACCGGGCTTGATCCCGGTAATATTGGTCGCATTTTGATAAGGGAGATATGCTGATGAACCGTGTGCTGTGCGATATCAGAGGGTGTTAAATGAACACGAATGAAAACTATTAGGTTGACGTTGGTTGTTGAAAGGGCGGCCCAGAAACCTCGTCATGTGACCCCCACAATTCACAATTCACGAGACCCGCATAGACTGTGTCCCTTGCTATACTCGTCATCCAGCTGTCCGTGGTGCAGGCACGAGACAGCTGACATGGCGCATATACTTTAGGAGTGCGAGTGAGGTGTTTGCCGCCACTACTCGGACGAAAGTTAGTGTATCCCAGGACGACTGGCCGAGCGGTGGCGAGGCACCCTCCTCAGCCCACGGGCGAGGGACCAAATCTGAGCTGTCTAGAGAGCCAGGGCTATAGCCGAGGACATTGCACGATGCCTCACGGACGACGACTCCTGAATTCCTAGCCCGGGCCAGTGATTTCTCGTTGGAGGAGGATAATTGAAGGGGGAAGGACAGGGAAGTTTATTACCTACCTACCAACTTTTGTGCTAAGGAAGGACTTATTTTCAAACAACTTGACGTTTTAGTGGTCCGCATCCTACAGCGCAATATAAATTACTTGCCTCAAGAAGTGGACTATTTCACGTCACTGTTGCCGTGCACAACGCTGTCCAGGTTTACTGCGCAGCCGCCGACACTAGCAGCAGCAGAACAAAAGCAGGGCGAGCCACAGCTGCAACAACGGCCATTGATCGATTTGCTGCCATTGGCTCCAAGATGGCATACGTGTTTTGGTTTAACTGGGCCCCGCTAGATGGCATGACCTGTTCAGTTAACCATGCGAAAATTGAATTTTCGAACTACTTGCAACCTTCCACATAGTAACGTCTGGTGTGTTTTTTTCCCCATGAATCACTCAGAAGCGAACAAGCAGCATTTTATTCCGTCTCTTGATGCATGGATAGTTCTTTATCTAGTGCAGCTAGATCGATTACTAGTGTATAATTGTAGGTGGTTTGTCTGATGTCATCAGGATCATTTTATGAATTTCCTACTGCGGTGCATGTGTTCTTATGCATTTACTTTCATTTCTCGGTAAGAAGGGCACTGTTGTTGATAATAATGTCACTTTAGATGTTCTCATACATCGAGCTTTCACTCTGACGTAAATTGTTATTTGACTTCAGTGTCTCTAAAAAACACCAGATTGTCCGAAATGCCAGATCCCTATTTTACAGCGTGCGTCATAGCCATATCGCTGTTTCGGTACGTAAAACCCTGCATATTTTTATTAGAGTTGCTGAAGTTCAAATTAGATTAAAAAACAAGACATGCATGTGTGTTGCGATATCTTTTCCACTAAGGGCCGGCTGACTTGTCCTTAGTAATATTCGTTTCACGAGATTAAACTGTACACCCACAATCGCGGAGTTAAAGGAACAAACTCAAATGTTTGCGATTACGAACTTCCCAAATTCACTCATACACTTCAAAACCGGCGCAACATGCAGATACACTTTTGGGGTAGAAAAAATCACAGAGCACACGAATGTCGCTTCGCTCGCTTGTTAGTTCAAGCTCGACCTTTTTATACGTGTGCGTACGTTCAGTGCGTCCTTTCTTGTGTTTGAGCAGCGCGCTTTAGGCGTTGGTCTTTCAACTTTCCTAGTTCGCGCTCGTCGTGTGTGGGGTCTTTCAGCGCGTCCTCTGTGCTTCAGCGCTCGCCGCGGTGTCCAGCGGTCATGGTGCTCCGCTGCTGCCACGCAAGTAGCGAGATCAAATACCGGCCGAGGCAGCCGCATTTTCAATAGAGGTGGAAATATTTTAGGCCCATGTTAAAGAACACGATGTGGTCGAAATTTCTGGAGCTCTCCACTACGGCGTCTGTCATAATTATACAGTAGATTTGTAATTTTAAACGCTAATGATTAACTAATTAATATGGGCCTCAGCCTACGCTAGACATTTCGGGTTGCTTCCCTTTGCGCGCCACATGATGATAGATTGATACGTGGGGTTTAACATCCCAAAACCACCATAATAATATAATAGACGCTGTAGTAGAAGTCTCCGAAAATCGAGGCCACCTGGGGTTCTTTAACGTGCACCAAAATCTGAGCACACGGGCGTACAACATTTCCGCCTTCATCGGAAATGCAGCCGCCGCAGCCTGGATTTGATCCCGCGACCTGCGGGTCAGCAGCCAAGTGAATAGCCCCTAGACCACCGCGGCGGGCCCTTGCGTGTCACATTCCAGTTTGTTGCTATCGCATTCATTGCTTCGCCCTTGCGGCGAAACTGACTTCTTATTTGTTAAACATTTAGTTTCATTCGAAGAGCTCTGGTCATTATGCTTACTTTGCAATTGTTAGGATTCCTTCTGTAAGTGAGAACTGTCTGTGCTATCGTAGCGTCGCACTGGGGACTAGCCGTGCCATGTGGACTTGATTAGAGTGTAAACACTCACGTGTTTTGACCAAAGTCCTCCTGCTCGAAGCTCTTGTTTAGCAACAATTACCAGTGGCTATTCGCCCTCTCTAATAGCGTGCCCGACGTCACGGTCGGTTGATCTTAATGGAATAGTGTTAAGTCTCTCTTGTTGCAGATGTGGTGTAAGTGCCAGCTACAGAATCTGAATAGATCCAAAATATAATATGAGAACTTCATCCGAAACCCACCTTCTTGTGTCTACTCCGATGAGTGAGCCCAAAATTGTTGTTCTCACTTGCAGCACCAACGCCGTTCATGGCGTAGTGCTTCCGTACGCAGTAGGCTTGACGGCGTCACATGGACAAACCTAGGACCCCTTGTTTAAGCTATTCTGACCAGCCACGGTGTAACGTTTGTTGTTATCATTTCATAAATAATGGTGAATATTTTGATTTTATAGAAGTGAGACAGATAAAAACTGCATTATACAGTCATAAGTGTCGCTTTCTGCTCGATCCCTACACCACATATATCACGCTTTGTTGGGTACCCATTTTATTGTGGGGTTACAAGAGAGGTTCTGTGCGAAATTTCGCCGTCTAGTTTTTCTGGTGCGCACTTGTTATCATGATGTAAATACATCGGCATTAAATGACTGCCATATCAATCTCGGGCGGCAATCAATCACTTTGGCAATCAATCTAAGAATTATTTTCATTGAGCTTAGCTTCATAGGAACGTCCAACAGCCGTTCATTGGTGCTCCAGCTCAAGTGCATTATTTCTTTCACTGTCAACCATTGAAAACCTCTTGTCAATCGCACCAACCGGTCTCTCACTTGCAAAATGACAGTCGTAGCATTCTAATACGCAGACAGAATCTGGTAGAGTAAGTGTAATTTTCTATAAATAAATATTTTCTTCAGCGTACGGCGACTTTTTGAACAGCCTAAATTAATAAAATTGAGGGAAATTGCAGCCACCCGCCTTCTATAACCATATCGAAGATAAAAATGACCCCGTATCTGCATGTATTTCACTGCAAATGTCGTCGAAAGACGACAGTATTGGGTTTAAAGAGAGTGAACAAAACGTTTTTTTTTTTATGTTCTGCGCGAGAAAATCTGTGAATTCTATTCTGGAGGCACTGCATTAGAGTGCCTCGATCCGTGCAGCGAAGGCGAACGAGTGCCTCGAGGCACGTGAGACACGAGCGATAACTGGCAGTTATCTTCGAAAACGAAAGAAGGCGTGCGCGGCTGTCTGGGAGGAGATAAGGTCTAGAACGCAAAGAGACGAGCAGGTGACACCACCGTTTCGTCTTAGCAAAGCGTTGGAAACACTCGCCTTTTTGTGCATAGCGTTGCATCGTCAGCGTCGCGTGATATACGCTAACGTTCCTAGAATTACTTGTGTATGCCTTCTCTGGTATAAAGGCACACATACAGAATATCGACGTGTTGTTATTGTGCCTCATATATGCGCAATTCTTGCTTTTCATTTGACAATCACACAAGTATGAACGCTGAAACTTGAGCAGTATTGGTGGATGCTGCGGATGGGGTTAGCCGTTTGGGGTATTGTTACGGCGGACAAACAGACAAGTGTACCGACATGCAGACAGATAGATGAACCAAACTTTTTGCGTCGAAGTACCACAAGAAAGACCATCGTCGTAAAAACAAAAACCATTTTGGTTTCAAGTTTCTTCTTTTCTGTTAAGCAGCCTTGCATAAAGGTAAAGCACCTCTTACCTGAAATGAGCTTATCTTGACAATAGTTTGGGGGCTCTCGTTTCTCAGTCGTTAGGCAGCAAAGAGGCCTAAAATAGACAAACAGTCGTGCACGATACATTAAAACAAAATTTGAAAGAGCAAGCCAACTACAACACAATGACAGTATCATTCATACACACATCGGTAGTGATACCATTCGTTGTTCATTGTGGCAAAGAGCCACACCCCTTACAATAAATCAGAAATAGCAACTATTGCTTTATGTGACACATTTATTTATCTTGAAGGTTGGGCACTGACGACGA
Organism: Rhipicephalus microplus; assembly: GCF_013339725.1. Taxonomy (NCBI): domain Eukaryota; kingdom Metazoa; phylum Arthropoda; class Arachnida; order Ixodida; family Ixodidae; genus Rhipicephalus; species Rhipicephalus microplus. Next base: position 33,891,872 of record NC_051169.1, read on the forward strand.
AGCAGTAATTAGCATCAGCTCACATAATTCTCGCGATATGCGTAAAGATGGCCTAAACAGGAAGTTTAGTGTGTTTTATAGTGCGATTCTACACACAAAAAGTAGAAATTTGGGAGGAACATCCCTTCGGCAATCAATCTAATAATAGTTTCATTGAGCTTAGCTTCATAGGAACGTCCAATAGAGGTTCGTTGCTGCTCCAGCTCAAGTGCATTAGTTCTTTCACTCTCAATCATTGAAGACTCCTTGTCAATCGCACCAACCGGTCTGATAGCCAAAGCATTCTAATATGCAGACAGAATCTCGTGCAGTAAGTGTAGTTTTCTGCAAATAAATATTTTCTTCAGCATACTGCGACTATTTCAACAGCCTACGTTAATAGAATTGAGGGAAATTGCAGCCACCCGACAAATCCATTCTTGTCTTTGATGGCCGCAAGAGCCTTAATGTAGAGCGCAGAGCATTTACATTAATTTATGACACTCCAGTAGAACATGAAAGAGGTGGTTGGCCTGGATGCGTAAGTACTAAAAGGCCACTTTAATGGGATATTGTCAGAGAAGATATCTTAAGTTCTTATCTCATCAGACGTGATTATTAACGCGTGTTACTTTAATTTTACTTCGCCGACTTCCATTTTTAGATGACTAGATCAATAACAGGCACAGATATCAATCTATGTACTCGAGCCATGAATATTTTGTGAAAGTCGACTCAGTGTTTTTTGGAGAAACGTCACTTGACAGCGTCAATTTGCGCAAACCAAGCTGTGGAGCGTGTCACTTTTTAAGTTGTTCCTTGCATTCCATTCGGCAGTAACGCAGGCGCTCTCTTTGGTAATACACGTACACTATAGGACACTGTCACTTTGAGTGCATTTTCATCAGAGGCAAGGCCGCTAACTGGTTCTTAAACCACGCCAGTTGCCGAAACACTAATCACAATGACCTCGGACAGCTTGCACTTTGCGAATGGCGCAATCAATTTCAGCAAAGCTGGCACTTGGGTTGTTCATACAGTGAATTGCGAGCCGCGGGCGTTTCGACTGTCGTGTTGCGCTGCACTGACAGAGTGGCTCAATCGCAGATTTAGAGCACGTGCATAGTATGAAAATAATTTGCTCCTGTTCCACTTACACGAGCAGCCTAAGCTTTTTTTTTAACTTTATTTTTCCTTACTGCGAAATAAACCAAGGACGAAAGTACTCTATTCTCATAATACCCCTCAAACATGGAACGGCACGCTTATCATTAAGCTGCGTCTTCTGGTATGAAGCCAGGCATGCGGACAGCAAACATGGAAACTGTCGTACAGAAACACAATTTTGTTTTGTTTGGGCTTTTTTTAACTCGGGCAACAGTTGAAAACTGAAAATTCGGTTCATTTTACATCCTCCCAGTTAGACAAATAATCAACGATTACTGTTTTCACAAAGTGCACGCAACATTGATTTCTTTAGGTAGGCAGGGCACCTATAGCCAGACCATGATTCATCATGGAAAGACTGCGGGAAAAAAAAAGCTTAAGGAAACTTTGCACAAGGGTCCCAAGTCTGAAATAAGCGTGGAAAACTCAGAATGTTTTGACCGAGTTGTCGCAATTATGCATGAGTTTTCCGCTTTATTGTACGTAGTGACTGTTCCTGGCAAGCCGTCTTCGTCCGGCATGATTGTAGTTTCCTTTATCTTTCTCAAAGAAGTTTTTCATCACAAAATATGCTACAAAAATTAAGTTTGTTCTGAAAAAAGTACATACACACGCACCAAAAAGAAAAAGACGTTGAAGCGAACGTCGATCAGCGAGCTAGCCGCAGGCTGCGAGGTCTACATCCAGAGTACGGGGCCCCACCCGATAACTTTCGCAAGCCCAAGACTACCATCACTCCACCGACCACTATGACCACCCCTGCACCAATGCCCGCCACGGTCGTAATGCATCAGCCGAGAGAGCCACCGACCTTCCACGGATCATCATGTGAAGAAGGGAAGACCTGGCTCGAGACGTATGACCAAGTGACCGCCTTCAACCAGTGGGACTCAGAAGAAGAAGTGCGTCGCGGCTACTTTTACCTAGAAGACGCGGCGAAGACCTGGTTCAAAAACCACGAGTCGTCATTTGAAACTTGGGATCTCTTCCGCGGCGCATTTCTGGAAACGTTCACGAGCAACGCCCGAAAAGAAAGAGCTGCGACTGTGCTGGTAAGAAGGCCGCAGCTTCCGAACGAAAGCGTCCCAATTTTTACAGAAGAGATAATTCATTTATTCCGACTCACCGATCCTGACATGACCGAGGAGAAGAAAGTACGTTTGCTCATGTGAGGGGGAGGGTAGAGCAAGGCCGCTTCGCTGGGCTGATGCGGAACCCCCCAAAACAGTTAAAGTGTTTATCTCAGAAGGTACGAGAATTGAAAAGGCTTTATAAATGCGTACCCGCCGCTACGATTGGCGATCGATTCATGACAGCTCAGCTGTTCACGCCCTCGGCTACGAAGACATACGTTAAACAATCCGACAGATCGTGTGGGAGGAGCTACAGAAGCTGCGGCCCTCATCGCAGCCACAAGTAGACACGATTGCCAATATTGGGGCTCCGGGGAGAAGACGACAACGCAAAGTCGAAGCAGCGGTACAAACCGTCGTCGCCGAGATCACACGCCGTGTCTAACTGCAGCGCTAGGACAAGAACTAGCGACCTCGACGTCCTCATTGACGGCCACATCATCACAGCTCTCGTCGACATCGGAGCCGACTATTCCGTCATCAGTGTGGCATTCACCGCGAAGTTGAAAAAAAAATGTGAGGACTGCTTGGCAAGGCCCTCAAATCTGAAGCGCAAGAGGTCACTCAATAACGCCGACTGGAGTTTGCACAGCTAGAGTCACCATCAATAACCAGACTTATCCTTCGAGCTTTGTCATTTTACGAAATTGCTCCAGAGATGTGATACTTTGAATGGACTTTCTATGTCAACATGGCACTCTCATCGACCTGAGGTCTGAGTCAATCACACTAAGACCAGAAACCACGCTGCCAACCCCTACAATGCGAAGGAATCACGCATTGAATGTGCTAGAAAAGCAGGTCACCGTGCCACTTTAAGCCAGCGTCGTCATTTCCGTTGGCACCAAAAAAGCCAAAAACCTTGAAGGCATGCATCGTCGAGGGCAATCAGCACCTTCTTCTAAACCGTCAGATTTGTGTCGCAACAGGCATAGCTGAGCTGCGTGACGGTAAAGCAAAGGTGGTGCTGACAAGCTTCAGTCACGAACACAGGCACATCAACTGTGGCACGACGGTCACCTCCATCGATGAATTCGTGGAGGCCAGCAATTTATTTTCTCTCTTCAATGCTGCCCATGCTGCCTCGACGAACCGAGGCACCTAACCGGAATTAGGTGTCAACCCGAGCCTTTCGAAGTGCAAGCGAAACCAGCTGAAGTTCCCGCTCTTGATATTTAAAGACTGCTTCTCGTCATCATCACGAATTCGGCAAACCACAGTCGCCAAACATCGCGTCATAACGGAAGAAAGCGCCCGACCACTTCGACATAACCCGTACCGTGTCTCGACGCGCGAACGCGATGCCGTGAAGAAAGAAGTCGACGAAATGATACGCGACGACATCATTCAGCCGTCCAACAGTCCGTAGCTGTCACCAGTGGTATTAGTGAAGAAGAGGGACGGGACCTTATGTTTTTGCGTCAATTACCGCCACCTGAACAAAATCACAAAGAAGGATGTGTACCCTCATCCACGTATAGACGACGCCCTGGACCGACTCCACAACGCCAAGTACTTTTCCTCGATGAACCTGAAAACGGGCTATTGTCAAATTGAGGTTGGCGAAGAGGTCGAGAGAAAACGGCCTTTATCACACCAGACGGCCTTTTTGAGTTTAAGGTCATGCGTGTTGGTCTTTGCTCGCTGCCTGTGACGTTTCTGTGCGTTATGGACACCGTACTCCCTGTATTTAAATGGCAGACTTACATCGTGTACTTGGATGACATCGTCATATTTTCCTCCAGCTTCGACGAACATCTCCAGCGCCTTGAAGCGGTACTTCAAGCTATCAACACCTCTGGACTAACCCTGAAGCCATAAGAGTGCCGCTTTGCGTACGAGAAGCGGTTGTTTCTGGGACACGTCATTAGCAAGTCTGTAGTTCGTCCCGACCCACGAAAAACAGCTGCCTTCGCTGATTTCCCGCAGCCCACTGACAAGAAGGCTTTACGCAGATTCCTTGAATTTTGCGCCTATTACAGGCGTTTCGTCAAATGTTTTTAACATATCGCCGAACCACTAACTCACCTCACATCAAACAACGTCGCATTCATGTGGGAAGCGACACAAGAAGAAGCATTTCAAGAATTTAAACGATGCCTCGAGACACCACCGATACCTGCGCGTTTCGACAAATACGCCGAAACAGAACGACACACCGACGCAAGCAGCGTAGGACTTGGCGCCGTTTTTGTGCGAAATGCTGATGGTGTGGAAAGGGTTATCAGTTATGCTAGCCGGTCCCTATTCAAGGCCGAGACCAACTATTCCACAACCGAAAAGGAGTGCCTTGCCATCATCTGGGCAGCGTCAAAGTTTCGCCCCTACCTCTGCGGCAGGTTTTTCAAAGTTGTGAGCGACCATTACGCCTTGTGTTGGCTAGCTAACTTGAAGACCCTTCGGGTCGCCTCGCACGGTGGAGCCTCATACTTCAAGAATTCGTCGTGACCATCGTTTACAAGTCTGGAAGAAAGCACACTGACGCAGACTGCTTGTCTGGCACCCCTGTAGAACAACCACTGCTCGACAGCCTGGATGAGGACAGCTTATTAGAAACGATAACTGCTGACGACTTCGCCGAGCAACAGCAAGCTGACCCGGAACTCAGAAGCCTTGTAGAATACCGGAATACCCTGAGGATAACAACACGACTGTTCCGAATGTTTTCAAGAGAGGACTGGAGTCCTTCTTCTTGCGAAACGGAGTTCTCTTGAAGAAAAACGTATCGCTTCCTCGAGTCGGACATCTTGTCGTCGTTCTTTCAGAAGTGAGACCAGAAGTACTTGAAGCTCTACACTACGACCCGACGGCTGGACACCTCGGCATTTCCCTTACGCTCGCAAGAATAAAAGAAAAGTACCCTTGGCCATGACTTGCCGCTGACGTCGCTGGTTACGTCAGGACCTGCTGCGACTGTCAGCGACGAAAGACACCGCAAACTAGGCCAGCCGGACTTATCCAGCCCATCGAGCCACCTCGCCAACCGTTCCAAAAAATTGGCAAGGACTTACTGGGGTCGTTCCCTACGTCAAATTTCGGGGACAATGCATCGTCGTAGCTACTGACTACCTCACACACTACGCCGAGACAAAGGGCTTGCCAAAGGACAGTGCCTCCGAGGTAGCAAGGTTCTTCGTCGAGAACATTTTTCAGCGTCACGCAGCTCCACAGGTCCTCATTTCTGATAGATGTACATCCTTTACGGCGGACCTAACTCAGGTGACCCTTAAGTACAGCCACACAAGTCACCGCCGGACCACTGCCCACCATTCACAGACCAACGGCCTCACCGAACGTCTCAATAAGACTATCGCTGATATGCTGGCCACGTACGTCGACGTCGAGCACAAGACATGAGATGAAATCCTTCCGTACAATACGGCAACCCAAGAAACGACGCATATCACGCCGTACAAGTTGGTCTATGGTAGGAGCCTGGCAACGACACTCGACGCTATTCTTCCAAACGTCGCTGACGAAGAAAACCTCGACGTCATCAAGTACTTTCAGCACGCTGAAGATGCTCGTCAGTTCGGCCACCTGCGCATCAAGAATCAGCAGGCGATCGACAGCCGCCGTTACATTCTTCGACGAAGCTTCGTGAAGTACCAGCCCGGGGACCGTGTCTAGGTATGGACACCTATACGCCGACGTGGGCTCAGTGAGAAACTTCTGCGACGGTACTTCGGACCGTACAGAGTAGTTCGACGTCTCGGTCCACTTGACTACGAGGTTTTTCCCGACGGCATTACGAACTCTGAACAGCGCCGTGCTCGACCAAAAGTCCCCATGTCATGTGCCTCAAGCCATTTTTGGCGCGAACCTGAGGAGTGTATTTTTTTTGTTTTGCTTTACCCGTTTGCATTTATTGTTGATTCTCTTTATTATTGTACCTTCGTCTCTTGTTAAAGCATCGGGGCGTGGCTTTTTTCAGAAGGGGGTGGTGCCATGTTCCTTGATTCTCAAGTTTTGTAATCGCCCCGCTACGCTACGTTCAGCGCAAACCGCGCCTACCATGTTCGAGAAGCTTGGAGGCTGTAGTAGATCGTTTTGTTAAGATTACGCCCACTTCGTGAGCATTGCAGATCATTCAGGAACCTACGTCGTCGCTAGCGATAGCGCTAGAATATTCGATTGGCAAGGGTATAAATGCCGACACGCGTTACAGCTTGTCAGTTGATCAACGGCTGACATTCTGTTCGCCGATATCAGTGCCAGTGCCTTGCTGTAATCTGCCTTTTCTTTTACGTGGCCATAGGTTCCGCCCAAATAAACAGTTTATTGTTTGACCTGCAGTTTGCCGCCTTCGCACACATAGCAACCCCGAGACATTAACTGGTTGCATTCGTACTAACCCAGAGCACTCAAAGACGCATGCCCGTAATCTGGAAGCACACCAACGCTCTATGACATCACGTGGGAATGCACGGCACACACCGAAAAGTAGAAAAGAAACAACAGCATAGAAATGTGGGAGGCAATGCTGTCCAGCCCGGCCCTTGAGGACCAGATGAGGCTATAGTCAGGAGGGCTGAAAGGATGACCAGAGTGAGCGGTGCCCCGGAATACGAGCCCGACCACGCGGCATTGCCCTGTTTTGCGGCAACGAAATCTTTCCCGCAAATAAAGTTTTCTTCTTCTAAAATACTGTAAGACGTTTAGAGCTTGCTCACTTCCCACGCATCAGGCAATCTTCGGGTACAACGACAACAGCAACTTAGCAGATAAAGTAAATATAAGCACTTGCTGGCATCGGGTACACGCTGTCGTAAAACAAGATGTCATGCAAACAGCGCCTGAGGTGCGGCAATACACTTGAACTTCGACGTGGTCCTGCTGCAAAGAGGTGAGTTAGCATTTTCTTTAGCCAGGCACGTGATTCCGCTTTCTTCATACTCAGACTCAATCTGAATGATAGTTCGCGAAAAACTCAAGACGCCACAGGAGTTGCTCCTTCGAATTATCTTTTATTTCGCGACACGCGTCAAGGCAGTGTAAATATATCGGACGCTACGAAGCGTTTTACGTGTTTCTGGTATTGTACGCTTGAACAAAACAAAATCGAAGTGACGATGAGATGAAATTGCTTCCGTGTTTATAGTACGTCGTAAAAGGTCAGGAACCCATTTTCTTCGTGAACAGGACCTGAGGTCATGGGGCTGTAACATTCCACACCACTTGTGGGAATCTCGCATGAGACCAACGTTTCCACAGCGTTGGTTTCACGGCGGGTGGATGCATTCAACTACAAGTAGCAAGAAGTATAGAGTTGTCGCTACAAAGAAAGCATATTTCGAGTTTCTTTCTGCGGCGCTATGTTGTAGAAGACTCGTGGCGCTTCACGCTTACCGTGATAGTTATTGCACGTTTGACGAGACATTGCCTCAGACGAGCAATACCATATAGGACGATTTTACGACACGGACAAACTGAACCCTCGGTTTCTTCGGTTACCGTTTACTGCGAAGGGAATTCGAGGACAGCCCAGCCTAGTAATATATGATACTCCGAGAAAATACGGGAAGCTTCGGGGCACATTCAATCTACGGGTGACAAAGTGTAATCTTGAACACAACGAACGCCTTCTGGCTGTAACAATCAATGTGTTGCAACTTGTTGCAACACATTGTTGGACTTTGTTGTCGTTTCTGAAACCATGATGCCCAGGTCCTGCGTGCGTCGTATTTGACTCACATTTTGTTGTTGGGAAACACCATTTCCATCTCCAATTATTTTAAATGCAATTCCATGCCTTTTCGCAGAAACGATAACCTGAAAATATAATGCTAATGAACAGCTTGGACTGGACGAAGAGCAACCAGTATTAACTGGTCGCATGGGTATTCTTTATGCATAGTGCGCCCTTCAAGCTTGTTAAAAAAGTGTCGGTGGCAGTCTTAAGCAGCATGTGAAATTATTGTGGAATGTTTTTCCTGATTACCTAAAATTTCCTCATGACACATTTCCAATCACTGTATCATACGAGATGTTTTCAATTGTTGCAGTTTCATAGTGCAGTTGCATTAAACAAAAAATCACAGCATATCCACGAAGTGCAAGATGATGAGTAGAACGAAGCGTCCATCAGTCTATCCGTGCTTCCGCCCGCCTTTGTGTCCGGGCATCCATCCGTCCATCCGTCTGTCCATGCCCGCGTGCGTCCGTCTCTGCGTTCTCTGCGTGCGTCTATCCATTTGTCCGTGCGTCCATCTGTGCGTCCGTCTATCCATCTGTCTGTTTGTCTGTCCGTCCATCCGTGCGTCCGTCTGTCCGTCTAGTAAACACTCCAAGTACCGCAATTTCACATTTTTATCATATATTCATCCATTCCAAGGACTAAACAAGAGGTGCCTACCTACTAATACGACTACTACTGCTACTACATATATCGCGGACACACAACCTACGGCTTAATAAGGAGCTTTGCCCCTAAAAAGGGTGTTGGAATTGTTCGAAACCACATCAAACAACAATATTATGTTCTTCACAGTAACATGCCGCATTTACATGTTTTGTCGTGTCAGAAATTCCGCATGTCGTATGGTGAAACAGGCTTCTAAGGGCTTTTAACGTTTCTTGAGTGTTGTATTAAGTTTATAAGGTAAATTGTTGTACAATATCTCTGGATGGTAGCAGCAGCACGTATAAGTACGTCGCCAGACACATGGTTGTGCGTTTGCTCGCTCTTCGTTGATTAAGTCGGTGTCACCATGTCACAGCGCTTGTACGATCGGCCTGCTTGTTTCCACCCAAATTAAATGCGTTGACAGTAAGCAGTGACTGCGCTTAATATTGAACATTTCTCGCGTTTATCGCAGTCTAACTGAGAACGTCCTGCTTTGGACAGCTCAGTAGCACTTTAAGCTTTCACAGCTTAATAAAATAAATGGTACAACGAAGTTCTTGTCTCAGCCGGTGCGTTTAATAAGACGCCGCCTTGGAACAACTGCTGACAGCTACAATAACAACAACAAAAAAGCACGAATGAAAAAGAGAAAAAGAAGAAGAACCAAATGGCTGTGCGAACGTGATAAACGCAAGCGAAGCGCTATCCCAGCATGCTGACTCAGCTGAAACGTCCCATCTCAGGTTGTCATGGATGTTCGACCTTTCGTTATTTGCACCTGGGCCCACCAGGATACTGAAGCAGATAAAAAAGAGCGACGATGCCGGAAGCGGACGTGTGCATGGTGCAGGGATACGGGCCGTCGGCTCACTTTATTGGCACGCACGGCCAGCCACGCACTTCCTCAGTACGTGCTTTCCTGTACATACTGCAAGTCGATCGAGTTGCCTGCATTTTTGGTCGATGCTGGAGATCATGGTGAAGCGAGAACTTGTTCTTCGGGCGCCCACGATTTAGACGAGGGAAACGTGTAACTAGAATGCCTCGCACTTTTTTTTATTGTCCTAGGCGTCTACGGTGTCGTAATTTACGCCGGTGGCGAATGACAATTTTTCTCTCCGGCTATCGATGGAAATGGGATTACGTTTTGTAGACGTGCAGAGGGACAAAATAAAAAAAGCGGGAAGGCTTACCTGAGTTAACCTAATTCGTTGCCGTCCACAGGGGAATGTAAGCGGAGTAGATTGCATTACCTGTGTAAACTTTTCTTTGTGTTCGAGTGGTTCTGCGAGTCCAAGCGCGTGTGTTTAGTCCGCTTTGGGAACCCGGGTTTTAGGTTATGTGAATATGTTTGACGAGATCGTTCAAACACCTTGAAATAGTTTTCGCATCTTGAGAACAGGTCACTCTGAAAATCCAGAAAAGTTGTGTAATAAATGCCCTGATATTCCTGAGAACATGGAACAAAAAGAAACGGGGGAATCTCACGTAATGTACCAAGACACACTCTAAATTGACTAGTAGTTGGGTGTTTTGGTAAATGTTCAAGTTGAAAGAAGCGCAATAAGCGAAAAGCACTTCGTCTCATGCCCTTTCTAGGTCTTTGTGCACATTGTACATCTTCCGTCAGGACCACAGTCGAAGCAATCTAGGTCACGGTGTTAGTATGAGCATTTTCAAATCGTTTAATTTAGCTTATATAAATGCTAGTCGGTGTTTTGAGGCATTAGAAATCATACGGCCTTCTTCAAGTTCTGATAATGTTTTCTTTTCAAGTACCTATTTTTCAGTGAAATCAAAAAGGGCTTCATTCCTGAATGACGACATTCCTTATTCAAGAACAGTAGAATTCATCAGAAGCAGAATTTCACAAAATGCGATTTATCGCCTGTTCCATCAATAGTTAGCTTTTTTTTTCGTGTATTAAAAGCCCCTAGAACTCGAATAACAGCCTAAATATGGCTGACCAGCACAGACGGTTTTGAAATTTCACTTAATTTGATTTGAATACTTTATGCCGTTAGTGCCTTCTCTCGATGACAAAAATTAAACATTGATGCATGTACCAATTTTTAATAATTTGCAACAGGAGTAATGGCAGTTACAGTTGTTTCTTTAATTGCACGCATAGTAGAATTCCAGGAGACATCCATTCGTTGAAAGTGGCTCTGCCTCACTGATTAAAAATGACCCAGGATATGTACATTTTTTATACGAAAATAATAATTCTAGAAAAGACCTTTTTAGTTTGCTAACTGACCCATTCTGGTTAGAAGTTCTTTAAATATAAGAGAATGATATGCATTATGTTCCCATCAAATATAAAAGTATAACGCAGATTTCGTTTCTGGATATTGCCCACCTTTCAAAAAAGAAAAAGAAATACTGCTCACATATACACTTCAAAATACATCTTCGCACAAATAATGTCGGTTGTATTAATAAACTAAGTGACGTAAAACAATATTCTAACGCGATTAGTTATTCTAATGCCCATTTTATCGCTGTCACTCCAGAATATTTTCCTTCATGACTGGCGTTATGAGAACCTTCGAAAAAAAACATTGTTGGAAGTGTTACCGCGATTAAAGTCACTCACTGCAATGCGCGGTACAACACTTGTTTGCAGAAAAACCAACTTGTCGCTGGTATATGCATGAAATAATGCACTCAAGTCCCGTTCTCAGCTTATGAAAAATGAAAGACGAAAAGAATGGGGGGGCCTTTGGCGTCCTATAGTGGTTGCAGTCATTCGTCACAATATTGGCATCCCCGTCTTGCCTTCCGCCAGAAAACGCCACGCAACTTTGAATTCAGAAAACGAACGCTGGCGTTTACTCGGGGCCGAATTATTCGTTTGTGCATTGTCCAAATTCAAACAAAAAAGCTACAACAAAGAATCAACAAAGAAAAGGCGCCGAAGACAAACTACTTTTATGTCCCAGTAAAGTAAGAGGGCGCACACGAAAAAAAAAATGTTTTTTTTTTACTTCGCGGACGCTAGGACTGTCGAAACTATCTTCGCGTTATAGTGCCGCAGATCTCGCCTTAAATGCGCCGGTAGGCAAGAGCATCGCAAGACAGAACAATTTAAGACGGTATGTGGCGCTACAGCCAAGCAAACCGGTAATGCACGTGTTTGAAATATTTATGATGACGCCATGACGGTAAATCTTCGTTTTTCTACGCCGCAATTCCTGCCTTACTCATACGTCCGTTTTAAATGTGAAGCATTTCTTAGTGAACTTCAGTGGATTTGAGTCTCCTCGTCTATCCCTGAAGCCCTAAGATCTATCTATCTATCTATCTATCTATCTATCTATCTATCTATCTATCTATCTATCTATCTATCTATCTATCTATCTATCTATCTATATCTATCTATCTATCTATCTATCTATCTATCTATCTATCTATCTATCTATCTATCTATCTATCTATATCTAGCCACCTACAACATTTAGCTCTCCTGGCCGTTCGATAATGGTATCGATACCAAATATAGTTTTGCATAACATGACTGTATGAAGAACATATTTGACTAGTCATAACATGAAATACATGACATGTGTGTCATGAATGTCATGATTAACATTTCATGGTCCTGCAGCTGTTGCAGTTGCTTCGTTCACATGGCATGGCATGTTGCGAAACTGGTATGGTATGACATGATTGCATGACGAACACAAACGACCGACCCTAACATGGCAATCATGACATGCGTGTCCTGTAACAACATGACTACATGCCACGGTCATGATGCGCTCGCAGCCGTTTCACTAGCGTCACATATACCACATTTCGTATTAGGTACATGAATGTATGACGAAACTATGTGACTGGTGCAAACATAATAATGAGATCCGTGTCATGTAAGAACATGACTACATGCAACACTCATAATGCTCTGGCAGCCGTCTCTCTAGCTTCACTTATACAAAGTTTGGTAATACGGGACGTAAATGGATTACGAAGGTATGATATTGGCGCAAACATGATAAACATGAGATGCGTGTCATGTAACAACATGACTACATTCTAGGCTCATGATGCGCTCGTGGCCGTTTCGCTAGCTATACATGTACCAAACTTGGTATTACTCGACGCGAACAGATGACATAAGTAAATGACACATCCAAACATCATAATCACGACATGCGTGCCATGTAACAGCATGACTACATGGCACACTCATAATGCGCTCGCGGCTGTTTTGCTAGCTTGACATATGCCAAATTTGGTATTACGTGACGTCATTGGATGACGAATGCATGCGACTGGTGCAAACATGATAATCATGAGATGCGTGTCATGTAAAAACGTGAGTACATGCCACAGTCAAGGCGCCAATACATTTGGACGTGATGCGGTGCGCGTGCTTGCCGGCGTTCATTTCGTTGCGTCACGCCGGCGTTGCAATGCCAGGCGCCGGTCCTGCTATATACTCGCAGGCGCGTGCCGCGCCGCGTTGCTTTGACGCATGCACGTTTCATCACGTCCAGCGTCCCTCCGTCACGAAAAGAGGGAGACGCAGTGTTGTCTAGGTAACGCATCGGCACGAAATGCAGCATGTCGCATTTCGCACCGGTCGCCATCGGGCAGTGCCGACGGACGCTGGTCGCGCGGGTCGCACCTGGCGTTAGACTATAGAGTGCTCTAGTTTTTCTAACGTAGCGTCGCTGTGCACAGCGTGCACGCACGTCAGCGCTACATTGGAGTATACTGAGCCCCTCATGAAGCGCTAGTGGCCGTTTTGCTAGCTCCACATATATCAAATTTTGTGTTACGTGATGTCAATGAATGACGAAATATATGAATGGTGCAAACATGATAATCCTGGCGCGCGATTCATGTAAGAACATGACAACATACCATGCTCATAGCGTGCTCGCGGGTGTTTTGCTACCTCCACATATACTAAATTTCGTATCATGTGACGTGAATAGATTACAAAGGTAAATGACACATCCAAACATGATAATCATGACACGGAAGTTATATACGGCATCATTTACCTCCACCTCGTAACGTTGTGCCGATTTTAAAGTGACATATCAACCTTTCTCATTCGTGCTTCGCATATCATCGATTCCCACTGTATATGTAATTCGCCAATTTTTTTTTCGTATAGAGGCCCCCAAAAACTGTAGAATAAAGAGGATTGTAAAAAAGCGTAAGCTCGCGAAAGGCGTCGTATCGGCTTTTCTGCGTATCATATTACACAAGAGCTCAACACACTAGCAACGCAGTGCGACACTCTCTCCCTCCGCATGACAACATCCCCTAAGCTATGAGATGCCTTCAAAAACTTTACTCAAAAAGAGCATCACAAAAGAGATCGTTTATCTCCGTAATTCGCGTGCTTAGATAGTGACCGTGTTGTGTATAACGATCAACAACAACCAGAAAAAAAAACAGGTTTCATGTCGGAATTTGGGAAGTGTCGTTGAGACATTTCTTTTTGTTTACGTTACCCATGAGGTGCAAGCGTATTTCTCCCAGTAACAACTCTGCGCTTCCACTTTCATAATTATGTATAGGTTTCATAACAAAATGCAAATTCTGTTCTCTTTTCGCATGTAACATTGCTTGGCTGCCATTGGGAGAAGAATCACCTAGAAAATCAACAACTGTATCTTTCATGCTTTACTGAATATTCGACGTAATAAAGAAGCCTTCGTGCTTAAGTAGAGAGAGAGAGACGAGAAAAAAGGAAGGCAGGGAGGTAAACCAGATGCTAGTATCCGGTATGCTACCCTGCACTGGGGTTGGGGAATAGTGGGTTGAAAGAGAAAGAGAGAGTTAAAAAAGCGTGCTTAAGTAAACTTTTGCAAACGTTATGGGCAAACAATTGCTTTTTGTGAGTAAAAAAAGAAAAAAGACAAGAACACGCAGTGTTGTTGTTCTCTTTGCCTCTATTGCTAACCAAAAGCATAAAAAAAAGTCAAGAAATACGAAATCCTCACACTCTGTGCCGAACCTCGAAGCTAAATAAATGAGCACTTTTCTCTTAATGGCCAATTGCCGCTGCCACCGTGGAACTCCTGGTTAGCTTGCGCACTGCAACGCACTTTCATTACATGGGTGCAATTTGCTCATCCACGGAAGACTTCTAATTAAATTAGCATTGGAGCGCAAAGTGCGAGAGATAAATGCAGAAAGTACAAGCAAGGCTGGAATAATGCAAATTCAGGACGTCCACGGTGGGTGGGAAATTAGCCCTGATGAGTTTAGCTGTTGTTTTCAAGCTAAAGCCAGGGGAAGAATGTTCACGCGCGTAGAGTGTCTTCAATTAAAGAGTGGTTCGGAAATAGTCCGAGAAGCCTAATTGGGTGATCGCGAAAATACTCATAGTCCTCGCAGCCCCAGAGGTACTATGAGATAAAACATAAATATTTTCACAATTAAAATAAATGAATCGCCGTGGCCTCCTTGCGCAGGTGCAAGAGATGTTCTCCGAGTTTCCGTGTTTGTTCCGACCCGCTTTCTTATGATTTGCGGCAGAGGTATTTAGTTTTCACGGTGCTCAAGTATTCACTAGGTACACATTAAGATATAGACGGCGCACCGTTAAGTGCACTGTGCTTTCGATTAGGCCGCGATTAAACTTTCAAGTGCTTCATGTGGGAGTTGGAAGGCACCTGGTCTCTCCCGACGAACTTTCAGCCTGAAATTGTACTTGATCAAAGCGATGGGGTCGACGGACCGAACTTGTCAATCTGCAATTTACACGCTGGTCAAGGCACTAATCTACTAGAAGTATGTAGAACAGAAGTACCATTACCTTATGTTTATATTAATGATGCGGGTAATGAAACTCTGCCACAATTTATGTCTGCTGACATATGAATCAAAGGGAAGGACCATAAAGGTTGGCAGATTATGCCTATATGTTTATAAGTATTGATTTATTTGCTTGTCAACGCTATACTGTCACCTACTGTCACCTTACTGTTACCCCTTCTATGGATTTGTAAACAAGCCGGTAGCCTTCTCGTAAAGCAGTGGCTGCCGCAGCGTAGTATCACACGTTCGCAGTGTTCGCTGTTGGTGACTTCCTAGTGCAATTAACTGCAACTAACCTCACAGTTATTCGCATAAACGATCACAGTGATATGCAAGCTTACACAGAGGTAAAAACCTCATGATTTCTGCCAACGCATTTTCGTCTGAGCGCCTATTAGCACGGCGGTCTGTCTGATCTAGTGAGTCAGCGAAGCACTTCCAAGTTGATCGCATAAAACATTCAGTAGTGCCCTGTGCAGCATATCATTAAAGCCAGAGCTGAGCGCTAAATCTCCTTCATTAGGGTTTATAAAATTTTCGTAGACTCTCCTTACGTGCTCAGAGTCGCTAATCCTTCCCCTTAATGTCTTCTTGGTGAATGACAACTCTGAAAAAAACTTGGAAGGCGTTTACGCTGCCACGTGCTCTCGCAGTGCCATCCTGGCTGCAGGTCGTCCGTATAGGCGTTCAGTGTATTCGCACGCTTCGTTAGGCGCCGTAGTAAGCCTCCTGAGGCTTATGTACTTACTCGAGTGTACTTTACGGGAGACGTACTGACGCTAGAAAGCTGTCCTTCCCCGTGTTCATATATGCACGTGCAGATGGGGCCCCTATGGTGACCTTTCGTGCCTGTCTTGCGGCTATATATATACATAATTATATATATATATATATATATATATATATATATATATATATAGTGTAGGGGTTTTCTCGTGAAAGAGTGAATGAGAATAGGGCTGCGGGTGAGAATAGGGCTGCCCAGAAAAAAAAAACTGCTGGAAGGAACGAGCAAGACACCGCGGTTACAGCGAATGTACAAAAAGAAGTACTATAGAAGAGCGATTTGCCAATTCAGCATCATTCGGGAACCGGAACGTACGAAAGAGAAATAGGCATAGAATTGTTATCTGCGAAAATGTTGCGAACAGACCCCGTAAACGCATAGAACACGCTAAAAACAGAAAAAGCTAAAAAAAAATATCACCGTTTCCGTGACAGGCATACAACTCTGAAATTTCATTTCTGTGCCGCTATAAGGCGCTAACATGTACTGTGCAGCTGGAGAAGCTACCCTTGCAAGTAACTAAGAAATTCAGTTTCTTTCCTTTTCTTCTCCAAAACTTGATTGATAAGTAGGGTTTAACGTCCCAAAACCACATATATGATTATGAGAAACGCCGTAGTGGAGGGCTCCGGAAATTTCGACTACCTGGGGTTCTTTAACGTGCACCCAAATCTGAGCACACCGGCCTACAACATTTCCGCCTCCATCGGAAATGCAGCCGCCGCAGCCGGGATTTGATCCCGCGACCTGCGGGTCAGCATCCGAGTACCTTAGCCACTAGACCACCGCGGCGGGGCTTCTCCAGAACTTATGGTGTCTGGACTTTCAGCACTGACTTTACATGCCTCGTAGTAAGATGTGTTCACTCTTTCACTGTATCAAATGAACTTTTCGTCAACGTGCGAATGATGAAAGAACATTTAACGAATGAAACAAAAAAATTTAGTGGCTCATTTCACACCTTCAGCCAGTAATGTCGCTTCTTTGTGTAACATATTTGGTACTACAATGTTTCGTAGCACATATAATTGAATTTGCACCTTTCACAATGCAGACAAACGAAAAGCAGTGAGGGCAACGCAAGATGAACAACACAAAACCACTGCTTCTGTTATGTTTATTTAAATGTTTGAACCATGTTGGAGCCAACGAAAAAGTGATAGAGGAGTGAGGTGGAAGATCGAGAAGTTATCCACTTGTTATATCTGGTTTGAATGCATCTTGGGGTGGGGCGAAATAAGGGCAAGACCGAAGGAGTAGAAGCAGAGAGAGAGAGGAGGAAAAAAGTAAAAACGCCGACACATGCCCGCACATACACACCCACACACACACGTATATATATTTACACACACACACACACACAGAAAAAGGACATATACAGCCCAGGCGTTCTTATTGCAGTCGTTCAGAAAGGCCGTCCGTCGCAAGAAGTGCCGTAGCACTTGCAGGCCCTTTTTTTTAGGATGGTGTGTTATGTACCTACTGTATAATACTTTCTTAGCTTTTCAACTCACTCATAAAGCAGGGATCACCGACCTGCCGCGACATCAAACGTCTGGCGTTCAAGTATCGCTCATCGTATCAGCACTCATAAATGACGAAAGCGTGATCAAAGTACATAGAAAAAAAGAAAAAGAAAACAATAAAGGGATATTCGCTGTTACTGCTATTCACATCAGTGTGTCCCAAATATTCGTAAAGTTTCAGTTTCCTTTATATTTACTTCTTTCGGGGCGTATTACTGAAAGTGCGGAACGTAAACACGCTGGCTGGGGCACCAGGCAGTGACATAACCAGCGCGCAATTAGGCGAAGGCCTTTGCCTTATACGTCAACAGTTACTTGCCGCCCATTGGGAAAGGGTGACAAAGGACTTTACTTCCTTTTTCGCATCCCATGGACTTCATATCACCGACATTGTAGGATCTGTTCCCGAAGAGATGCGTGCCTGTACATTGCCTGCATGCCACGAAGCCGTTTTTTTTTTTTTTCGTACGCGTGTGCGCCACGAGTAGGGTTAGAGTGAGTAATGGTTATGTGTGCCTGGTCTTGACGCCTCGGAGAAAGGCAGGTTGTTTTCGAGCTTTACCTCGTTTTCACTCTTCGGTTGGGCGTCAGTGAACCTTTTGGAATTTTAAGCTGCTTGACGAGAAGCGAAGGGTGGTCGCAGGCCGCCTTTGTTGACTTACTGCATATTGCACAGCATAGTGCTCCATCAGTGAAGCTTCCTTGAAAACATTTCTCACAGCCCGTGTTTGCTTCCAAAAAATTTTCCCTAAGCACATATTCAGAGGCGAGTGGTTCATTCAGTGCAGCTTTAATTTATAGACCATGCGGAACCTTTCATATAGTCATTAAGTATCAATGCTCCTCCGAAGAACAGGAGCATTGTGTACTGTGTTTTGAACAGTCCTTAAATTATGCAAACATTTTCAATCGTTGGCGTGTGCTATCTCATAGGAGGACAAATAGAATTACTATCTCTATCTACACAGACACACACAAATTTATATATATATATATGTGTGTGTGTGTGTGTGTGTGTGTGTGTGTGTGTGTGTGTGTGTGTGTGTGTGTGTGTGTGTGTGTACGTTTTTAACGCATGTAAAAGTCGATGATTCATAACGACAGCCAAACAAATATTGCGTGTAAACAGCCGAAGGACCATGAATAGGCGAAGATAAAGATATATATTGAAAATGTGTGGAAGGTAGTCAAACAAAAGCCCAGTCGCTGTATATTATTTGATAAATGAATAGCTACGCCCCCCCCCCCATTTTTTTTACTGACCAACGCTCAAAGTCCCTACCTTCTCAACGGCTTTCAAGCAGTGAGACAATCTGTTTGACGACCCTGAAGAACTGTGAGAGAGCTTCTGAGCATATTTCACGCGAGTTCGCAAAGAGGATCAAGATCGAAAACAAAAGACTGGGAGCCAAAACGGGCGCGTCAATGTATGTTAATTTTTGTTCGCTTCGGACAAGGCAAGTGCCTGTTTTATGTCTTCCAAAAATCAATAGTGCATGGTGATCGGCAAGTCATCGAGTGAATTGAGGATAGGGCAACGCCACTGGCTGACATATGCTTCACTATTTGCGAAATAAATAACTTTGTCCTTGGTGTGCATTTTCGGCTGATGCGCGTACATCTCGTATGAATGGCCGCATTCTTCACGATATGTGCCAGATCGTAACAGTGCCACATAATCCAACACTTTCCTCCAATACAGAAAACTGTAAAATGCGAAGCTCGCGAGCGTTCCTCACTTTAAATGCGTATATTATTCCAGTATGGAAAGAAAGTTTGCTTCGAATGCATCCCCGGCTGCTATCACACACTTTTATTTTTTTCTCTGACACACCCTTTCATCACCACTGTACATTTGTTTAGTGTTTGTCATTTATGCCATGGTATAAAATATCCCTTCCACAATTGGTGAAGTTGCCTAGGTGAATAAAGCTTCTCGGGAGAAAACAGTAACCTTATATGCCATGATGCTTCCGCTTAGCAAAAACAGCAGCCTTACTTCGCACTAGTTTCGTTACCTTTTTGGCAGTGTCCTTTATATCATATTCGTCTTTCAACGTGGTGCATGAATTTCCAAGAACTATTTATTTGCACTATTCCCAACAGGCGCATCGAATGCCACGTTCATGAGCAGATTCAATAACTATATATTCATTGGCCCAAACATATTGCCGCTACCTTCATACATCCTCCGCCTTTTTTCTCTTTTTTCTCTTTTTCTTCTTTTTTATGAATTGCTTAAACATTATGTCACAATCCAGCTCTCAGTTCTCGAATGCGGTGACTGTCAGTTTAGTTGTTGTTTTTTTAATTTCGCGCGTTTTTTATCTTTCACCCACCTTTTCTGCTGGCGCTCGGGATCTCGAATCCGTATTGATACTTTCACAATTGAAGTGACGATACAACTTCTTTTTTTTGAATATTTTAAGCTGTCAATAATGGCTTGGCAGTATCCATGAAGCTTACTCATGGCAGTCTAACAGGTCCGATGGAAAAAATATCAACTGCCGAAATATTAGTTTCCATTCGAAAAGGCCTTTTGCGCTGAATCAATTCCGCAGCAAGACTTTTTAAGAGGATGAATCCTACTGCAAAATTGTGATTATGACCACGCTACTTGATTGAAATGAGGGAAAATGTTCTCAATTTATTCAGCTTCCACATGAGTTTGTAACATCTCAGTGATAATGATTCTGCCTCTTTACTGGCAGTTGCAAGACAGCATTCCTGCTTTCAATCTTTGGCTCGAGTCATTGTGCCAGAAAGAACCAAAATGAGAGTTCAAGCTTTTGTACTTCTCCGAAATAGAGCTCGCAGTTTCTTTCAGTCGCACAAAAACTTGTTAGTCTGAGATACCGTAGTGTTCAAGGTTTGAAATTATTGTTTGTGAAGTTTCTGGCATTCCGGTCTCGGCTTTCCTTCTTTATTTTACCATAACTTGTCTAGTATGTGACTCATTAAACTGCTCAAGAACCAGCGAGTTCTGTCCCGCACAAGTCGCGTGGTTTTTTGTATTCATTCGCTCGCTTATTTACTTTCATGACGCCTGTACAGCATATCTTATTAAATTGGAGCGACAGTTCTCTTATTAGCAAGAAGGAGTGTCACATACAGCCTGCTGACAGATATTTCGCATGCAAAGCGATGTTAAACTTTCTTAAAGCGCGCGAGGAATACGGAAAGTACAACCATTGCTGTTGTGCTATCCCGCCGCTCTCCTCTCACTCGCTTTTTCCCCCTTACGATGCCTGTTTAGCAATGTTCGCTCTAAGTGCTCATGGCGATTCTGCGGAGTATTTTATCTGTTCAATGTTTTCTTGCTGTAAAAGAAATACTTGATACATTCACGCAATTCTTTCTGGAAAAACAAACTGCCGCTTACTACCATACTTGCCTTTCTTTAGAGGCGCCTCATTTTGTTGGTCTTTTGTTTGTTTTTTACTGGAAGCGTTCAAAACTGCTGCACTTTTCATCTCCTTGACTTCCATTTAAATACTCTTTCGCACTTCAAGTTCAAACGTAGCGACGTAGTTCCATTTCTTCTAGAATTTTCTGGCGTGTACCTCCTACTTTCAAACAGACATTTATTTTCCAGCTATACGCTTTCAATTACAAATTTATTCCATGGAAGATTCACATGAAAAAAAGCCGCTTCAGGAGGCGTTCTGAAAAAAAAAAGCTTCAGAACCATCTGGCCTGCATAAATGTACTGGTTGCGAGCGTTTTAATCATCTTGCTAAGCAACACCCTTCAACGCACTGCTTATGTGCTTCTGTTTTACTTATGTCTGTAATTGAACACTTCCATTCAGTGAATCAGCTGCACGGATGGAAGTGAATACAGCGCGAATCACGAACGCGCACACACACCCTTACACACACGCGCACACAAAAGGGGCATACACAAGGTGCATGTTCCATTCCACGGGAAGTCAATCTTCGAGACGCACGTTAATTAAAAATTGCGATCAGCGACTTCAGAAGTTTTCTCAAAGCACCTTTGCACAGCTGCGGAAGACAGCGAAATCGTGCACAGATGTCGTTCGGCGCAGAGGTCGGCAGAGAAATGCGGCTTGTACTTCTCGCTTGAATACGTATTGTGAATTGTAACATGACTAGATAGGCGCGGATAAATATGGATAAACTAAGCTCAAGCAAAACAAAAAAAGGGCAGGCAATGAAGTAAAGTAGACAGGTCCACCACACGTGCATCCGCGGTTTGCCACCTTACACTACTCAGAATAGATGAAAAGAATACGAGAAGAAGTGCGAATGAGACACGATCAGGAAACTAGAACTGCCGCCTATTACACGTCTATTAGCAATTGTTTAACCTGGCTCATATCAAGAACAGCGCTAGCATCCTCGTCGCTTTGCTGGCATGCGACACATAGGGCCAAGGGTACGAAGACGTTGTTCGGAAAGCGGCATGTAGTCTGGTACAACTCATCGTGTAGAACGTTGCATTCGGTCGCTAATCAATCGGAAAAACAGAGTATGCGTTCTATTCTTTAGTCCCTTTCATCAGTTCCTTGTGGAGGGGCTTCCCAGCCTTATACGGAAAGAGTACGCATTCCTGGAAACCTCTTCCAACCAGAGATGGCAAAGCAATGTCGTGCCAGTGCTTAAGATTAAAATCTTTTCTCCGATAAATGCCGCAAGGGGACAACTTATCCGCATATTATTTTGGAAAAAGCGTAAGTAAGTTCCTTGATTATTGCGGAAACATTTTAGAGGATATCATCGATCTCTATTCTGCCGAAGGGTTTGTGTAAGTCGTTTAAGATGTCACAAGCTCATTGTTTATTTCAGGATCTGACTTCCCTTGGGTACGTCGCTTTGAGTGAGCTGAGCCAGTAATTCTGAAACGTTGCTTTCAAAACCAGAAAAATATTTAAATATATTCGGTTGTTTGTGGACTAACCACATGCAGCATATAAGAAATCGTTACTTTGGCAAGTATATTGTTTAGTAATGCACATGAAGGTAAAAAAGACTTAGAAAATTAACAGGTGCACAAGCACTTTCTACATTTGCATAAGGGAGCATTAGCCAGTGCTCAAAACATCAGCAGCGCTCGGCATCAACTGCAGTAACAAAAGAAAAAAATGCAGCTACACTCGCAAAGACTGCAGCAAAACTAGGAAACTTGGGGGCTGATCCCTTCGCGGTGGGGTGTGTTGTCCGTCATGCTTACTTTGACATCTTATCCGTACTGGGAGTAAACGACCGGGCATTCGGTGAAACGAATGAGGGCCAACTGTTGGTTCATGTAGGAGCCCGTGGCCGTCACAAGATTATTGAGGATCCACAAGATGAGACCGAGCCTAGCAGCTTTTGCGGCAAAGACGGAGATAAGAAAAAGAAAGCGGAAAGAAATGGAAAAAGTGGCAGAGTCGTCAATGACCAGTGGCTTTAGGACAATGCTAGAAAAGAGCTTGTCTCACTTTCACATTGGCCGCCCTGTCGCTTGTAGTGTCAAACTACACTGGACTTCCCTGCCGAGACTCGTCAGTCTTCATGTAGGGCAATTTTTTTTTATCCTCCCTGTCTGGTGGCGACCAATGCATTCGCTATACTTGCGACTTTCCTCAGCTACAGCGTGGTTGCTTTTCCTTGGCAGACTCTGTCGCGTATTTGACGCCTCGCTCTTATCGCGCCGAAGGCACCGAAATGTTCTCGTATGATTTCTTTTCTTCGATATATTTTCAGTTGGCTATAGCGAACAAAATGGACGTTTTTGCAACGTCGCCTCGATGTTGAAAGAGTAAAGATAAAAAGCAGGAGACATGGTCCCTGAGTGCCACGAATCGTTTGTATATTTTTAAAGGTTCTGGTACGCCCTTAACAGTATCCCCTTTGCGCTTTCTTCAGGTGGAAAAAATTTACAAATATGTATAATAACTTTTTTAACCGTGAGCAACTACAAAGGAGTGGCGTTTTTTACACAAGTTGCAAGCTTAACACAAAGTGAAAGCTACACAAGCTCTTATTTTTAATTTTGATTTGAAAATTCTTACTACTAGAATTGGAAACACCTATGCTATGAATGCTTTGGAAACTACACTTTACGCCTGTAAAGTTATTGTTATTATTAGCTCTGATATGTAAGCTTTAATGTTTTGAGAGTATTAAGCGTCAAAGGCAGGTTCAGGTCAACTTTCAGAATCCACTAACATCATTCTGTGTACCAAATTTTGTGAACTGAAGTCAAATATATAAAACATTGTGGTATATTTCTTTATTGCCTTTTCCTCTTAAACTGCTTGTTTTTTTTTGGTGCAAAATTGTAGTAAATCATAATTATTAGCATAGGATAAGCTAATGAAGTGGAACTTTGGCAAACATACAATGCAAACTGAAGTATTATTCGCAAAGTCTCAGTAGTTTTACCTGTGTTTTCTTTTGTCCACAGCGACGACAACCATCTTGCCACAAGAACCTTCTATGCATTTGGTGTTAAGTGGCTGAACACCTTGTAATAATCAAACGCGTTTACAAAAAGGCTTGCGCATTTGTGTCCTCAGCCTCATTTCACTTTAAACTAGCCGTTATTTTTAAGTTTCCACAAGACATTACGTGGTCCAGTGAAAAAAAAAGGACGAAGCTCAACCTAAGGGGGCCTAATGAAGTAAAAATAAGTTTGAAAATAAAAACAAATTGCCTATGATGTTATGCGTATGTTGAAAAATCTTCCCATATAATGTTTGTTTACTTAATATTTATTTATTAATTTAGTCAATACTGCCAACGTATATGCGAAATCGTGGCAGACGTGGGTACATATATATAAATTTGGTAATACATTATACAACGATTGAAAACAACAGGAATGACTTAAAACAAAAACAATGCGTCGAGAAAAAAAATTTAGAAGAGTTCTAACTTAAAACATTGAAAAGATGAGTCAATGTAACGCGTTTTTTCTTTTGGACAGAATAAGTGAGTTTTGCAAAAAAAATAGCTGAAGATTGTCTACCAAGGGAAACTTTGCATGAAAAAAGTTCAAAACACCTCAGAAAAAGTTGTTAAAGTGAAAGTTCGCCTAACTGAGATAGCTATGTTGCAATTTGTTTTCAGGAGCTTAAAGAAAACATGAGATGTTAAACCGCTCTATGCGCAATGCTGCTTATTTGAATCCAAACATCGGCTTATTCAGGATGTCTTGAAGGATATAGCATTTGTGACTTAGGACTGCAGTGATCATGAATAGAGTCACTGTGCTCAAGCTCTCCTGAACCTAGTCCAGCACAGCACTCTCCTGGGCAGCGAAGCATTTCAATTTTTTCAAGCGCAGCAGTGCCTCTTTTGCTGAAACTTCGCGGTACTTCTCCTAAAAGGGGTATTTATTCCTCCTCCGCTTCCCGACGTTGGACGCTCTGTACTATCTCTTCTGTAGACAGAGTAGCGCACGTCATAACGCGAGAGTCACAAGAGACGTACTCTCCAAAACCCAAAGCGCTCTTTTTACACAGTCCTTCAGACGATTTCTCATCAACATTACAGGAGAGGTGCCGAATGGTGTCACAAGTTATGTTCATAAAACTGAAACGCATTATGAACAAGTTTAGTTAAACTGAAATGCGTTGGCACTGATTCCAATAGCTCTTCAGTGGGAGAGGTAAAAAAAGGTCTGAATATGGTAACTACGTTTTCCTGACATACGTTCAAGTACCAATATTCTGTACGCAGCCTTTGATGTAGACGCGAAACCCGCGACGTAGCATGCATAAAAGTTACCATCACATGGTTCCCCATTGAACTCCAGCGAGCAGCTCGGACACATAAAACCTCCGCCTGAATCACCTTATCGGGCTTTTGGATCATAATAGCGGTCCTCTTCTGAGAAAACTCAGAGAAAATATCAGAGAAAACTGCAGTTTGCCGACCGAAAAGGTGGTGAGGTCATGCGAGTAATATACGTTTCAATTATTTTGCTGCTCCCCTACATTAACATTACGTAGTCCTGATTGCTGACCAACATATAATACTATCGTTCAGCAATGTTTTAATTCATCCTTACAAAACAATTTTTACTCACTATTGCTGAAAGTTAAAACTAATCAATAAGCTAATCAGAGATCATTCAATGAATCACTACAAACAGAGGCATATACCTCGCCGCTTTGGTAAATTATCTGACATCGAAATTACACTGACATGAAAACTCCGCCGACGTGAGAGCACTTAAGGCTAGGAGGAAGACAAAATAGCAGCTATTGGTAGGCTATCGATCGCCATTGTGGTCACTTCAGGTCTATGTGTAAATGTTACACTTAAATTGGCCGACACGTAACCCATAGCTAACATTATAAATTCTTTTGACAGTGTTATCATGGTACGTAAAATCCGGAAGGAGCCGCATAGCTCCACAACAGTCGCATCGATTTTAGAGGTGTCAAGCGCGCGGGTGACAAGACGGCAGCGTCGCCTAGCGACAACTGTCAAAGACTCAATCTAGGAGTACTCTCTGTCTATTTAAAGACTGAACCAATTCTACAAAACAACTGCTTTCAAACTGCCTACAGACATAAAAACAAACAAAAGTTCACTACAACAAAAATGTTTTATGACTGCCATTACCCTTGAGGGCTGTTGAAATAACGATGCCATGGAATTCAAGGGCACGCTTCGTTCAACGCTTGTCTCGGAATTTCGACAGTTCGAACGTGCCGCCTGTTCAGACTCTGAGCACATCCCGCTCATACTTTACGCAGCCCAGCATGACATGTCACCGGGAGTGAAACAATGTATAGCTCAGTCCTTTGTATTCCTTGTTTGGGAGTTTCCATTGACCTTAAGTATATCATATGGAAAATAACTTGGTGGAAGATAAGTGGCTTGAGAGAAAGCTCTTACATGTTCTGATTTTCAACCTACGCGATACTCGAACTCATTAAGATGCATACCGAGGTAATATACCTGGAAATATTTCAGAATTGCAAATATTTCTGAAAGCAGCATGTGCCGCTTCCGTTAATAACATTTTCGTGAGATTTTACTGTCTTCACATGAAGCCAGGAGTCGCTATTTTTTCGTGATTTATGCCGCTTGCCGCTGTTTGCCACTGATATTTGTAATAGAAGCTTCGCTTGATAATTAATTCACGGGACAGGGCTGAATTTGTGGTTGTTCATATTTCCAGAGAGGAGAGTTTCAGGGACCTTAATTTTTAGATGACTCTCACTAAAAAGGAACCGTCAAGGTGTCCGTTTGCGCTAACGTCGAGAAGACGCATGCAATATAACCGCTCCCAGAATGTCGCATCAACGTCTGTTGTGCGCAACGGCATTGATGTAAGACCTATCAGCATCGTGAAAGTTCTCGTTGCGTTCCATATATCTTCAGATAGCGACCATTTAATGCTGTCAAGAGGAAGACACAACAGATACCATATGCTGCCCAGTTGCCTGTCATGTCTCTACGAAACCCTTCATTTCACAGGATGCCCCCATTTGTTGTAGACTTTCCGATATTTATATGATCGTGCTTTGTTATCACTTTTCCTAAAAATTGCCACCCACAGCGTGTGTACGCACTCCTTACTTGTACACTATGCTGTTCACATACGTTTATTCAATCTCTTGTTATAGCCAAGCCGTCAAAATGCTCACTTCATCTGCATCATCATTTTCATCATCATCAGCGTGAGTGCGTCTCCTGCAAGACGAAAGCCATTTCAGGGTTTCGCAAGTTCATCCTATTCGGCGCATGCTGTGGTGATGTTATGCCAGCAAACTTACTAATATAACCTACCTACCTGACTTTCAGCATCCCTCTAGTGCGTTCGCCCACTCTTAGAATTCAGTAACAGCCAATGACCTATGGTTATCTTCGATTCACACTGCATGCCTTGCCCATGGTCATTTATTCATTATTTGATGTTGGCGTCGTGCAGTAAGATTAATTTCAGCCAGATCTACAAAGTGCTAATACTTTGATAAATAAAAACGTACTTTACGATAATATTTGTAAACAGTGTTTCCTTTGACCGAGCGCAGGCCTTCTGCATTCTGTCAACCTTTACTGCCTGCGCAACATCACTGTCGCTGGTAGAGAAAAAAATAAGCTCCAATGGGGGAAATTAAGATGAAATCGTTAATGAACGGCTGCTTTCGACCGTTAATCGCTGGCTGCCCACAGTGCACGGACATCCAAGCTAATTTACCCCACGGTATGTGCACGAGTCCACAACACTCTCTTATGTCATCTTCCGCACAATTTACAGTGTGTGACAAGGCCTGGTCGACCGTCTAGGCCATCCCCAAATTGAAAACAAGTCGCCCCGGGAACACCATTGCTTGTTTTATCTTGGTTTATTTGGATCTCTTTGCCTTCCCATTCCTTTTAACGCGCTCTCACGGTTCTATAATCTAATAGTTGGGCCACAGCGGGCAGGCGTCTTTATAGACGACCACTTTTCCGACGACCACGCACGCATGCGTTCGACGCGATGCGCACCGTATCCAAGGCACGCAGTGCCGCAGAGCGCCTGTTAGGGAAGTGGCTTCTTTGCCTTCTGGAAAACTGAAAAGCCCGCAGAGGATGTGAAGCCTAAGGGACAGTGTACGGTCAGGCCCCATAGTCGTATAATGCAATTTTCTTGCGCAAAGGTCACATTTGTGTGTGTGGAAGACGGTGAAGAAAGGAACGGGTATCGCGCACGCAGCTTGAGTGGTGATGTTAACACTGCCCTTCCGTCCTGCCCCGGCGCTCCTTGGCGCGACCCTGCGACTGACGCTTTCGCATAAACCACGTGACAACGCGGCCTCTTTTCGTGGAAAAAAGTGCCGCTCGCATTTCTGAAACTTCTAACAACCATCTGGGAAGGACGCGCTCGCCTCAACGCTGAGAAGTCTGCTGAAAGCGTTTCCGAGAATATCTCACTTAAGCGAACGAAGATAGAGAGTCTCAGTTCGCTGCAGCGCAGGAACGTGCCGTGACCCCGGCCGAAGTAACAAAACTTCTCTTTCGTGCGTTTCCCTATTGGTCAGTTGGCTTGGCTATTGATGCGTCCGACGTTGTGACTGGATGAAATAATCTTGTGAAGATACATTTAGAGCAAGCTATTTTAGCGAAAAAAGTTCACAGTTTTGCCACAAAGACGAAGCAATAAACGCGATAGCAACAAAGTGGAAGGTCACGTGCAGAATGAAAAGCAGATCGAAACGTGCTCCACGTTTCTCACACACAAAAAGCGCACGAAACGTACTCACAGGTACAGATGAACGCGAAAAGGCGTTTCAGTTGTTTCTTCGCTTTGTTTGAAAATCGCGTCCTTCTCGCAGAGACTGTGCAACGATTTCAGTGACCATTGTGCGCCCGGTAACTACAAAAGAATCGCTCCGGTGAAAGCCCAAGACCAGCCAAGACGTACGATTTTCCCCACTGCGAGATAAGCCCACGCATGAGGTCCACCTGCCCCTTCTCCCCGGGGCAAAGTAAGCGTGGGAGATGAGAGTGCGTGCTGACGCGTCGTAACGATGTGGCGACACGAGCTCGTTGCACCATCTTGCTGGTAATGCTTAAAACACGATAGTTCTCCCTGAGATGCCCGTTACTTGAGGCAATCGGCAGATATAAATAGTTTGCCGTTTGAACGTTTAAGGAAGTGGTTCTTTGTGGCTCAGTGGTTAACGCCTCGCACTCTCGATTCAGAGGTCCCACGTTCGACTCCGCGCGCCAGAGTCTTTCTCTGCAATATTTTTGTTTCTTGCGTTATATATATATATATATATATATATATATATATATAGTGAGTGATGGCGACGCTAATACCGGCGCCAACATCATCTAGCCCAGAGTGTTTATATAATTGCTTTCTCAATAATATAAGGCCATAAAAATCAAGACTTGATGTGAGTTAATCTCAGAGTTATCCTGAATACACGAGAGATCACTGTGTTTTAGTCACCCCTAACACAAAATTCAGAGGTGGCTTTCGCTAAAAGCAGCTAAGGTTGAGTTCGCTTGGCACCAGTCAGTGTGAGAAAGATCAGTTAGTCAGTGTGAGAAAGAACGTCCGCTGTTGCGTACCACGTAGCTAATGATATTCTTCCTTTCGTGCACGATTGACTTTATGCACCACTTTCAAGAAAACAGAGTTGTCTTAAAGGAAGCAGAATTAGTTCTTCGTTTTTTAAGCTGCTTTAGACATTTCTTGGTAAACCTAGTCAAAATAAATTGTACGCTCTTCTTAATCAGTCAGGTAATTACCAATAAGAAATGAACAGCCCACAAAGAATGAAGACACATCTTCTTCTGATAAAATGTCAATACATATAGAGCCTAGCGTCAGCTCATCCCCTAATATTTGATTCGTTACTATGGATTCATTTAATTTCACAATGCCAATCAAAAGTCCAAATGCAGGAGATGACATTGTCAGGTTTTGCCGAGGGGTATTTACCTTGTACAAAGCCATAAAGCAAACAAGAAATGGTGCCCCAATGGATGATCATATTGGTCAAGTAATTTCCTAATTAGAAACGCTCATAAGTAAAGTTCTTTTCAAAGAACTAACGCACATAAAATGTTGTTTCCAAAATTTCACATAAATAATACAGCAAATATTCCCTAAGAAATGAAGAAGGAGCTCCGTGGACACAATAAAAGACACCAGAACAAATTATTCCTCCTGTGTCGGCGCAGTTATTATTCGTTCAGTGACCATGAACAGTGCAGGCGTGGAAATAGTCTGTTCTGCAAGCTGAATTTATTCCAAGCCCAGGAAAGCTATTCATACTCAACCACTTCCCGCCCTTCGCCTCACTGTTATGGACGCGGTACCAGCGGTTTTTGCAACCGTTTACACTGCGCTGAACTACCACGCTGCCTTATTCTAACAAATGAAATTCAAAAAGAACATAGACAAATTGATGAAAGGTTGAACAAAGAGTAGATGTTAACTTACGAAGAATTATGAATTTATCACATTCTGAGGCACCTGCTAGAAGCGAAGCGCATTATCGTGCACTGTCTGGCCTTTCCCTAGAACCAGAATTATTTACACTTGCCATATGGCGTTGTATTCACAGATTTAAACTGGACAATTTAAAACTAACTAAAAGTCATACTTTCTTTTGCACCATCTTCAGTTCTGGTTATATGAGTGTATTTTACTACAACCGAGTAGATCTAAACCAAAATTAGCTTCAGTTACCACATTTGTCGAGCTATGACGTGCTAATTCCAAGGAATAACACTTACCAGTCATAATACTAAAAAAACCAACAAAACATGTGCCAGCTCTACTAAAGTGACACCTGGGGTTTGCACAGCAAGGGCACCCAGCACTTCCTTTTTGTAGAGTTCCCACTTCGCCATTCACCAAAGCGACGATGGCGCCAATGTTTTTGATAAGCATGTGGTATTTCACTCGCATGTGTAAAATAGTGTCAGTGACATTAGTAAACTCGATAGCCTACTTTTTTCTGCGCTTGGTCATCTTCCTGCTTCTTGCGAAACTTGAGATACGCGTCGTTTTCGGTGAGATTTGTAAGGTGTTTGTCCCCCGCGTAAGGCGAGGGAGCATTCGCTGTCTAGGCGAGGTGGTGGCGCCCTAAGTTGAGCGTCTCCAGACTCAGTGGCATGTTTGCGAAATGTTTTTAGCAGCATTAGGTTCAATTTTGCCATTAGTTTATGGTTAATTTTCTTCACACTATCATTTTAAACGTTGTTTGTTTGTTTTCACCCGCGTTTGAGCATACATAATCTTGTTATGGACTGTATTGAATGATTTACTGATAGCGTGATCACGCCACATGTGATAAATGTATGGGTGGACTACACGCCGGCCCCTAGAAGTGCTCCGTAATTATAAAAAAGTAAAGTCTTTGAATCCGTGAGTACTGTTCAAGCATCGCTGCATTCTTTAAAGACGGTAAGCGTGGCAGTGCCTAGACTGTTGCATAGATACTGTTGCGTGGGTTAACCCTATAGAAGATGCTTGTCGTAGCCTTTTGACAAGCCGCCAAAAGTTCCCCTGTGCTCTGACAAAGAACCATAACTAAGGTAACGTTTTTCGTCAAACAACTACAATAACTCAAAAAATAAGCGATAATTACTTAGTCTTCTTTTTCCTCTCATTTATTATTTTACGTAATCATAGCTGATGTGGTTGTAATTTGTAGTAGATGCAAAGAAATCACTCCTCGAGATTTGAGAACGAACCTTGTCATTTTGCGCTTGGCAACAATATGCGTCATGGTTTAGCCGTGCATATGGAAAGGAAAATCAGAAGATATTTTCTGCCGGATGCTGATTCTGCTGGATGGCGTGTCATTGTTCACGAAATTATTCAGCAATTAGGTCAATAATGCTTGGATCAGCGCGTTTTCTTGTTTCGTGCTCAACCCTTAATATCCAGTGCAGAAATGTTTGAAAAAGATGCGCGACCCCTTATTACAATAACTTAATTGGCCACAACAAATTAAAGCTTCGAGCTAGCGATATAAGCACAACAAAACGAGACTGAACCAAAATGCGGTACCAATCTACATACAAGTTTAATGCGTTTCTTAAACTTTGCAAGGTTTTTTTATGAAATTGCAAATTTACTCAACAATATACAGATGTTGAGAAAATTTGGATTGAATCGAACTGAACGGAAAATAATAAACGCGGATTCTCAAAGCGCTTTTTTATACTTTGTCACATACCACTGCACTCAGAATCATTTGAACTATCATACGGTAATTTATTAAAGTAGTGGCATATTTTAAGCTTGTTAAAATACTGTTTTTTTAAATAACATATGTCACCGCTATTATATAGCCAATTAGGAGTACATAAAAACGGCTCCTAACTGGTAGCCTGAATTCCGTTATGATTAGATATTTCATTCTGAAGTAATTGCCCCGCAGTTTATCAATGTTCAGCAATTAGCCTATATCACCGGCTTGTTGCGGTCGTGCCCCAGACACAGACAGCGTTACTTTATACTAGCATCTTTGGGTACTCGAAAAATTCTAGTCATTGTCACAGTCTTAGCCCTAGGATTAGTCTTAAACTTTTAGTTCATCAATGTTACTAGGTAAACGTTTTAGCTAACACTCCCGAACTACCCCTTGCGCCTTCCCTACAACTTCACTCACTAAATCCTACGCTTGTAAAAAAAGGTAAACTTCGCAAGCCTAGCGTAATGACTACATTTCGCATTGAGAATGAGGTTAGTGTGGCAATCTGGAATAATAAGATTCAGCAGCGTCCCTAAATATATGTAGGGTACAGAAGAATATAATAAAAGTATAAAATTTTCGTGAGAGTTAAATCCAATGCTTGTAAAAATTGCTAAACTTCACAGGCCTAGCGTAACGAGTACTTTTTGCATTGAGAATGAGGTTAATCTGGCAATCTGGAATAATGAGATTCAGCAGGATTCCTAAATATATGTAGGGCACTGAAGAATATAATAAAATCTAAAATCTTCGCTTCAATAAGCTTTGTAATAATAAGAAGTACGATCACAAAGTTGTGAAGCTAACAGACACTTACTGCGAGCCAGTTTTGTCATCTATGTCACCAGACTGAGTTCGCGTGAAGCGTGCTTCCAATCGCACTAGAAGAGTGTTTGTATGATAAAAAAAAGGCGCTTGGGATTGATGAATGCAGCACATTACTCTTCATCGAATAACTTGTGAACAGAAGAAGAGTAGCTTCACAGCGTTAAAATGACAAAATTCTATGGGCGTGGACGAGCCACACAAAAAGGCGAACATCCAAAAAAAAACAGCTTATATCTCACTAACGTCTCTCTTTTGAATGATGCGGCTTTGTGCGTTCCCATAATAAAAAAATCAAAACTTTGCGGCCCCTTTGAGTCACACCATAGTCGAGTGCTCGCGCAACAAATCGAGGGTTTCTGCAACCCCCCCCCCCCCCCTCATCTCGTTTAGAAATCACGCCGACGCGAGAATTTCCATTCACATCTGGTGCAAAAGAGGCGGCACGCTGAAAAATTCCAATTCCTTGAAATGGCCTCCGGGCGAGATTTTTTCCGTTTCCGGAAACCGCGAAATAACAAACACTAACGGCAAAGGAGCGCCGAGTCTCGGTGGCTCCGGCAGGCTGCGGTGCGTGTGTGCGTGAAGTATTCACGAGAGATGAAAGGCGAAAAAAATAAGGTCGGTATAAAACTTTCACGAAGGCGCCACTATATCGCAATCCACGCGAGATGAGAAACTTCTGTCCGTGCGGGAAGTCTTAGACAAAGCAACCGACCGGCTTTTCCGTGCATTTTCTCGCCGTGACAGAATGGTAGATAGAGCTGTTCGATTGCGTCATGGTCTGACTCTTTAGTCGTTACTAAGCCTCCTTGTCATCTCGTATTTCTGCTTTCCGAGCTGGACGTTCATTATTATGCAGATTCGAAGTGTCATTATTCAAGGCTTTGTAAGCCCCCAACTGGTGCATCGTTACTTATTTTGGAAGGTCCAAGTCGACAATCAAATTCAAGAGAGTGCCATGTGTGTATTGGTGGACGAATGCATGGAGGCAAAAGTAGTGGCAGTGGATGAGCATTTGAATCATGCTTCTGCTTCTTTTAACCTTGACTTAAAAGATACAAGCCGAGTGAAAGAAATTAGGGAGCTGAACTAGAGTCCTAGTAATGAAGCTGTAGAGCCATGATAGCTCCGGATTGAGCTTTAGTAAGTGTTGGTATTAGTAGTATAAATTTTTATGATACTCTAACTATGTAATGGCTTTATCTTCCGCACCCATGAGAAGATAAAGCGCCCAAGATAGCAATACCTTGTGAATTAAAGGTTGATTCTGTCGGTACAAATGGCTGCAGATTAGTGCGTTTAAACATTTAAGTAGTGTTTTCACAAAAATCAGTCTTTCGTAGTTCTTAACATTTGTGTTCATCCAAGACGCTCAAAATTAGAAATAACTGTTCTGAGCAGATATCAAGGATTCACTTTTCCATGTACAACACATTGCGAAACGTTGCGACTAAAAGTACTCGCATGACGTCACATTCTTTTAGCAGTTGTGCTTTACCGCATTGTCCATATACTAAAAATGAACAAAACTACTTGTATCATGTACCTTCCTAATTACTTAGTAGTAATAATTGATTAACAAGCAATAAGGCAGTGCTAAAATGCAATGTGAATATTTTACCAGTTGAGGCACGCATATAGCGTTCAAAAAAGCAAGAAGTGCAGAAAGTATGTTCTAAGAACACGCAACCAAATTCTGCTTTCGGTACTAAATTATTCGACACCTTAGATATTGGCCCCATTATGCTTTCTGACAGACCGTTTTACGTACGTGTTAATTTTCGCTAGTGATATATATATATATATATATATATATATATATATATATTATATATATATATATATATCATATTTGCTAATATAGTAAATGCTAATTCACTCTGATTTATAACGTGCACGTTTCGTGCAACTTATGCCAGGCTAATATCGTAAGCGTATGCAATGTCAATCACTTATCGCATTTATGTGTACGCTTAGTTAAATGCGTTTCCTACAGGTTTGTGTAACATACAATTTCTGCAATTCAGATATATCGAAGAATTAAAAACAGTGACAATTTTTCGCATTCTGGTTCCTGTAGAATAGATCATATTTCTATTAGGAAGTAGATGAAACTACATGTAAGATTCATCCCGCTGCATACTTGAATGACATCCACACCCCCTCTAATTACTGTTTTTTTTTTGAAAAAAAAATGACGAATACCCAATTATTATTCACTTGTTGTTCAAGGCCAATAGAGCAATGTTAAGAAAAGATGTGTTTAAACACTCACGTCGTTCTTTCTTCCTTCAGAAGACCTTGCTGCAGCCTAGAGAGAACTTACAGTTAGTTATTTTACGAAAAGCAGTACCTTGTTGGGGCATATTTTACTCTCTCTTTGCTTGGCGCAAGTATCTGTAGTGAACGTCTATTATGCCAACTTGAAAGGCTCTCCACGAATGCACGCATTTTGTGAACGGGGCAACGATAAAATAAGACAACGTAGATATCGACTTACCTCGCTTCGAGGGCTCAAGTAGTGCAGGCTATCGCGCGCTGTCCGTCAGGAACGTTTTCCGCTTGGCTGAGCGTGAGGCACTCCGCTCCAACAAACTCGGACGCAGCAGCGTGCGGGAAGCTTCGCTTCGTAACAACACGCACGGCGCGACTGACGGATCACGAACGATGAACCGGTGTCTTATAAACGGCACAAGCCTGATACAACCTAATGCACCCGCTCGAATGTCTCACAGCGAACAGCATACAACAGAACGTTTCTTCGGTGCTGCGCTCGTTTCTGGTATTCCCTCTGCAGTTTAGCGACAGTCCTACTCCTCTGTTGCGTATCACCCTGTTGCTGGTGGAGCGTGAATTGAGTATTTCGTGGTGCCTGCTTGTTTCCCACTCGGAAGGCGTCTCGTTGGGATCACGTTCCAGCTCTGTCTTTTCACCTGAACAGTTACGCGAACAGTGCAACGGGAAACGTGCGACCTGAGAGTTGTCGAAGATCCGCCTCGCTTCTTCTCGGTGCCACTCTTTGCGGAGAGAAATATTCACGCTGAAGTTACAGTGCGTCGTTGTGGTCGTGTTCAAAGGCTCACGCACAAGGCCTGCGTAAGTGCTAGTTGAAGAGGAGTTCCTAGATTCTTATTATTGTTGTTCGAAATTCACAGATAAAATGAAACGAAAAAATTGTTTTCAAAGCGGATAGAATAGTTTGTATTCCAGACACAACAATTTTTTTCCGTCTCAAAATCTGAATATGTTTTCACCATTGTGTAAATACAGCGGGACCGATGGAGCAGTTCTTGCCAACTGAATGCACCTTTTTATGAATTAATTGAATGATTTAACCACGAGGACCGAACTTTGTACTCAGATGAGTGTCTGTAGAATGTGTTCGCTATGCTGATTGATTACTTGTTCTTTTAAATAACTCTGTGCAATCAATATAGGAGATAGCCTTGCTTTGAGCGCGAAGGGATAATGGAGAGACTCGCATTTAGAAGGGTTTTAGGCTCGCACGGTGTTTAGGAATCGTTGATTAGCTTCTCTCGTTTCAAGCTGCTGCAATGCAAGTAAAAACAAAATCTGATTACGTGCATGTAGAATTGTGTCCTAAGTTAATCTATACGCATTGAATTACAATCACACTACACACGTCAAGTACGCGTTACAAAACGAACGATCGATATACGAATGAGGGTGTTGAACTTTCTTTGAGTTCAACAAATTTCGAGCAGGTACAAAAGCGCTTGAGGAGTTCCTCATTGACTTGAGAGTCTGACTGACTACAGTTGACAACGATTCTGGTGACGAGAAAGTTGAAGGTGAAAATCAATTTCAGCTAACGGCTCTAGAAGTCTCTCATTTGTTTCGGTTATCGTCAACGCTTCCCCCACTTCATAAAAATAGAGCCTTTTTATGTACAGTGCGCCCTTCACGTATTTGTACAGTTTTGTTTGTGCTTGATAAAAGTGCGCTTATATAAAGAATATGCGCTCGCCTTTTTTTTTCTTTTCTGCAAGTACTACTCAAAGTTTTCAGCACCGTCTTCTCGCAAACTTTGCTGCAGTAAATCACTCTCTGGCAAATCTATTAATAGCACTGGGATAATAGAAAATTGCAGCTTGAAGAGCACTTATCCACGTTCCTGTCGTTCGAAAGTTCGGAAGATGGCGCGAAGTACTTACTTTATTCAAATAGCACCAGGCCGCTTCACCTATGTTCACAAAATGAATGGGTTACGTTTACACCAGTAGATAATCAAAATACAGTCTTCAGCGTCTCGGAACAAGATATTCTTGTTTTTTAACCTTTTAAAACAGCAAGTTAACAACCATTTCTAACATTAAATTAGTAATGAAACAGTGAGCACGATTGACCATTTTTTCCTCCGCAAGAACAAAATACTATGAGAACAGGTGAAATGGTATGTCACTACAATAGTCGAGAGGACTTTATATTTACGTGTATTAAATATCAAGCACTGCAACTCCCATCACAGCACTTTTACAAAGATTCGAGCTCGGTAATCTACCCATGAAAGCAAGACATAACAACGTGTCTCCTTTACCTATTTCTCAATCCTTCGTACAACAGCTAAAAATTCTTTTTTTAAGTAGCAAGCAGTCACATTCGAAACACACACAAGCGGTACGTGTCTTTTGGCTTAATTTTATGCCAAGAACCGCGTGAAATAACACTACCGATCCAGTGTGCAACAGTTTTGAAGTTACTTAAATTGCGAGCTGTTCACGCATCGGCGGTTCGTGTTTTACCAACCGTGGAACACCGTATCAATCACTTGGTATTCCCAGACGCCATAGTGAACCACCTTGCTTTCATATACTCAAAAATTTAACAACTTCAAGTCTGTCTACAACATCGTACAGAGGCCCTGTGTATTAATGGAACGTCAGAAACTGATATCAGCGCAAGGTCAGTGGGCAAAGTACGAGATTCACGGGTGAGCGTGAAGGTCTGAAAGAAGCGGGAAAATTATTCGGCGCAATGCAAGCTTTCGAATGCTTCTACCGACTTGTTGCTTATTCCCATACACCTCGTTTGAGTTCTACTTCAGCTGCCTGAATTGCAACTTTCGAAGTGTGCACAAATCAACGGTACCAGCTGCACCTCTCCGATGAACATGCCCCGAGTCACGAGTCTCCAAGGGTTCATTCACTCTTCTTCGGTGCCCCTTAGCGAAGTCGGAAAAAGAGCAACAGGTGGTTCGCACAAGTTTGTCGATCACCCCGCTGCGCTTCCGTTTTGCAGACTTTGCGAACTGTTCAGAGAAATCCTCAGCACGGAGTGTATGAAGAGTAGGCAGCGTAGGCAGAGTAGAGTATGAAGAGTAGGGGAAAGAGATGATTAAGGACTGACTGTTGCAGCCGTCGTTGTCAGAGGCGTGCTTACACAAGCTGCACCGCTTGGAAAGAGCGCGGCTGGCGCGCGGTCCCGAGTCGCGGGGACGACTGCGAGCCGCGTGTCCCGCGCGCACCCACCTCCTTCTCGCCTGTGCTGCCGCCGCCACTGGCCGGGGCGCGAACACCGCGCCACCGCGACGACACCAGTGCATCAAACGATTGCGGCCCCGCGAGGTGGCTGCAGCGGTATCGTCCCGCTTCCTTTCAGCCACTCGCATGCCTGTTGGCCTATGATCCCGCTCTTTTAGCTAAGCGCCGTCAATATAGCACCGTCGGAATGTCAAAGCGCTTTTCCTCTATCTTTTTGCGCCTATAGTCGGTCTTTTATGACAACATGAGAACGAGAGGTCCATGTGACTTAAGGTTTACGCTGGTATGTTGGCCTAT
This sequence comes from Rhipicephalus microplus, assembly GCF_013339725.1. Classification (NCBI taxonomy): domain Eukaryota; kingdom Metazoa; phylum Arthropoda; class Arachnida; order Ixodida; family Ixodidae; genus Rhipicephalus; species Rhipicephalus microplus. Next base: position 33,930,899 of record NC_051169.1, read on the forward strand.
ATTTAAAATGAGTGTTTGTTCGCGCGTACAAAAGAGTTGGCGTTTGTATATATGAACAAAATGGTACCAGTAGCTTACTGCGTGATAGTATAGGTGCTCACAACTGCGTATCCTTGCGTGCGTGCGTGCGTGTGTGTGTGTGTGTGTGTGTGTGTGTGTGTGTGTGCGTGTGTGTGTGTGTGTGTGTGTCATTAGGGCATATGAAGTAGTATGACCTCGCAATGCCTGCCCCCCGACTCCCGAACACGATATACCATAGCGTGGTCGGACATAGCAGCGGAGAATGCTAATAACCTCTGCACTCAAGCAGGCTGCTACAGGAAGCTGCAGCTAGGAACGTTTATTATGAGGTCTTTAACAAGCGAAGCTAGTGTGCAGTTACTCGAGCAGTGAGAAAACGTTCACGGGGATATTGTTGGTCTTAGCGAAGTTGGAAGAGGTGCAGGGAAGCACTAACGAAGGCTGGCTGGCCAGCAGGAACGTTAGAGAATATAATGATGTAGCTGCGCGTGTGTGTATGTGTGTGCGTGTGTGTTAAGATATAGGGAGAAAAAAATCTGACGAAAGACGGAAGGTTAACCACAACAACGTAGAATGGACAGAAGGACGAAAATACGTGCAAAATAAAACCAAGGCATCACTAGACTAATTTAAGATACATCGGTCTCTCCGGCCGCTTGCAGCTGTCATGTAATCTTTCAAATTTGTGTGTGATTACCATTGTTTTGTTAGCATTCTATATAGAGGTTTAACCATGCAGTGCTCTTGTTTGTGCAATGTCGTTATTACCAGCCATGACCTGCTCTTGACTGCGTAAACAACCATGTATCTTCATCTTTCGATCCTCTCCTAATGGCCTCTTCGTAAACAGGAACCACGGAAAAGGTTCGTGTTCGCAGCGTAGAAAATTCCCACGAGTCTCTCAGGGAAAGCAAGTATCAACGGCGCCGTCCATGGTATGTCTTGCTATCTTCAGCGCACTAAGAAAAAATTACAAATGCACATCTATGCCTTTCGAGTAGTATTAAACGCGTGTTTGCTTTAGAAGCTGCTGTTTCACCAACAGTTCATCAACAGTGAAAGCGCCCGCAGCCTGCACATGCTCAAGGCAATCGGAAACGGAAATGGTTTTTGTTGCGACAGCTTTCTGTTTGATTTGTTGACTTGATTGTCTTGTGGGCCCTTTTCTCACACCCCCCACCCCCCTTTATGAGTTTCAATCACGCAGTGTCGTGCGTATATATACGAGATCTAGTGCGATAAACATTGAGTTGTTAAGGCTGTTGTACGACTTCGGATGTGACGACGTCCATGGCGGCAGAACTCACGACTCTGCGTAGTGCAATGAAGCTTGTCGATTTTCCGACTCAAAACCGGCGTTGCAGTGCAAGCGCTCAGTTCTCCGATGCTGATGCCCTGACTTATGACATATGAAACGGTGAAACTTCACCACGTCTTTAATATAAAAAAGGCCGCCACATTTTTTTCAGAGTTTACCTAGGCATTGTGGTATCAAACGAAATGATTCCGCAGATCATGTTGCTTGCGCGTCACATAAGGAAGCAAACAGTATTCCAGTTCCACTTTCAAGAACGGAGGCTGCGAGGCAGATTCCTTCACGTGCCCGCAGTCTAACATTGACTAAGGGGAACACACCAAACATACGACGTACCAGACTACTTGGATTTGACCCTTCACTTCAACTCCGGTTCTCATCCGGCCTAAATAGACGTGTAGCTTCACTTCTATATCAACTTTGGCTGAGAGTTGCCGTCACGAAAGGATATACCTCGTTAATTGAAATGGCTGGCAGTGCGGCATGCGATGTTTGAGGCATCGATGAAAATATCGAATGCCTTGTATCCCTGTCGTCGATTTGCCTCAGAGAGAAGTGATTTCTGTCAAGTGCCACTTCTTGTACCGGTACTATGACATCACCGTTCACAACACCCGACAGCTCACAAGGCAGTGAAAGCCATCTTGTGCTTATTGACAACGACGGGTTTGTGTGAGCGCCTCTGCCTTGCGGTAGAATTCGACATGCTGCAGTGAGTCTATTTTATTTATTTTATTTTATTTATTGGTACCTCAAGGGTCCCGAGGAACATTACGTGAGGGGTGGGTATCATAAGTAAAGAGAAAACGATAAACAATATAACGATAAACATCAATGAGACTAAAATACAAAATGTAGATACAAATGGAGGCAATAAAATAAGAAATTCATTTCACGAAGGCAAGTTCAAAGGCATCAATTCATGTATGTTCGATAGTACATCGTAAGGCTGTTCCATTACGGACAAGGGCAACATTTTTTGGAAGGCCATTCCAGTATCGGGCAGTTCGTGTCACTCTCCCTTCTTTGTTTTTCTCCTCTTCCTTGCTCCATCTTTCCTATCTTTCTATTCCTCTTCCCTAATTTCCCAGTATAGAGTAGCCAACCGGATGTCTTCTTGGTTAACCTTCCTTCCTTCCTTCCTTCCTTCCTTCCTTCCTTCCTTCCTTCCTTCCTTCCTTCCTTCCTTCCTTCCTTCCTTCCTTCCTTCCTTCCTTTCTTCATTCCTTCCTAATTAGGGCTGTGTCCCGTTTTGATCTCTTGTCATCGGTGTGCTTCTTTGCGCCGCTGTTCTGAATTACGCCATACCCACCAGTCTGTCCTCTTGCACATGACATATGTGCATTGTCTGGCAGAAATTATTCTATGCAGTCACAATACCTTTGCGCGTGACTATATACAGAACGTTATATGGATGCTCCATTGGGGCCAGCAAATCAGCTTCCAGCTTTATGCCGTATCGTCAATAAAGTTATTTCGCACACTCAAAGAAATAAAACACGAATGTTCGACAAGCCCAAGGAAACACGATGGACTGCAAATATGGCCAAAATTAGTTTTCTCTTAACGTCGCTGTTAAAACGCCTTACGTGATTCATTAGCTGCTTTTTTTTCTTGGCATTAAGTTCTCACCTCATCAATAAGTTACTTGAAATTTGTTTCCTTTCACAGAGTGAAAAAAAGATAAGTGATTTCTCTAACAAGTGAGTTATCTAAGACCAGCTTTGTCTGTAGCTTAGCGTCAGAAGCAGGAACAACCTGCGTAGAGCCGTTCTGTACGTGCCTACCAGGGCCACCGTCACTCTGTTATATGTCCCAGGAAATTACCAGCCCATGTTCAGCCTTTGTAGCACATTGATTTATGGTTGCTGCTATTTTTCCGGCTCTTCCTAGTGGCTTCCTCGAACCTTTATTGGCTGCCGGCTGTGTCCGATATTTAGTTTCAGGTCAAAGGCTGCGCGCTTTCTTGCTACGCTTTATTTTATAGCATCAATTGGTGTGCGATGAGTGAGAAGTGTTGTAGGAAAGAGCAGACTCGAGTGAGCACATTTTCGTGTAGCCAGTACTTCTTTGTTGCCAGAGGCTGATAATTTATTTGAAAGCCATACATGCCTTAAGTCCGGTCCACGTCACCATAAACAAGGGCAAAAAAAGCTGTGAGGACCAAGTTGCAACCTGGAGGCTACAGGTGTTGCTCTCGGTGTGAACTTTTAGATCTCTTTTATTCGCAGAAATGTTGTTCCAGTTGCTTATATTACACGACTGTATTTTTCTTCATTTGCACTTTGGGTCTTTCTACATTATGGGTATATTTATTTAACACTGAGCACTTGTGTCCTCTATATACGACATAAACGATGTACATTATTGCGGGCGACATGTCAATGTTAGGGAACACTCACTTCGTAAATGAGCTGTTCGGCATGTTAAAACATCGAAAAACAAATATGATAGCAGCTGATACAGTAGTTATTCATTAAAATGTTGATAGCCAAACCGGAGTTGACTTATTTATTACTTTCGTTATATAGTTTTGGTGAAGATGCTGGGTAAAATCCCGGCTCTGGATCTTCGTAGTGGACGTCACCTTCGTCCTGCTACAATGTCTGAAGACGGGGCGCCGCCCACCCAGCTCACACCTGCTCCGTCACCTGTGATCCCTTCTTATCTTCTGGATCCTGGTACATTTCGCGGCACTAACCCGACTGACATTGACGAGTGGCTCGTCTTATACGAGTGCGTCAGCAAGCAATACAGGTAGGATGATGCACTTGTGCTGGCCACCATCATTTTTTACCTACTAGGTGCTGCACGTGCCTGGTACGAGACGCATGAGAAAGACCTGACGAGTTGGGGCGTGTACAAGCTAAAGCTCCGTGACTTGTTCGACCGGTCAGTTTCTCGACAAATGGTAGCCAGGCGAGAACTCGCCTCACGAGTTCAATCTTCCACCGAGTCGTACGTCACTTATATCTAAGATGGGCTCACCTTTTGCCGGAAGACCGACAAAGACATGACAGAACTTGACAAGGTCAGCAATGTGTTGAAGGGCATAGCTTACGATGCGTTCAACATTCTAATCTGCAAGAACTGTACCCCCATTGAATCAATTGTCAGTGAATATGGGCGGTTTGAACTAACCAAAAGCAGGAGAATCACTCAATGCTTCACTCGACTCTCTAACAACACTTTGACTTCTTCCTGCGAGAATCCTGTGGCACCACGTCCAACCATGAATTCTCCCAACAACAACGATTGTCCGCAGGGAGCTGGAAGCCATGGCTCCCTCCGCTACACTTTGACTTCTTCCTGCGAGAATCCTGTGGCACCACGTCCAATCATGAATTCTCCCAACAACAACGATTGTCCGCAGGGAGCTGGAAGCCATGGCTTCCTTCGCTTATAAGCCCCCTGCTCCGGACAACTTGGCCACAATATCGCTTATTCAAGCCTTTGCGCGACAAGTTTGCAACATGGGCGTCTTAGTTTCCCAATACTACAGCCACACTCCACAGCCCATACATTTTACCGCTCATAAAGCTGACTACCACACTGCCCCACTTGTTGCTGCTGCAGCGTCGGTGCCGTGGTTCTCATTACGCTACCGAAATCTATTAGTGTTGCACACAAGATGATCGACTGATATGCGTCTCTTGCTATGTGTTGGCCACATTTCCCGCCACCGCTGCAACAGATGGTCTTCTCGGCAGCGTTTTCTAGACGACCACCGACAGGATCATGGGCAGTATTTGACATCTCGTTTTGTCAGTGACCACCTTAAGGACCTCCCACCTAGCCGTTTTACGCTGATGTAGTCACCCAGAGAACCCATTTCAGCCACTCGCTGTCAACCAGGCTCGCCAGCGCCGCTCCTCTAAACACTGTCGCTCTCAGTCACCGGCGTTTTCTGGACAGTTATGTGAAAACTAACAGATGCAGCTCCTGGAGATGGCGCTGCATTGAACACTAGGACCAAAAAACCTCTAACGAGTCCTCACTCCAGACGAAATTTACTTGGTGTTCCCATCAATGGCGGAACCGTTACAGCTCTAATAGACACTGGTGCCCACATATCTGTAATGAGTTCACGTCTTTGATCCCGCTTGAAAAAAGTTCTTATTCGTGCCATGTCTACGACTATGCGAGTAGCCGAGGGCAGCCGAACATCAGTTCTTGGTATGTGCACTGCCCACGTCACTGTTGCCGTCCTTCACACCTCTGTCTTCTTCACTGTTCTCGACGCTTGTCCACACGGCTTAATTCTTGGCATTGACTTCTTTACCGCGCACTCAGCCCTCATTCGTTGTCCAACCGGCACTTTACGGTTAGAGTTGCCTTTGTACTCTGATGTCCCTCCTGCAACTCGCACACGGCTACGGTGTGTGGAGTGTCTATACGATTACCGCCTTAGGCTGCTGTGTACCTCTGTTCCTGGTGGTGACTACCTGGCCGCTCCACTCATTGACCTGACCATTTCCCGGAACATCATACTCCCTCATACTGTAGTTAGGATCAGCGACAACAAGACGTTTCTTCCTGTCTTCAACTTCTTTGTGTTGACTCAGGTCATTTCTCTAGGTATTGCCTTAGCCAAACTCTCCAATCTGGAGCAATGTACGATTTCATCTTTCAATCCTGACGTCAAGACCATAGCCGAACCTGTCGCAGCCGTGCAGAATAGAGCTTTCCTGGACAAAATGATATCAAACGACCTGTCACCGCCCCAAGTTGAAGCGCTCCGTGGTCTTTTATTTTATTATCTCAACATTTTTGATATCGACGACCGTTCCTTAGGCCACACGAGCGTCGTAGCCCACCGTATCGACACTGGTGAAGCCAGTCTCCTTCATAAGCGTCCTTATCATGTGTCTCATTTAGAGCGCCAAATAATCCTGAAGGAGGTAGAGAAAATGCTCGACAAAGACGTCTATAGCCTTCATACAGTGCTTGGGCATCACCTGTTGCATGAGGTTTGAATTCTGCGCCTGTGATTGAAAGCAATTCGTCTCGCAATGCAGTTCTGTCTTTAAAAACTTGGCAGAACTGCTCACCAGGTTGTAAAAAAACAAACTTAAAACTAGTAAAACTACAAGATATTTGCAACATTACCAATTAAGATGTACCCAACGTTTTGAATTTTGAACAGCTTAGTAGCCCCGGCAAGAATGTTGTTAGCCATTGATTGTTTTGAAGCTCACATGGCTGACCAACCTCTAAACTTCTGCCAGGATAAGTATATTTCCGGTTATGACGGACCTATGTTGGACGGGGACGCAGAATCATTGCCTTTGAAACAACGAAGTTATAAGCAATGTCTCTTGATAACTATTTCACACCGCTGCGAACCTCGTTACTAATGATTCTTTTGGCTTTGGTATGATAGGCCGAGTCAAAATCGTGCCAAAATCTCATGAACCTTATAGGCGAGAAACAGAATTACGTGCAATATTTAGCTGTGCATTGCGCTGTTTCAATTTGCGATGTTCGCATATTTTTTCCCATATATTTTGTAAATACCCTAAGTTCGGTACATCAGCAAAACCCACTACAGAAGAGATCTGTTTTCAAAAATTAAACAACACACACACTAATAAGCAGGATTATGTGACGAATCGCAACTGTTTAATTTGTCGAGTTTTATGTCTAATTCCACTATCTGCATTGACTTTGCCAATATGACACATGCAAAGATGACTTCATGGTTTTGACAGAAAGTTCTATAATGTTTAATTTTCAGTTACTTTTACTCCCTTCTTTCGTATTTCTTCCTCGGTGAAGGGGAGTAAACACTCTCTACCTCCTAGGTGCGTAGTTCAAGCCCACACCCTTCCCCGTGTGGTGGATAGCCAGCCACCCGCTCGTGGGGTAGGTTGAGCTTCCCTCCAGGCTTTTTTTCATGTATTTCTATTTTTTACTATGTTAGTGAAAACCACGAAGTGCAGTCCCCTAATCACTCTCACGTCCCTTATCGACACTACCTTAGAAGACTTGAAGCATTCGTTGTCTGCTATATAGGAAAATCACACCAAATCATTCCACTTTTACCAGATAAATTGCAGGTGCACCATGAGATGAATATCTTCTTCAGTATATATAGGTTAGTGATCATGATGCTCTCGTACAAGATGATGCATAGTGTAGCTTGAGGAGTCGTATGTTTTATTTCCAATGTTCCAGTTTTTCACGTAGGTTATTGTATGTAGAGAAAATAATTGCGGATAATAAAGTATGTGATCATTCATAAACCTGATTCAATATGCCCTAAGAAGAAAGCCAAAATATACAAAAACGTAAACTTCAAATAAAAATTAAATAGCTGCACCAATTTCCTGCATCTCCTCACTCTTCCATTTGCTCTCTTCAACTTGATTAAGTTTGTGTCGTTATCTTTCATCGGTTAATGTCTCTCCTTTAGAGATATTGAAAATTGATTTGCTTCATTCTCTCCCGAGAGAAGTATTGGTTTTCTTCTTGACTATCTTGACATTTACAAAAACATATCTCAATTCAGCGACTTTGAAGATTAGTTCCGCGCCGGTAATTATTGCGAGCGAGGACGCAAGACCAATACCGTGCATCAATCTCTTCATTGTGGACTTCTCAATAACCCTTATCGCAACCTTTCACAAATGTGCTATTCTGCTGTAGGGAATAACCGCAAGCTTGATTTGAATGACAGTCACACCAGGAAGAAATTTACGCATGAGCGAATATGACATAGTTTGTTGAAAATGCAAAAAAGCACTAGGCGTGTAATTATATTAGCATATTCAGGGAAGAGATCAGTTATGGCAGAATTCAAGATGATTCAAAACAGTCGAAGTTGTTCAAGGCGATAGGCTTTTTGGAGGGTATAGTAACTGTAATAAGCTCAAGGACAGATTTTGCGAATCATTTCATTGGGCTTCCAGAAAGTTGGTAAGTGCTGCCTTCTATTGCCCACGAAACACAAGAAAAGCTAAAAAAACTTATAGTAAATGTCCAAAAAGGATAGTCCGAAGGTACAAATGAAGCCTTGTTGAGATGATGTTTAAACCTAAGCAGCATTAAGACTTCCTGTAGCTGTGGTAACGCCACGTTATTATACGACAAGAAAGCTTCTAGCAAGTATTCTAAAAAAACATCTTCCTAGAATTCTGGAAGACCCTCTGTAAACGTTTACTATACTTTTATTATCAGATGCCTAGTAAACTTCTTGCCAAGAGTCGAAAAAGTCTTTTGCTACATTTTTTAACAGCTTTTTTAGACATTTATTTTTCATGCAAACCAGCTTGTTGAGCGTTTCCCGTGGTTAATTTGTTGCATCATGTTAGCGTTTTGCAATAAGTGCATTTAGATGTTCACTGTTGAGCGTGACAAGCAGGGACAGCAGCATAACTTGGCATCAAATTGATTGCTGGCACTTTTATAACCAGCAAAATCGGTGCCTTTTTTGTTGAAAGAAATAATTAGTGACTGCCGTCTGTCATTACGATAATCTGTTTTGTTTGGAGACAAGACAGGCTTATAAACGTCAACTCATTTTCGTTTCTGCTTTTGCCTGAAATGCATCCTACTATACATTCAAAAGCAAATGCAATATTTTAACAAATCTTGTTTTATACTTGCAACCTTTATTATACATAACAGTGACTACACGCTTTGTCCCAAAACTTGCACGTTTTATAGTAACTACGATTATACAAACCAACTGAGGTGCTCACCAGATACTTCGTCCAGGAACCTGCACACATAAAGAAGGCACAAACTGTTTTTTTCGGGAAGACTTCTTTCAGTGCAATGAAAATTAGCAGGCTAGCTTAGCCAACACATTATTTGCCCAGTAGCAATTATATGAAGGTAGAAAATTTGTTGTGACCAGAAAGCGGCAGTCAAACAATTCATTTTTTTCTCGCCCAGTGCGCTTAAATTTACATAATGTTACGGGTAACTTATTTAATAAATTAAATACGAGGCACTGTGCTCGGCGAACAAGATGGCGACAGTTCATAAACAACCAGCCACCAACGTCGTCTTTCTCTTTCTTCAGACAGGCTGTGCCGGCTGTTGCGTATCATAACCCCCCGGTGGTAGAAGCACCGTCTCGGTGCTTGAGCGACTCGGATGCGGTAGAAGGAGTGTGATAGGGCTTGAGTCGAGCTATGTGCACGATGTCACTCGAAGGTGACGATGATGACGTTGAATCGGCTGGAACGATCTCGTAGGTAACGTCAGTCACCTGGCGAACGACACGGTATGGTCCAGTGTAGCGTGACAGCAGTTTTTCAGAAAGCCCTACGCGCCGAGTGGGGGACCAGAGGAGGACAAGGGAACCCGGTGAAAAGTGCACGTTTCGATGATGGGAATCGTAGAGCTGTCTTTGGCGCTCCTGTGAAGCCTGCAGGCGGCTGCGGGCGAGTTGGCGTGCGTGGTCGGCTCGCGCGATGGCTTCGCCGACATACTCAGTGACCGAGGGCAGCAAGGTGTCAAATGGTAGGGCGGGTTCTCGGCCGTATAGAAGATGGAATGGTGAATAGCCGGCAGTGTCGTGACGTGACAAATTATATGCGAACGTCACAAATGGCAAATGAACGTCCCAGTCCCGGTGGTCGGCCGCTACGTATTTAGAAAGCATGTCGGTTATGGTGCGGTTGAGGCGCTCCGTAAGACCGTTCGTTTGTGGATGGTACGAAGTGGCAAACTTGTGCTTGGCAGAGCAAGAGCGCAGGATTTCATCAACGACAGCTGATAGGAAGGTGCGGCCCCGGTCAGTGAGAAGTTGGCGTGGAGCTCCGTGTACTAAAATAATATCATATACCAGAAAGTCCGCCACATCGGTTGCGCAACTCGTCGGAAGTGCTCGTGTGATAGCGTACCGTGTCGCATAGTCAGTGGCGACAGCGATCCATTTGTTGCCTGAGCTGGAGATCGGGAATGGGCCAAGCAGGTCGAGGCCAACTCGAAAAAAAGGTTCAATGGGAATGTCGATCGGCTGAAGGAATCCAGCTGGTAGGGAAGATGGCTTTTTGCGGCGCTGGCAGGGTTCACAAGCGGCGACGTAGCGTCGAACAGAACGGGCAAGACCAGGCCAAAAGAAACGACGACGTACACGGTCGTATGTGCGAGAGACGCCCAAGTGGCCCGCCAAAGGAGCGTCATGAAGTTGGTTGAGAATAGTCGCACGAAGATGTGCTGGTATGACGGGGAGGAAGTCATGGCCATATGGATCGAGGTTACGGCGATACAGGATGCCGTCTTTTACCAGTAGCATTTGTAGAGATGCGTCGCGAGGCCTTGACTCAAGTTTGCCAATGATGGTTCACAGGGAAGCATCCAGGCGTTGTTCGTGCCCAAGGTTGAGTAGCTGCGTCACAGACAGAAGGTCTGGAAAGGTGTCAGTATGGGCAGCATCCAGAAGTAGTCACAATTACTGGGTTTCACCACAAATCTGTGTTTAACGATCAAATTGTAGTTTCGGCAACACCCCGAATCCTAATTACATCCCAAAATACTCGCACAAAAGACACAGTGAAGTAAAAAAACACTACAATATTCCAGAATACCTTCTGTCTGTTATCATTAAGAATGTTAAACATGGTTCGATATAACTGTAACATATCACGCGTGTTTAGGTATTGCTAAAGTTAGGTATAGTTAAGTATAACAGTATAAAATCACTTGATTGCACTTATGACATTACATTCGAAAAGACAATGAACTAAGGTTACAAAAACATAATAAAACAAAATATTCAGTCAATATTACAGTGAAAATAAAATCATTGATCTGCTACAGCCTTATTACAATGCAAAAAGTTCAATTTCAAGTGACTAACTGCAGGTTACTCGAAAATTAACATGAAATAAAACCTCAGGAAGCAGCACTGACACATTCAGAGATGTGCTTTATTCTTGCATTAAATTCAAACCTAAAAACAGAAAACCGCATTTGAAGATTAGTTATGTGTCCAAGGGGACACAAGGTAAGACAATATTGCTGTCATATACCCAATCAACTGAGAATACTGAGATTTTGATGCCTACAATAAGTGCGTACGTTTGCATAGAAAATTTTATTGCAGTCGTCTTTCTACACACTTCCACTTGGCGAAATTCTTCGAGCATGTCCATGCTCTGAGATTTTCCACTCGAAAGTTTAATTGTGCTTTTTATGGTTACGCATACAAGGCAGTGAGGATCAACAAAACACTACTCCCTGGTGGGATGAGCAGTCAGTGCTTGCTATCATTAGCCGGTAATAAAAAGGTAACCATTATAATATTTCTCTATGGCTTTGACCCAATGTCAGTTTATATGGGGCACCTCAAGGAGTAATGGCTGTGTGCTAGTGCTCACTATCCTGCATGCATTATGATGCAAGCCACAACTAAATTTTCCAGCGGAATATCTGAGCACAGGCATGCCAGAATTTTTTGTACCTACGTAGAAGTGCGACTGGCTAAAAATTTTAATACGTCCATAGCCTCCTGCTGCAGTCACCAATAAGTTCATTATTAAATTTTATTCAATGGCACGGCTGACAGTGATAACTATTGGTGCACATTGTGTTTCCCTGATCACTTAGCTGTCTGCAAAAATAAGTTTTACACACACAACTTACAGCACTGATTTTTTGAAGAAAAACGAAAGGCTTAATGTTGAACATCCTGAACATGCGAGCTACTTGAATACAGCAACCAGGTGGCTCAGTGAAGTTCCCTTTCATATGAAACAGAAGCCATGCGCTGCTGCTGCACATTCAGTAGCCAACTTTTTCATGAGCCACTATTGATGACAGGCTTATCCGGAATTATTTCACACTCAGTTCGTACGAGGTGCATGCATAGGTCGCGATAGAAACACCAAAAAAATAATTTAGTGGCATGTGTCTCTTAGCAAAACTGAATTTGTCAGTCTGTTTAAATTGGTTTAGAACAATGTGTCTTAAACAAGCAGGATGTACACAACGTAGAGATGTTACAGGCAAAACTTTCTTAATGTTCTTGGCGAACACAGTTGCAACCTTACAAAAAAAATGCAATTTTCACGTTGAAGATGTGTTAGAAACATGCTTGAATTATGTTCGAGCATAGTGCACTGACAGCAAATTCAATGATACCACTACACATACATGGTTGTATGTACTTTCATCAAGTATCCATTGCAGGTAACCTATATTGATAAATATAAGTTTGATTTCAAACTCAACTAATGTAGCTTTCTTAAGGCTGCTCGCGCTAGCAAAATTATACCTATAATGTCAGAAATTAGGGTCACTAAATTACTATTGTGTGCTGCCAAATTATGGTCATCATATTCAATGATTCTGGTTGGCTAAAACGGCAGTACCCTTTGCCTAAGCATCACAAATTGTCTACTGAAAAAAAACGCCGGGATACTAAGACGTGAGCCACCCACCTTGAACCACACATTATCCAAATAATTCATGCAAGCTTCTGCAACAATCTCCAGGAACCAGAATTATGGAACCTATTGACCGCAATTTAGCAATGAGATTTAATGAAACTGATTTCCGAATTTGTATCATTCGTTCAGTGCCAATAGCTTCAAAACTTGCAGTCTATATTATTCTGAAGTTAATGAAATAAACAGCAATGCATGCGTGACGTATGCATGCTTATCATGATTTATAACATTATCGCGAGTTTTGAAGGATCATTAAAATATTCATTCTGCACATACTACAGATCCCGTTAACATCTGTAGCGCATGCCTAGAGAGTTTACTTTATCTAATATACTGTTAAGTTTGTCATTAAACAGAAAATGCCATCGGAGGCGGTGCTCTAAACTATTCTTAATGTTCGTACACGTAAAAGTGTTTAGCAAAGTTTTAACACCTAGGTTGGGCGAGGAACATAGAATATTTAATAAAAAAACAAAATCCAAGCATTTTGGAAACAAGCAGAATAAAATCGATGGTGCTCGAACGCGTGGACGTATGACTGAATTAGTGCTCGCACAGTAAAGTACAGCGATTCGGCCCCAGTTAATCATAAAATATTCGTTCGAAAATACAGTTTAAGTTTAACGAATGGCTTCAAGTGTATGGATTCAGGCCGCATGAGGCAAACAATATTGCTGGTGTATGCCGTAAGTTCGAACTTTACTAAACTATCTGCATGAACTCTTAAGCGTTGGGGAAACCTTTGCGAACCATACCTAAGACGATGCAACACGCTGCACATGAACACGCACCAACTCGAGTATCACGGTAGTTTACAAAGCAGCGTGCCGGCATGGATGCATACACTGGCGCAAATTCGACCACCCGCAAGTAAAAATATCTCTGATGGTAGTCGTAACGAATAACAATACTGTAGCTGTTTAAAATGGAACGTACAGCAGATGAAACTACCTTAGACAGGCTTGCGTGCCCTATGCATGATCAACGCCTACAGCTAACAAACGCCCCGGAATTATTGAACAAAAATAGTGGTCACTCGCAAGCAGGGCACCCTCCAACACCACTGCCGACAGAGGTGGCCGCCGCCACAACTTTGCTCAAATGTGCCGCCGAATTCCCGCTGCGCGTGCATGCTTCGCACTCCACACACACACGAAAAAAATGTCCGCGCTTAACTTTGCACAACTTCGTCTTTACACTGCTGAAGTACTACAGAAAAACTGGGCCGCCACGTAAACAAAAGCTCATTATCGTGCACATGATAGAAAAAACTTGGTGAATGCAGTGATAACAAAGCGCCGACAGCAGCAATGTGGTGCTTACCTGGCGAGTGCTCCACAATATGAAGCCACAGGTCCTCGCTTGAGTATAGCGCATCTTGGTAATCAGCAACACTGGCCGAACACAAACCACTAACACAGAGTGCAAGCACACTTAAAACACGAGAGAAATCTACTCAAACGCGACCTTTTGAGAAGCGATCGAGTGGCGGATACCACGTTCAAACAAGTAAATATGTTCTAGCCGAGCTGACACACACCAAATATGCGCATCTTAATTTCTTATTGCTGGCTAGAAAGATTTGTTATCACATTCAAATATGTAGAATATATGCTACATAAATATGTAAAGCAATCATTACTTTGATTTCAAAATAGACCCTTTTCATAATTACGACATCTGACGGTGAGCTTTTCGTCAGTTTTGCTTCGCATAGGAGCGTGGGACTGCTAGCGTCATCATGAAGGCATGTAAAGCAAGCCGCCAAATGCGTGAGTGCATTAATTTTTGTGTTGGCGGCTAGTTCTCTAAATCATTTGCTGCAATCACACCACTTACTAGCTTTAACGAGCTCCTAGCACTCTCCGATAAGCTTTCTGAGCTACTTCCGCTGCACAATGAGCAATATTTTGTACCCATCAACATGTCGGACGAGCAGTTTGGCTTGTGATAACATGCAATGAATGGATCCGGCCAGCAAGAGACTCTCATGGTGTGCCCTCCCGACGCGGTCTGCGTCCTGCAGGAACGCAGGAGGTGTCTGTGCGTGCTGCAATAAACGCGCATCAGCATCGCCGGGACACACAGCCTGCGTCGTCTCCTGCAGTGCCCTCACAATGGCGGCAGACTGTAGTTCACGTCCACGGCACTAGGGGCGCCCTTTTTCGAAAAGTGTCTATAAGAAAGTAACGTACAAAACATCCTGCATATATGGCATGTACAATTGAGACTTCATCCGCGAATTCTACAAAAAGTTCCAGAAAATAACGTTTTGTAAACGTTTTGAAAACTACTTCTTGTACAGAACATTTTCTTAACATCTTCTAAAACACATCCTGTGAAAAACGTTTGTTCAACGTCACATAATACACATAGATGCCCGCATACCTTTTTGGTAATTTCTAGAAGTTTTTACGACGTTTCGTGTTTCTTAGGTAGTGAACAGAAATCTCTAAACATATTACAAGCATCTCAATTGGCTGGAGTCTGCTTTGGCAAAAAGTGAAGGCTATTCACGTTGCTGTAGAAAATTGACTCGGCTTCGTGTATTTTGGGCGTCACTTTTGTTTTATGCCCTTATATGGTTTCTCAGCTTGGAGTTTTACATAAAAACAATAATAATGATGATAATATTATTAAAGTAATAAATTATAATTATTTATATGCTAGAACTGGTGAACTTCTCTATGACCCTGCTTAGGCAAGGCTCTTATTCTCTCCCCTTTATCCTTCCTACTCCTTGCCGTATTATACTATATTATATAATACATGACTATCATTGGTTGCTGTTTTATCTTTTATTGTTAGCTATATGTACAAAGTGCTTGGGCGATGATTAAGTGCGTGCTGTTTAATGACGAAAATAATTGTTTATCTAAGACACACGGCAAACCTCGACCATACTAGCTCGGTTAGAAAAAAAAAGAGCTATCAATTAGAAAGGATAGTTCTCGTTTATACCTACGCAGAAAAAAATGGCTGCATCCTAGTCCGGCTAGGCCCGGTTTCACATGCGAAAGCTTGCTTAACTTCGGAGCCCAAGCACTGTTTACCAACAGTGTGAGAGGCCTACAGTCGAACGTGCGATTACTACCGTCATTTTGTCAGCTTCCGAAGTCGTCACCGCTGTCAAGCGTGAGGCGTTCAGTGCCGCTCGTCACAGTTATCTTTTCGCATCCTTCTCCCGACATCTAGCTGTAATATGGTTGAACTAAAGCTCATTGGCGCAGCATGCCAAGACACCGACTTGCCACGTGGTTAAACCCCACAGACATGACTTGCGAGAAAGTGGTAGTCATCTTAGCTTTGGTCGAAGAAGTGGTAGTGGCAGAGTGCGACTTGTCAAGAGGTATCCCTTCGTCGCCTAAAGGCCACGTGGCCATTGCGAAACTTACTCGAATAGGCCAGTAAAGCTTTCACTTTAAATCAGAACCAAGTATATATAGTGAACAGAAGGCGTGTGTGTTTTCATCTCCTTTTGCAATGCATGCATTTCCACAATGCCGTCTTCTACAGATGTGAGAACAGCCAAACGTATTTACGCCTTCTAAAGCTGGAGCTGGAATATATTACTACTGCCTTGTTTCACATTCAAGCCAATCCATCACCGTCTGCTTTTCGGGTAATTGTAGCCGCCGTGCGAACGAAGTTCAGTGATTGAAACGGACTTCAGAATGAAATACCGAGTGCTGCCTAGCGTTTCTGGAACAGGGCGAAATAAGAGGAAAGTGACAATTGCGAATAAAGTTTGCCGATTCGGGAAGGCTTGGAGGCACTCGATTCTCAATGACATTCCACCTCAGCACAGCGAACCGCTCGAGCAATCCGCCGACGTCCGATGGCTTTGATGCAGGAGGTGGTCGAAATTGGCAAACAGAGCTGAATACGAAGGCAGAACAGATCGTTTAGATGGGCGGGATCCACTGCGGTTTGGGTGACAAGGGTGGTGCGAAAGTCGAACATGGAACTGAAGAATGTGAGCGCATAGCTCGCGTTGGGCAACCGTGGCCTTGGAAAACTTCTCTCTTCTAAACACTGCACCATCCATGGACGTGAAATATGCCTTGGGGCTTGCCACAGATTAATTATGCGCAATACCCGCTTTTATTATTTACTAAAATGACACCTGACTCGTTTTCCGACCACCAAGCGAGTAGGTTGTTGTCCTCTGTACTGAACATTTACCCGAGTGCAGACCAAGACCGGTGCTCATAGTTCTTCTTTTTGAGGGTGAACGTTGAGATAGAAAAAAGCTTCTTAAAACCATGTAATTATGACATGGCTGCTCGGAGAACCTTGAAGGAGCTCATCTTGCTCATTATGGAGCACAACACAAAATTCAGAAAAGTAAGGTGTGTACAAGACCTAGTTGAAGATGTCTAAGGAATGCGCAGATCCTGTACCACTTATACATACGCAGAGGAACCTTTGAATAAATTTAAGTTTCTACAACTTGTCCGCGCATATTGGTGCCCATGTGAAAAGTTTTCGTATGTTCAGAGAGCTTTTTCCTCCGTAACGTAACACAGGTTTAGGCACACTATGACATATTTTAAGCATTCGTGAGAAAGTGCTACTGACCGGTATTGGTAGTCGAGTCTATTGAGAAGACGTGAGCCAAATATTACATTGCGCAGTGAGTGTCTAAAGTTTACAAACAGTTATATGAAAGTAAGCAAAGAATCACTCCATCCTCTTCCTTAAAAATTAGATGCAATCTGGTGTATTGCATCCGGTCTGGTTTATTGAAATAGCTCTAATGCATCTCTAAGATTTAGTGGACTCAAAAAACGGTGCCATAAACCAAGAATTCACGGTCATTGACTTATTTGAGCATTGTGAGGTGCCTAGTTACCATGGCCGCCACAAAATGTAGCCAGTGGTAACGCTCGAGCGCGTGCAGACGATCCCACTTCAAGTATGACTCGCATTTTGAAGAAACAAAACAAATGCTAAGGTCATGGAGTGCACTGATACACGGACATGACTGCATGCGATTTCCCCTCTGCGTGACTTACAGTGCGCTCGCTGGTTATAAAAGAGAAAAAAAATCACTTAATGTGGGCGGAAATTTTTTAACCCCACTCGCACTGGTACGTTCTTAATTTGTCTGTTTTGCGACAGTAAAACAATGAATTCCTTTAATGCAACCCTTTGGTGATTACTTACAAAAATATTTCCGGGTCTCTTTATGGTAAAAAACCTTAGATACCCTATAAAATGTTCAAATTGATTATGGGCGTCCCCACGAGGAATGCTAAAATCTTGACCTCGTTGATGAAGACATCACAAGACATCATCATGACTTCACAGAAATGCCAAAACTTTTGACGCTATTGTGACACTGCTATGACGTCAAATAATATAACTCTACATAATTTCCTTATCTTTCAACATGATTGCATGGCCAAATAAGGGTCGATCACGTAGGCATGACAGAACAGAGTGAGGTGCGAAAAACGTGAAATGTTTCCAATCCCTGCGGCCCCGCAAGACTAGTAAGGTGCAAGAAATTTTCAGAGAAGGATGGGAACGTTGAAAACTCCGACAGACTTAGACAGAGAACAAAAAAATAAGAACATGGCCTATACCTTAAAGTCGTCATCTGTGAATGCGTAGATGACGTACTCAGTTCCTTTTCTTTCCTTGTCACGTGACCAGGCTTGCAGGTATTACGCCCGTGCTCCAAGTAGTTCCAATTGCTGCGTCGACGACGGGTGGTCATTGGGTGGTCATGAAGTCCTCACTCCTCTTGTGTTCAAGCTGGGCTGGGGAGCTCTCTTGACAAATGTTCTCTCGTGAGATGTATGTTTAAACGCCCTATATCCAAATTTGTTGACAGTGAGGTATAACACACTCACCTATGCGTGTTTATTTTTTTGTTGGTTCGCTTGCATTCAATTCCAATCAGCTGTGCGAGACTGTTGAAACTGCGATTGCTGCTGACTCATTTTCGGAGAGGACTGAGTCGAACAACGCAATTACATGAGCTGGAAACTTACACTTCTTTTATTTATTTTGCTTCAGAACACGATTTAAATTTTCACACAAATGAAATCAATCAAATTGACCACTAAGGCAAGGTGCGGCCTCCGTCGTGGTTTTTGTGTGTTTACGCCTCATTATTGAGACGTCGAAACATTGACTGTCGATAGAATCCCAAGCCATTACAGTAGAAGGCGATCAAGACTACTCGACAATCGTTCGGGAGGAGTCCCACGGCAGTCAACAAAAATAAGACAAGTGGCAGACTCACAGGCTAATTATTGGCGAAACGGAAAGAAAAGCCAACTACCGAGATGATCCACTCTGTAAACACAGCTCATCGCACTTCTTCTTTCTAACTGCTCCTAGTAATCCGTCATCTTAATCGCTTTTGATATGTGAGCTGGCAGTGAAGCAATGTTCCGCTTTGATGATGACGAGCCTTACAATGGTGACCTTTTATATTATGCCAAGTTTATGGTTGTGGGAGTTTGACGCTTACGAAGCGTTGAGTGATCTCTCGATAAACTATGCACAGAAAAAGGGATGGAAGTCAATCGAAGTGACTTAATTCATTTTGATGCATGTGCTTTTCCTCAATGTCCACTAAAAATACGAAGAATGCTTTTTGTTGGCAGCATAAGTACACGTACAATCACTTCTTTATTAGCAATGGTCGTGTACCAACCCTCTTTTATTTATTTTATAAAACGTCATGGACATCGATGAAGCCTAGCAGCGCAGGCCGGTTTACATTTCTTTTTTTTAGTTGATGCGCATTGATTGGCGTAAGATCTAATTCATCAAGTCTGTTCACTAAAAGATGAAAGGATCATTGAACACCAAACCGCCAGACATATATAAAACAACGCAGGGAAATTATTCATCTGATTGATAGCAGTCACTATGTTTTATCATTGGTTCACGTGTCGAAATGAAGGAAAGCTGTTTGTCTCTAGCGACCTTGCTTTCGCTTTCTCTCATTCGAATAAAGCATGTAGGCTTGCGCTGAAGCTCGAGTTTCTTGTTCATACTTCACGATCAACGATGTTTTTGTACGCTACACAAGGTTCGGAAAAGGTCATACGATTCTTATGCATTTGCCTGAAAATGAAAAGATAGCGCGAACTATCTTTTTCTGATCCCATTGTATTGACCACATGACGTCTTCGCATCTTATAACTAACTGCCCGGCATACACAAACTAGAGGCGTCACCTGCGCAGCGTTTAAAATCAACTGGACAGAAGTGATTTCACTTTCGAGAAAGTATTGGGACCATGGCACTGTCCATACAATTTCCGAAAAGCAACGAAGGCACTGTTGCATTTTCTTAAAGACACCGGCCTGTTTCATCGTTTGTGATGGTGAACCTGTTACACGTCGGCGCCGTCAGTGACCTTTTATCTCCTCCTCTATAACTTTCCTTCCCCTCTCCCCTTCCTCAGTGTAGGGTAGCCTACTGGGGCCCAGCCCTGGTTAACCTCCCTGCCTTTATCCTTGTGTTCTCTCTCTCTTGCTTTGCTTCGTGATGTCCATCTGCTTGCTTTGCCTAATGAGACAATCTTGTATCGCCAGTGACATTTCATTTGCATTTTATTATTGTTTTTGCTGCAATTGCACCTCTGTACACTACTTTGCGCTTGTCGCCGCTTTTGTAACTTTATAAGTGTGGTTATTCTTCACACACACACACACACACACACACACACACACACACACACACACACACACACACACACACGCACACATCGTCTTGTATCGCCACAAAATCTTGTATCGCCAGTGACATTTCATTTGTATTTTATTATTGTGTTTGCCGCAATCGCACCGCTGTACACTACTTTGCGCTTGTCGCCGCTTTTGTAGCATTTTGAGTGTGGTTATTCTTCACACACACACACACACACACAAAAAAAAAAAAGCCGCAGAGATCAGATCTACACTTGCGTAGCCGCTGTTAAGCGGTGGCCTTGCTGTGCTGCAAGGCACCGCCATAATCACTTTTCTATGTAATGTCTGCTCATGATGTTGTTTGATGTTAAGCTTCTTGATAAAAAAAATTAATTTGGTGCAGTATCACATTGTACTTTTTTGTTACGTGTATTGTAATGCGATAATCTAGTAATTGAGTTAGCAGTCATATATCGCAGAGAATATCAGTTTTAGCTTTTTTTTCTAATATTTCCAAGGCAAGTGCGTGTGACTAACGCAACGCAAATTTCATTGTAGGCAAACCATGAGCTATAGGATTCGTAAGACTTCCATTTCTGTTCTTATCTTCCCTGTTTTTAGGGGCGAAGCTCCTTAGGGCATGGGCTGTGCGTCCCCTGTAGCCTGTATGTAGCCACCTTTAGTTTAGTTCTTGCAGTGTTCACTAGATGGCGGTACCGTCCCCTGTATGTAGCCACCTGTAGTTTAGTTCTTGCAGTGTTCACTAGATGGCGGTACCGTCTCCTGTATGTAGCCACCTCTCGTTTAGTTCTTGTAGTGTTTACTAGATGGTGGTACTTGTAGCTGATGATGAAAAGATGCAAGATGTTATAAACTAGAAAGCGGTACTTGTAGTTGATGAAAGACGCGAGATCTTATAAAATAGGAATGATGTTACATATGGCGCGTGTCATTTGTTGAAGGCAATCGTTCGATTTAGTGCGGCGACGTACGCTAGGGGGAGCGTTGTAATAAAATCCGTTCGCTGTTGGCGCGCGCTCGGAGTCGCCGGATGGATAAGGCTGCACAGCGGAGAGAGCGCAAGGCACAGACCATAAAGCCGTCATAATGAAGGGACATCGCTAGCCATCCATCGTCTAAGAACAAATAAAAGTTGATTTGTGTATATACACACACAGCGTTTCTCACGTCTTTACATGATGATCGACTGGGCGAATTACACGGAAGATTCACAGTTTACCGATGAATCCCTCCGGAGCTTCGCCCATTCATCATCATTCACCCCGTGAATATGCCATAATTTTTTTGTCTCTCTTTCTTTGAAGTAGAAAAACCAAATCTTTAAGTTAATGGGCCCACGTGTTCATTTAGGATTACTAGCTGTTCACTGACGAGCTGGTTAGGCAGCAAGCAACATTATTTTCCCTGAAGGACTTTAAAGACACACACACACGCGTAATAAAGGCATGTGGTGGCAGTCAAATAATTTAAAGTAAGGCATAGAAGTTTACGAAAAGAGAAACATGGATTCACTTAGGTACTCTCAGAAGAAAATTAGGAAAGCTGTTTTTAAGGGTCTGTGATTTGAAGCAGGCGGTGATGGCGTAGTGGTTAGAGCATCTGCCTTGCATGCAAGAGGTCCGGGGTTCAAATCCCGGTGCCGCGCAGCTCCCAACCGGATTTAAAAAAAAATCCGCATGTTGATGGAACTGCATTAAGAGGCTTGGGGTGCGGCCTCACCGGTAACCACCGCCGTGAATGCACTCCCTCACCGGAGAAGGATTGGCCACCCTGGTGCAGTATCTGGCCACTACCTCCCACATGCATACGTCAAATAACTCACGGCCCTCAGTCCCCAGCAGCTGCGAAGCAACCGACCACGGCGGTGGTCAGATCTGCAACGCAGCAGAGGGTGCTAGGAATCTCTGGATCCGGACAGGCCGCCATTGGAACCTGAACTTGGCAACGTTCAACGCTAGAACATTATCTAGTGAGGGAAGTCCAACTGTACTATTCGAGGAGCTAGAGGGTGTTAAATGGGATATAATAGGGCTCAGTGAGGTAAGGAAGACAGATGAGGCCTATACGGTGCTACAGAATGGGCCCGTCCTTTGCTATCGGGACTTGGCAGACAGAAGAGAACTGGGAGTGGGGTTCCTAATTCACAGAAACATAGCTGGCAACATAGAGGAATACTATAGCATTTTTGAAAGGGTGGTAGGTATCGTAATTAAACTGAATATGAGATAAAAGATGAAGGTAGTACAGGCTTACGCGCCTACATCCAGCCATGATGACGCTTCAGTTGAAAGCTTCTATGAAGACGTGGAATTGGCGATGAGTAAGGTAAAAACACAGTACACTATAGTGATGGGCGACTTTAATGCAAAGGTAGGGAAGAAGCAGGCTGGAGACCAGGCAGTAGGAGATTATGGCATCGGCACTAGAAACGCCAGAGGAAAGCTACTAGTAAAATTCGCAGAACGCAATAATTTACGGATTTTGAATACCTTCTACCGAAAACGAGAAAACCGCAAGTGGACATGGAGGAGCCCTAATGGTGAAAATAAGAACGAAAGAGACTTTATAATGAGTGCACACCCAGGAATCGTGCAGGATGTGGATGTGGTTGGCAAGGTACGATGCAGTGACCATAGAACGGTACGGTCTCGAATTCGCCTAGACTTGAAGAAGGGACGACAGAAACTGATACGCAAGAAGCCAATCAATGTGCTAGCCCTGAGAGAGAAAGTACAGGAATTCAGAGTGTCGCTGCAGAACAGGTACTTGGCTCTTAGTGAAGAAACCAACCTTAGCATAGATACAATGAATGATAATCTGACGAGTATCATTACGGAGTGTGCAGTGGAAGTTGGAGGCAGGGTAGTTAAACAGGACACTAACAAGCTTTCTCAGGAAACGAAGAAACTAATTAAGAAGCGTCAAATCATGAAAGTGTCAAGTACAACAGACAAGGCAGAGCTTTCGAAGTTGATTAATAGACGTAAGATATGCGATGTAAGAAGGTATAACATGGAGAGAATTGAACAGGCTCTGAAAAACGGAAGAAGCGTCAAAGCAGTGAAGAAGAAACTTGGGATAGGCAAAAATCGGATGTATGCACTAAGGGACAAAGAAGGCAAAATAACCCTCAATATGGATAGGATAGTTAAAATAGCGGAGGAGTTTTACAGAGATCTGTACAGTAGCCGAGACAACCACGACCTTAATACTAGATGGCACCCCACTCAGTAATAATCGAAGAAGTCAGAAAAGCTTTGGAGAGCATGCAAAGAGGCGAAGCTGCTGATGAGGATCTGGTAACATCAGATCTGCTGAAAGATGGAGGACAGATTGTGTTAGAAAAACTAGCCACCCTGTTTACGAGATGTCTCCTGACGGGAAGAGTACCAGAGTCTTGGAAGAACACTAACATCATCTTAATACATAAGAAAGGATATGACAAGGACTTGAAGAATTACAGGCCGATCAGCTTGCTCTCTGTAGTATACAAGCTATATACAAAGGTAATTGCTAACAGAGTAAAGAAAACATCAGAATTCAATCAACCAAAGGAACAAGCGGGATTTCGAACAGGCTACTCAACAATTGAACGCACCCATACTATCAATCAGGTAATAGAGAAATGCTCAGAGTATAACCAACAACTATACATAGCCTTTATAGACTACGAGAAGGCGTTTGATTCAGTATAAATATCAGCCAGCTTGCAGACACTGTGGAATCAGGGCGTAGATGCAGTATATATAAACATTCTGGAAGAAATCTACAGGGGATCAACTGCTACCATAGAGCTTCATAAAGAAAGCAACAGAATACCAATCAAGAAGGGTGTAAGGCAGGGGGACACAATCTCCCCAATGCTATTTACCACGTGCTTACAAAAAGTTTTCAGAGGCCTAGAATGGGAGCAGTTAGGGATGAGAGTTAATGGAGAATACCTTAGTAACCTGCACTTCGCCGATGACATTGCATTGCTGAGTAACTCAGGGGACGAATTACAACTCATGATTACGGAGTTAGAGAAGGAGAGCAGAAAGGTGGTTTTTAAAATTAACCTGCAGAAAACGAAAGTAATGTACAACAACCTCGGAAAGGAGCGGCGCTTCGAGATAGGTAATAGTGCACTTGAATTGTGAAAAATTATGTCTACTTAGAGCAGGTAATAACCGCAGAGCCGAACCACGAGATTGAAGTAACTAGAAGAATAAGAATGGGGTGGAGCACATTCGGCAAGCACTCTCAAATTATGACAGGTAGATTGCCACTATTCCTCAAGAGGAAGGTATATAACAGCTGTATCTTGCCGGTACTTAGCTACGGAGCAGAAACCTGGAGACTTACAAAGAGGGTTCAGCTTAAATTGAGGACGACGCAGCGAGCAATGGAAATAAAAATGGTAGGTGTAACCTTAAGAGACATGAAGAGAGCAGAGTGGATTAGGGGACAAACGGGGGTTAAGGATATCATAGTTGAAATAAAGAAGAGGAAATGGACATGGGCCGGGCATGTAGCGCGTAAACAGGATAACCGCTGGTCATTAAGGGTAACTAACTGAATTCCCAGAGAAGGGAAGCGGGTTAGGGGGAGACAGAAGGTTAGGTGGGCAGATGAGATTAAGAAGTTTGCGGGTATAAATTGGCAGCAGCAAGCGCAAGACCGGGTTAACTGGCGGAACATGGGAGAGGCCTTTGTCCTACAGTGGACGTAGTCAGGCTGATGGTGATGATGATGATGATGATAATTTGAAGCAATTATCTTTTTTGAAAACATTGAGTTCGTAGATGATTTGATTGATTGATATGTGGGGTTTAACGTCCCAAAACCACCATATGATTATGAAAGACGCCGTAGTGGAGGGCTCCGGAAATTTCAACCACCTGGGGTTCGTTAACGTGCACCCAAATCTGAGCACATGGGCCTACAATATTTCCGTTGAGTTAGTAGAAACAACTGCTTCAAGAAATGAGGATGTCAACATTGAACGACGTTTAAGGCAAGCAGTTGCACATGGTGTTGTGCAAAGAGTAATTTGGCTTCCGTAATCTTAATCAATACATATTACTGCTCAGCTGGTATCCCACTAAAACAACCAGCAAAGAAAACAAAAAAAAATATAAGATGCTCTAAATATCGGTAACTGCACCTTGTGCATTGTTAGGTATTTGATAACAATGGCTATGCAGATACTCCTCAATAATGTCCTACGGGACCAAGATTGAAGCTGATTTCAAGAAACCAGCTTCGCTGGTTCCTCGAAATATTAGAAATCAGAAGAACGTACGTACTTTTTCTCGGTAGAAGTTTTATGGATACGTGTGTTTGATTGATTTAAATATTTTTATTTAATGATTATTATTGAAACGACACTGAACACAATCTTATTGCATGCTAGGCAGAGTAGCCAAACGTTTTCTCACCCAGCTTAAGTAGAAAAAGTTGTGAGTTAAATAACTAGTGAATCTAATTTGTTAAAAATTTTAAGTTCAGTTTAAGGCACAAATTTGGAACATTAGAAGGAAACCCTCTCATATTTCATATTGTCATCTGAATGTGCATTTGCAAGTGAAGTGGTGATCAACCTCTATTTTGGTTTAGGTCTGTACGAATAACAACTTCCTATTTACCGGATAATAATTTAATATCTTGATAGGTCAGCTATATCAATGCGTATCAGGTGAAGATAAGGGTTCTTAAAGTTTCGAAGACCAAAAACAGATATTTTATTGTTTCTTGACTCAGAATTTCTTAACTTTATTTCTGGAACTTGCTGTTTACGTTTTCTTGCACCAAATAGATTTTTCTGGCAAAGAAAACAAGGAATTACCATTGCTTGGGTAGAGGTGACCAATGGGTATTCAACTGCCGTAAAGAGGCGCTTACAAGCCAAATGAAGAACAAAAACCTGTAAATGAGCTACCATTCACAGTATGAAGACGGCGTCAGCAGGACAAGGCATAGCATCTATGGAAGGTACGTTTATTGTTCCACATTTTTCTCTTTGTTACAGGGACTCGACAAATAACATTTAACAAAACCAACAATGGCAAAGAAATGTCATGAATGTGTATGCAACCAGCATTGCGCTAGCATCATGTAATTGAAATCTCAGTTCTTCGACTTAGTTTTCGCTTACTGACCCCACACAAGCGGCGCCCACTATCAGTACTGCCTACAACCCTTTAAAGTGCAATTTTTCAAGACTGATATAACGACGTGAGATGACGGGAGAATATCACTATTATTAAGGCTTTCTCCTCCTAGTCTCCATGGGTCCTACCTAAACCACCTGTTAGCCTTGTTAATCCTAAGATTACAAAGAAATCTCTCGCTTTAGAAATTGTATCAAACAACCGGCCCTACATCACGTTTGTATAACGTAAAATGGTATTGCGTGCTTGTGTGCAGATGAATCTACCGCGCTAAATGTCTCTGTTTCAGCCTCAGTCATTTCAGAAATGGTGATGACTCGATGCTTTAAACTGGTCCAGACGACCACATCAACTGATGCAGAGATTTTTGCTGTCCTTGAGGCAATCGAATTGATTTCTGATATAGGCGATATTCTGATACGTCAAGCCCGCTTTTCAAACCATCAATTGCATCGTGCGAAAATGTCCGAGCGTATCTTTGGTTAACCTCTGTGCATTTTCTTGCATCTCTCTATTTCTCTCTGTGCACTGCGACGTGATGGGTAAGAAAGGAGCAGGCACTGAAGCTGAAATAGCAGTGCCACTGAAAAGCGCAGTGAGTTCTCAAGATGAGACTTGGATGACCTGGTTCGCTCGTGATGTTCAACTTTCCCCTTGAGCGTTGGACTGAAGCCGAGTGGCGGCAGTGCCCATTGCACAAATAAGACCCGGAAATGTCACTCCATATACATGCATCTTAAAAAAAATTAACACAAGTGCTGTGTCGTGGCGACCACATTCGTGTTTCTGTGGTGCTCACGAGACGTTATGCACACATCATCGGATGCAGTGACATCGGTTTCAACTGTGATTACTGCCAAGTCGCAGGTTAGCCCATATTTGTGCCTAACTAACATATGAACGTGAATGACAGAAGTTGATTTCTTCTACCGGAGGATTTATTAATGCGTCGTTAAGAGGTGAGGTCGTGCGTTTGGGCTTTGGTCTAGCGTCAACAGTTCGACTGTGGCTGTAAGGGTGGTCACAGCCTTCGTAAACAAGCCCACACTTTATCCATGGCTATAGCGTTGCGCCAAGTTGGGGGTACAGTATACTCTGCTCTCTAACTTACCATAGTCCTTCATTACTATTTTTCTTCAGCATTTCCCTCCCTCGGTGTAGAGTAACAGGCTATACTGTCGTTCAGGCTGAGCTATCTTCCTTTCTGTTAGTAAACTTCTCTGTCTCTCTCGTCCTCTTACGCAAAGTAGCCAACGGACGTACTCTTGAGTACCACTCAGGAAGCTGCGTGGCCGTTGTATAGGGTGCAACAAGCCAGATCACGTGCTCCCGGCAATACACTTCTTGGGCACGTCTTCTTATAAAAATTGTAGCTGCGATTCTGCAATGCAAACAATACAGTAGAAGCCGATAAGCATAACTGCATCAAGATGTACCCCTCCCTCGTTATTTAGGCATAAGCACCGAACATAGTACTAGCCTAACGCAAATTCTTTTGTAAAGTGTATTCCTGTAGAAGCAATTCTCGCCAACGAATCCATGAACGGTTCTTTGAAGATCCTCTGATCCTCTTTGAAGATCCTCTGTGGGAACTACTTATTTTACAATTCTCTTGTAAGAATTTTGCTCCAGTGCCAAAAATTTGCTCACCGTAATAAACGAGAGCTATTGAATTTACTAAATGGAAGGCTGCATCAATTTTCTGCATTCTGATTTGGAGTTTAGAATCACAACCAAAAAAGAGACAGAGACAACCTTGAATTGAGGATAAAACCTGGCTCACATAGTTTTATTTCAAGAACAGGAAACACGTGTTGTAATTTTTTAATCGGAACTTTTTTTATAATTGTGGCTACATACGGATTTATTCTACTTTTTTTCATCTTTCTGAGTATGAAACTAAACATATAGGAATATTTGAGAACAAAATTTTAACGCAATAACATTAGAAAGTTTGTGGGAATTAAGTTAAGTTTATTAACTAAATAATTATTTCATTCATTGTGCAAAATTCCGCTGTGGGTGTTGTTGCACTTGAGCGAAAAATTAGTGCTGTTGGTGGCCGAAAAAATTAAGAAACACGCAAATAAAGTAAATGATAAAAATCTTCATCTAAAGTGCAATGGAACAGATGTTTTGCGGGAAAGCACGCCTTCAACGACAGA
This sequence comes from Rhipicephalus microplus, assembly GCF_013339725.1. NCBI lineage: Eukaryota > Metazoa > Arthropoda > Arachnida > Ixodida > Ixodidae > Rhipicephalus > Rhipicephalus microplus. The sequence continues at coordinate 33,959,636 of NC_051169.1, forward strand.
GCTATACGCCATTGCTTGAAGCTGCGTCCAGAAAAGAAGAAAAACACAATATCAATGTCGTGTAGTGGCAGAAGTCTCCTTAATGCATGTAATTAAGCTAGTCAGATGCATTGAATCGCGCCAGGCGTCAAAAAAAAACAAAGGTAACTGCGATCTTACTGGGTTTTTTGAAAGCATGCTCATTACGAAGCGTTGAGGCATATTTCATTACCGTCATCACTGAAAGCATCAGAAACTGAGCAACTGCGTAGGTTCGCGTGTTGCCTTAAGGACGCGTAGTTAGCCCTTCACTGATTCGCAAAAGAACAAAAATTGTGGCTTTTTAGGCACAGTGAAACTGCACTCTAACTAGGCATTTCAGAAGAGTTGGATATGAACAATTCTGTGCATACAGGCATTCGTTTACTAGCGGCACGGTTGAGACGTGCACAGAGAACGGAAACAGGTTAACCATTCAGAGGCGATGCACATGAGACACGGGCCGATTGCGCTATTGTGTCTTACCCTTGAAGCTGAAACTAAAGCGTGCTCCAAGTTTTTGTTTCTTGTATGGAATATCCTTTTCTGTGAAAGCGTCTCTATATGTCCATGTTCACGTACAAATACCTCCTCTACAGAGCAGAAAATAGGTAGAAACAAAGTACAGTGTTAGTACTGAAGTCAAGTATGAGGTCAAAACGGACCCTGTAGCATCAATATGCACATTATTGCGACGATACTTTTTAAAGTATCGAGTGGCAGAAACGAGAGCTTCGTAAGTTGCGCGTTGCGACCTTGTGATCAGTGCAGCATAACGGTCATGCTCCGATTACCCTGATTCCTGTCTCCAAATTGAGCCCTTGGCTGTAACGCTCTCGCTTTGCGCAAGCAAACTTCGGAAGTATTGCTGTCTGACACGCCAAACGCAGCATGTCAAGTTGAAAACCAGTGATGCGAAATGGTAGACGTCCAACACGTTTTTGCCTTTCGGCTTGCAACCTAGGGAACGTAATGGATTGAAGACCAAATATTTGATCAGTTCCACTTTGTATATGTGTCTGAGCTGTGTTGCAGATCGTATATTGAATGATCAACTACGCTTTGGGCTCCACATTCGCTCTATGTCCATGAACGAGCAGTATGAAAGAAATATCTTGGACCTTTTAGTCAAAGAGGAAGGGCGGAAGGGTACTTTAATACTTTTCTCTGCATGTCTGGCTTGGGCAGAAAGATCGACCGAAAACAATAAGTGCTCCGTCAGCGATAAAATACAAAGAATACATAATTTCCTTGAAGAGAACGAATGTAAGAGAAAATTGGCTTAGTGTTCCAAAGTGGAATTGAAAGTAGTGCGATTGCTACGCTGCACGTACCCACTTAAGCCAGAGATGCATATTGCCTTTCTTCAAGAAATACGTTGACGGTATTTCATTGCGGCTAGCTTATAGATGTCAAAAAATAAAAATAAATGCTTTTTTTATTATCGGATTGAGATCGGGGTTTATTAGGATATTGGTAAAGAGAGAGTAAATCCAGATGAAAAGCAACTCTGATGCAACGGCACACAGACGCCTTCCTGTCAACCCACCCTTCCAATAAAACCGATGAAGCTGTTCAAGAACTCCGGTTTGTAAGATTTAATATAAGTTTTCTGTTTTCAGCGGATAAGGAGAGAGCGTAGCCAGAAATTTATATTGAGGGATGAACAGGTTATCTGGATGGCATCGCTGGTGGCCTGACATTGAAGCCGCAATATTGTCGGACGTTCTGTAAGCGCTCAGCGTTGTACGCACAGGTTGTTGACTTATATGCCTTCGAGGTACGAAATTGCTTACAAGAGCAAGAGTCCAACTGTCAATACAAACCTCGCTCACTGACAGGACTCCACTTAGTAGTTTATCACATTGTGTTCACTCCGTATTTTTGCAGTCTCCGGTGAAGGAGATTTTTTTATAATACTACAGAGGTATCAGGTCCACGTGACGAATTCCGACTCTTGTGCGGCCCCACTAACTGTAATGGTTTCTTAATGATCATTGCTTTTTTCGTCAAACGTTACCATTCAAGCGCTATATCACTGAGGGCAGCTAAAAAATGTCGTTTTTGTCACTTTTTAGCAGGCTTCCCTGCATCGCTATTCTTCGTCAGCGAAAATTGTCGCACTTTTCTTATTACTTTGTATGTGTTTGTTTGGGCCATCTCAGCATTCTGCAACGTAACAGCACGCATCGATTTACGCAGCAGACGAATTCGTGTTCGTACATGACACAATATGTTGGATGTGCAGCGTTCTTCATGATGCAATGAATGCACGTACACACGCACGACAGCACACACATACGCAAGCACAAAAGCCAACGCTTACACACACGCACATATGGACGAAACGTCGAAGAAAACGAAGAAGAAAAGGATGTTCATAGAGAAGAGGGAGGAGAACGTCGAAACTGTAAACATGATATCGGATGTGTTTGAGTTGGACTTGTGTCTCGTCTGCTACGTACGGCAAATCTTCATACTGAGTTAGTGCAACTTTTTCGCCAATATTTCATTTAGTATTGTGTTCAGTGGAGCACTCAGAACTGACACTTCCAATCAGGCCGGTCTGCTGATCATAATGGTATTTTCTTGTGATCTCTGTTTGGTGCTTGCTGTTAGAACGAATCATGGGTGTTGGTCTTTTTTTTTAATGTAATCTTTAAGAAGTAAAACGAACTACAACAAGTTTTATTTTGTTTCCGAGAAAATTGCGATTGCAGCTGGCGCGTGCATGTTCACTCAAGTCCTTCAGAAACAAAAACAGGTTCTGTATAAGTAAGAAGTATGTTTAATGTAAACTCTCTCCTTGGACTTTCCTGATATTGCTGAATATCTGGAAAGACTGTTTTCTAAAAAAAAAGTCATGCTAATTACGATTGCCTGAACTAGGATTCACATTAAATATATACGCAAATGCCGTTCAAGTCATCACACGTTATGATAACCTGTTAGCATGCGTTTTGTTTATTGCCAAACCAAAGGTATGCACCCTTAAGAGTGTTTGCTCGTCTATAAACAATACCACACGAAAAGGGTGTTTTCACAAAGCAAAACACCTATTTCATGGGTGTATTGGTGTTTCAAAATACCTAAGACGTGGGTGTTTTGGTTGGTGAAAACACGCTTATTTTACAGCGAAAGCTGTTATGAGATCCCTTTCGGGTCACGTGCAGTTGCATGTTCTCCGCAGCCGCTGCCACCACCGGTGTCTAAAACCACATTGCGCGAAATTAGAAAAAAACTTGCACCAGTGACAAAGTGGGGCGTGAACCCCGGTCCACTGGGAGCCAGACCAATATTCTGCACTGAGTTTCGCCGGTTCTTGTAACTTGTTGTCAAACTTGTCTTCGATAGGCATGACCTAGCACCAATGGCACAGTGGGACTCGAACCCAGATCCGCTGGGTGCCAGCCCAGTGTTCTATCACTGAGCTACACCGGTGCTTGTGACTTGTTGTCAAACTTCCCTTAGGCAGGCTTAATGTCAGGAACGAAATCGCGTTAATACAACTTATAAAGAGTTATAAAACCGCGAAAGAACAACCAGTTGTCGCAGAATGCGAATAGCGTAACGAGTGGGCCGTCCAATGCACCAACCCATTACAAAAGCTTGTCTTGTTTCACTATTAACTGGGGTGCATACCCACTACAGCCATAATTCCTCGCCGTCGTCAGCCACTGCATGGACCATTGGCACAAAATTCCTTGCCAGTGTTTAGCGGATACCATGCTTCTCAGACGAATGATGAAAAATGGCATAGCGAATGCCGGCCTACTACTTAAAAGTTTATTATTAATGCCCTAGTGGGTGGTACCAAGCAAGTGTGCTTACAGTAGTTACCCAATGAGTGCTTTGAAAAGGCTGTGAAAGTCCGCTCTTCTAGCTTTCGCTGTGACTGTGCTGCACCTGCCGCACAGGCGTGGCGTTTTGTTGTTACAGACATGCCAAACACCCTTAAGTGTGTAAACTGGTTTACAGTGTTCCGGAACATTACGAGACTGAAACAAAGAAATGCTAGGAAAGTTTGAACATTCCACTGAGGTATTCGTACATGCTTCTGTGCATGGGTTCAAACTATACCTGTATATTTTATGAGAGAGGATACCTCGAGATATTTCAAACAGGCTGTCACTGTTCTTTTGCCGCAATGTCAGTTACTGTGGCTTGTTTATGCATAATAGGAATCTGTATAAGGCTTAGGAACCATTAAGCAGGGTTGCCGTTGGTGGCTACTTTTCACCCGATTGGCTACTTCACGATGCCCTCTGGCGACGAAAATTTCATGTTGATGTTATTTTATTTCTGCCTACTGTCTGAATTTTGTTCTGGCGCTTAAAGTGGCCATTTTTTCATTATTTCTGAATGAAATGCATTGTTTCCAAGCTTTTCTGTCAGGTCAACCAATGCGCGTAGATATCCTCCCCTACCAGCAGGATGGCGCGTCGAGGCCTCTAACAGACTACGCACGACACGCCTGTAATATGTGAAGGGGTGGTTACGTGAATCTTGGCAGCGAGGGGCTGGCACGCTCCATGCGCTTTCCGTGATCTATGCCGACGCTGCACGCCTGTTCCAAATACTGATGCATAGCGCGTATTCTCGTGTGAATTTGTCAGAACAGATATCCCACCTCAGTGATCAAAAAAAAAATGATCGCCACGTGTGACGCAAAAAATCATCATTATCATCATGCGTGACAACTTCACCATATGGCATCACAATGACTTCACTGTTCACCCATTGTTTGTTACGTCATTGCGACACCATGTAAAATCCGAAAGGGAAGTGTGACCTTGTTTCGCAGTTAGTCTTAAAGTCATCATGACGCATGGCATAACTACGTAGAGCATTGACACCCGGCGTTTCTGACTTTAACAGAAGACTGGCTTTTCTGTTCCTTTGATTACTGCATCCTTTTTTAGCCATTATTGCTGGAAAGTGTGTGCTGTACGGTCGTCAGAGAATTGTCTTCATCATACGTAAGTTGTTATTATCACGCGTTTAGTATAGTCCGAGTGTGTTTCAAAAAACTTAAAGTGTAGCAGACGTTCCACAATTTTTTAACGCTAACATTACACACAACATTTGTCTGTCTAATCAGACCAGTTTCAGCTTAGTACAACAAAGTTGCAATAGTATTGAGATGTGTAATAATAGACTCTATTCTCAAATTTATGCGCCCGTGCACCTTGTGGCATGGCAGAACTGCCTATGGTTGACGCGAACAGTCCATGCGTTTTGAGTCCTAGTCTTGAAAGTGACCAATGCTGCCACATGCTGATTTCCTCCTCTCGTCAGCATCCGCAAGTATTCTGTACCAGTTTCACTAGTGTGCTACCTTGAGCTATATGAGGCTGAATGAGGGACTTGCAGAAGCGCCATTTTGTAGCTGCAAGTGTGATATACTTGATAAACACAGATATTTACGGCAACAATGGGAGGTGCATCGGTAATTGTGATGTATGCTCACTAACCGAATCGCAATTTTAGTTGAACTTTGGAAGTATAAATTTCAGTTGAGTAAACACCAAGCCTTACACATAAGAAAGGGCTTCCGAAGTTTTGAAGTTCTGCCGCCCATGGCCACCTTCATCCAAACTCGATGGGGCTCTTGATCTCTGCCTATTAGAGCAACGGCTCTTCACCTTCATGACTGCAGTCCCTTTGTAAAAAATTTCTGAACCCGATTTGTCGAAACCATTAAGGCTTTCGCCCCGCCACGGTGGTCTAGTGGCTAAGGTACTCGGCTGCTGACCCGCAGGGCGCGGGTTCGAATCCCGGCTGCGGCGGCTGCATTTCCGATGGAGGCGGAACTATTGTAGGCCCGTGTGCTCAGATTTGGGTGCACGTTAAAGAACCCCAGGTGGTCTAAATTTCTGGAGCCCTCCACTACGGCGTCTCTCATAATCATATAGTGGTTTTGGGACGTTAAACCCCACACAACAACAACAACATTAAGGCTTTCGGGGCACGAAGCTGTCATGTCTTCAACAAATGGTGCACGCAGCAAAATCATCGTCTTTGTTCGTCGTGAACTGACATATGTCCTGCAACCAATTGCACCTCACGATGACAATCAGTATGTCTGAATCACTTAAAAAAACAACAAAATTATGTTTACTCTCATAGGCGTTTATATATCGCCTTCGAATAATCTCAAATCCAGCACATTAGCGGATATATTGAGAGTGTGTCCTGCACCAAGGGTCATTATAGGTGATTTCAATGTGCACCATTACGCATAGGGAAGTACACGGACAAACGCAAGAGGACGCAGGTTAGCAAACATCGCCTACAACTGTGACCTTACTCTCCTAAACGACGGTAGCCCCACTTTTCTTCGAAGGGTGACATACAGCAACCGTCTTGACATTGCTTTTGTCTCCAACTCCTTCGCGAGGTACGTCAAGTGGTTTCAAATTGTTGAGACACGAGGAAGTGATCACATTCCAATCTATCTTAACATGAAAAGCTTGTCTAGCTGCGGTCCACGAACGAGCTTTCGAGCAGTTCAATGGACCAACTTTAAATCTGACATGAAAGATGCTTACAGCGATGGCCTACAATCTGGGTTAGAGCAAACAATTAAGAGCACAATGCAAAACGCCACTCACATGGTGACAATATCTTCAGCACGAAACGACTTTGATATAGAGTTGGAGCGACTCCGAGCACTGCGACGCCGGGCGGAGCGTCGGTATCGGCGCACAAAAGCAATTCACGATCTTAGGGCAGCCATGAGGATGCAAAAGAAGATTCAGCTTCGCATGAATAGATTAGCGTCGGAACGATGGACAACGTTTTCCCAGCCACTAGACCCTCGCAAGCCACTCTCAAACATTTGGAAAACGGTGCAAGGTCTGCGTCACCCTAAGGAACAGCTTTTTCTATTCAAAGCGCTCAAGCTCTTTCAAAGGCGGCAAGGCATCAATGTCGCAGAAGATTTCTGTGCGCAGATCGCCAACCAAGCCACTTGTCAGATTCTACAGTGAGAGGTGACGTCCCCCGTTTCCGTGACTAGCACATGGACCTGCTTTTCACGATGGAGGAGCTCGAGGCGGCACTAGCTCTCTGCAGGCCTTCAACTTCTCTGGGTCCAGATGGTATTTCGTACCGAGTCTTGTGCAACCTAGGGGAAGGTGCAAGGAGAGAACTGTTGAGCCTTTACAACATCTCGTGGCAGGATGGCAATGTTCCTAACGGCTGGAAAGTAGGCCGATTGGTACCCATATTGAAGCAGGGCCAATCCTCACTGGAACTCGCCTCATACCGCCCAATAGCACTGGCTAGCTGCGTAGGAAAGATAACGGAAAGGATGGTACTAGGCCACCTGTAGTGGTATCATGAATACTACAAGATTTATCAGAATTCCATGGCTGGTTTCCGATGTGACCGCTCTTTCATTGACAATGTTATTGATCTAGTTTCGTGCGTTCAGCACGGAAGATCCCGTAAGCGTCTATCTACCGCTTTGTTTCTAAATGTGAAAGGTGCGTATGATAATGTATTACATGAAGCCATTTTGGGTGCTCTTGCGGTGATTTGTCTTGGTGGTCGAGTCTTTCAATGGATTTCCAGTTACCTGGCTACAAGATCACTCTTTGTGTTAAGAGAAAATGGCCCAACTACGCGGCGCTATACTTCCAGGGGTGTTCCTCAAGGCGGAGTTCTCATCCCGACGCTATTGAATCTTGCTCTAATTGGCCTTGCTGAATACTTGCCAAGTGTCATTACGATCTCAATATACGCAGACGACATCTGTGTCTTGACTTTGGCAGTCACACGCCCTCAAATACGTTCCCGGCTTCAAAGAGCAGCAACTATGATTGCCAAGTACTTGTTAAAACAAGGTCTCCACACCACCAGGAACCATATCACCAGGAAAATGCGCGCTGGTGGCCTTCCCTCGCAAAGCAATGACCCCTTATGTCATCTCAATCTGTGGGCGACCCATTTTTTACACCAGAACCCACTGTTTTCTGGGCTTCATTATTGATAGGGACCTCTGTTGGAGTCCGCATGTGTCCTATATGAAGAAGCGCCTGATCGCTATTTCCAAATTGTTCAAGTTCCTGACAAAAAAGACGTGCGGGCATGTCAGTAGACACAATGATGGAACTCTACAGAGCCCTGTTTCTCGGTTTCCTGAGATATAGCTTGCCCATGATGAGCAATACCTGCAAAACCAATGTTCGCGTTCTACAGGCAGTACAAGCCCAAGCACTGGGAGTGTGCCTCGGTCTGGCCAGATGTACGTCAACAGAGGCAACAATCGCAATTGCTGGTGACTATTCGATACAAACTCACATTGTTGTAGAAGTCCTGAGAACGCACATCAGACACTTCGCACGTGCTCCCTGTCATCACCTTGCACCGTTGCCCTCAGTGAGGCGCCAAGCATCGTTCGCTAAAATGATTGTGAAGTACAACGAGAAACTTCTCTCGGGCTTCACTCCTGCATCTAAACCATCGATACCCCCTTGGTGTCTTATTCGACCCACAGTGCATCTTAGTGTACCAGGGATTCGGAGGAAATCTGAGCTTTCGTCGCCCGTGCTGAAACAACTGTCTCTTCTTCCTTTGCACGAGAAATATTTAGACAGTATACACATATATACCGATGGCTCCATGAACCGCCAGTGTTCGTCAGGTGCAGTAGTTGTCCCAGCAAGAGGTGTTACCATCAGCCACGGCATCTACAGCAGGGGAACTAGCTGCTTTGCGCGCTGCACTTTGTGTGGTCAATGTGGAACCACCGCAACAAAGGTCGATTTGCAGCGACTCAAGGGCTGCCCTACAATCTGTGCTCTCAGCACTGCGTCGCGGCCCGCACGAACAGCTTGTTTTCGAAATTCGATGCCTTCTCCACACTTTACACGAGAAAGGGCATCATGTGACGCTTTAATGGCTGCCAAGTCATTGCGGCATCATAGGGAACGAACATGCCGATACTGCCGCGCGGGCAGCCCTTGAAGGAACACGAGAAGAAGCCATACCACTTTCGAGGACTGATGTTGCCAGTAATCTTCGACGACTTGCGCGTGAAATCACGTTTTCACTATGGTGCCCACCAAGCATCGATACGAATCGTCAACACCACCTGTCTTCTTTGATGGCTCTCCGCATGCCCACCGGGCTCGACCGAAGACAAGCCACCCTTCTTCATCGCTTATGGCTAGGAGTGGCATTTACAAAATCTTATTTCTTTGTCATAGGAATGGCCGACAACGCTCTCTGCGATGCTTGTCATTGCGAAGAGACGCTACACCACATCCTGTGTGACTGTCCGTTGTTTGAAATCCCGAGACAGTCACTGGCGTCCGCTTTTGCGCGCATCGACAACAGCCAAATGTCTGTGGACACTATTCTGTCAAGTGCCCGAGAAAAGACATTGCAACATAAGGCGACAAAAGCACTGTTGAAGTTCCTACGCGACACGGGCTTGAACAAGTGGCTGTAACAGCAATGTCACACACCACGAAAGACAAGACTGGACTACGACTGAGTGTGCGCGCGTGTGCTGCCTAATGTGCTGTATTTATCTCTCTTCCCTCTCTTCTCTCTATCTTTCATGTCCCCTCTCCCCCTCCCATGCGCAGGCTAGCAAACTGGCTGCCTATAGGCTGGCTAACCTCCCTGCCATTTTTTTCCTCCTATTTTCCTTCCTTTCTCCAAGTTATTCTAAACAAAATATGCCGAAAAAAGAGTTCGAAGTTTGGGCCAAGCCACGCAAGTCTTGAAAAAGCGAAACTGGGCGATTTCGCAGGCTATAACGTGATGGCTTCTTGGTTGTTTATAAACCTTAGCTACGTCGAGCAGGTTGCTTGGGTGTTGATTGCAGGTCGTTGCTAGGCTTAAGAAAGGTTATGCTAGGATGTTTGCACGCTGATTTTTAGCGCAGAGTGGTTCGATTTAAATGACAGGCACGACACAGGCACGTTGTCATTGGCGTATAGCCTTCCGTCGCTTCGGGGTCGTCTCTCACCCGCCATTATCTTTCCCTTCACTTGCATTCTCTCGTTAGACGTATCAACATTTTTAAACCTCCTTGGTATGAACTATCGAAATCTTTGCAGTCATTTGCTGGGCTAATTGGTGCCTTCGTGTCTATATAAGAGCGAAAGCCGTTATGAGATCAAAACTCAGGTCACGCGTGGCGCCGTAGTTGTCCGCCGCTGCCGCCACCACCGGTGTCCGTAACCACATCGCACGAATTTAGAAAAGAAGAAAACTAGCACAGTGTGTGGCTTAAACCCGGGTCCACTGCGTGCCAGCCCAGTATTCTACCATTGAGCCACGCCGGTGCTAGGGACTTGTTGGCCAGCTTGCCTTACGCAGGCTTGATGTCGGGAAAGGAATCGCGTTAATACGACTTATACAGGACTTTAGTACAGCGCCAGAATAACCAGTCATCGCACAATGCAAACAGTGCAACGAGTTGGTTGTCTAATGCTCCAACCTATACGAAAGCTTGTTCTTGATCACCTATTAACTCTGGCGCATACCCACTTCAGGAATAATTCCTCGGAGTCGTCAGCCACTGCACAAACAATTGGCACAAATTCCTAGCAAGTACTAAGCAAATACCATGCTTCTCAGAAGAAATACAAAACATAGCTTAGCGAATGCCGGCCTACTCCCCAAAAATGTTTATTATTAATGGCGTAGTGGGTATCAAGCAACTGTGCTTGCAGCAGTTACCCAATGAGTATTTAAAAAAGGCTCAGAAAGGCCGCTTTCGCTGTGACAGGCCGCTTTCTAGCTTTCGCTGTGACTTTGCTGCGCCTTCCGCGCGTGCCTGGCGTTTTTTCTTGTTAGTGCAAGTTTTCGGTAGTGGGTTGTGCTTCTTTTCTGTAGCAAAACATACTCGTTTATGGTGGTCATGGCGTTCTGGTGGGTCACACAAATTTCTGTGGCACATGGCGGTTTGTTAGACAGTTGCCTTCTCCATTTTAGTCGACCAGATGGGGAATCATGCGATATACCCAACTTCTCTGGCGCACACCCGCGTTTAGGATTTCGACAGTTTTGGTCTAGTGTCTACAAGAAATTGTTTGCTAAATTGGCGTCGCCGTTAAATTTTCAGGAGGCCGTGAAGGTGTCAAAAAATATATATTTCGCACTGTTTGTAGTTGGCTTGCCTTTCAAGTTCCGAGCACTTCACCGGGTCGGACTGACGTAGGATGCCGTACGCTGTAGTATGCTTTCGTCGTCTTTGGCGTAACGCCGCATGTGTAGCGTAGAATCTATTTTCAAAGGACTACACCAACGGAGCTTGAGGCATGGAATACTTATAGAATTGTCCACGATTGACGTAAGTAATCAATGCGTTCTATGTGTTCATGTTCAGTAAATAAAGTTATGCTAAGTTTTTGAGTGGTGCTACGAAATGAAAGGTGACATCAGTAAAGTGGAGCAGATGGGAAACAGCAGAGCTCGCCGTATTCCTTCAGGCATATTTGAGTCCTCAATTAGGCGCTCACACCAAGAAGTATTTTTTTTTCTTTCACTCTTCGATCACTTTAATGAGTGTCACTTATCCCCATCAGCAGAAACAAACAAAAATCAAACAAAAACCAACTAGTAGGCTTGACGTGATCAAGGCATAACCCGTCATAATAGAAAAGTTAGGGAGCAAGCGCGAAAAAAAAGGGAGTACTGAGTCGTTTTTAGATTTCCAACTATAATTTCAAACCTCTTAACTACTGGTGAAGCCATCTTATTTGCATTACACCTTGACTTCCGAGTACTGATTAGAGGCATGCCGAGAGACGATAGTAAGACCTCACGGCTAAGAATTGGTGGTGTCAAACAAACAGCAAAAGCTTCATGGTTGGTTACTAGCATAAGATTCGTATTTTGGAGCCTCAAGTTGTCGCTCTATATTTGGGTTTCTGAAGTGCGCAGGCGCACGTTCTGGCCTTGCATAACGTAAGGACAGTCCGTGATGACATTCTCGGAAATAACTGACCATGAAAAGAATTATTCACTTAATAGCGTAAAAATTAAGAGATAGAAAATTTTAGAAAATTTAGAAATGTCTCAACAGCCGGACTTCTTCAAGGCGTCAAGTTTGCAAGGAACCAGGTTAACATATGCAGCATTGTGTGGTAGCAAACATAAAAAATTATGGCATATTCACGGAGTGTATGATGATGAGTGGGGCGAAGCGTCCGTCCATCCGTACGTCCTTCTGTGCGACCATCCATGCGTACATTCATCCGTCCGGTCGTGCGTTCGTCCGTCCATGCATGCGTCCGCCTGTGCATCCATCCGTCCGTCCGTGCATCCGTCCGTCTGTGCATCCATCTGTGCGTCCGTCCCTGTGTTCGTCCATGCGTTCATGCATCCGTCCATTCATCCGTGTGTCCGTCCGTGCATCTGTCTATCTGTCCATTCGTCCATCTGTAAGTCTATCTAGTGAACACTCTAAGTACCGACATCTCGCATCTTTTCATCATATATTCAGCATGCAGAAGTACCGCCATGCAGCGGGCATTCCAAGGACTAAACGATAGGTGGCACTCGCGCACTTTCTTACAGCCTGCGCTTCGTGTCTACTTTCCACCTTTCACCGCCTCTAGTTCATGGCTATATACTAGTTCCCTATATTCATGGCACTGCGGCCCAACCCTCACTAAACCTTGCTAAAAGCAAGGAAGTTACGCCCAGTGAGTTAAGCTCAGCAACCCTTTGTGGTCAGATATTGCTCAAAGTGCGTCCTTTTGACACTAGTTTTTTTTTTTTAGTAAGCATCAAATTCAAGGCAGATTTTATTGGAGATTGAAACGCCGATACTCTTCTCTGTAAGTTATTTAATGAGAAACAACTATCTTTTTAAATATGATTAACGGGCGCGGGTATCCTCCTCAATCGTAAAGGGTGCGCGCGTGCCGATCATCTAGTCTTGCCGTGGAGGTGGCTACCTACTACTACTACTACATATATCGCGGACGCAAAACCCATGGCATAGGGAGCTTCGCCCCCAGAACAACAACCAGGCGCCATGCAATGTGACTTGTGTAATGAATGGGTAGTTTGATGCTCAAAACCATTACAACAGGCTTACACTATATTCTTTATTTTCATTAGGAAAGTCAGCTAAACCATAGCAATCATTAGCAATGCATAGTGCGCATGCGCCACACATTGACTGAGTCTGGTATATTACGGAGCTAGCCGCTCGCCCACTCATGTCGTCCCCTCAGCGGAACGTGCGCAGTGGACAAGCGTGCGGGAACTTCCCAGGCAAAGCCCCTGCTTCATCGACAGTGTTTTCAACCATGTTCAACAGGTGGCGCAGCAATGCGCTTTCCTGTAAAGCCCCTGGATATTTTTGGGACTTTACTCCACTGTCTCCGCTTAAACAAGCGGGTCATTCTTATTCATTTTGTTTTGCGCTCCGCTCACCCTTCAGCTCCTCCGCTGTGCCCGGTGGCGCGCTCCGCCACTCGACTATTACTCTCTATTGACCAAACGAGAGTTTTAGTATTTTATGCACTACGCGCATGTGCTCACTTACACGGATACTGCATTTTCTCGCACATGCACAGGCAGGTGCAGCCACGTTGTTTGTCTTATCATTTTTAAACGCGAGTTCTGCAGGAAAAAAAATTGCTATTGTATTGCGCAAGTAATGCTGAATATGTTTTCGCTTTACCGACTGCCGAATTCCGTGACTTTTTGTAGTAGTACACCGACCTTTCTTCTTTTCACAATAGTAATACTTAAAACGTGAGTTCAGAAAGTTATAGCAAACTTAGATAGCAACTGTGCTCGTTAACGACGCAAGTAATTCCACGTGGGACAAAATAATGAACTTAACGACCATAAAGTTCGAGTTCCCTGGGCTTCTAAAGTGCTTGTTTTCTCACTGCTCTCTAAAGTTGTGAAACGAGTAGTAAGATCGCAAAACGATGGCACTGAGCACTGTTTTTTTTTTGTGTGTGTGCTTTCCTCACTAGAGATTCCGCAGTAGAAAGTTCTCATTACTAATAAGGTCTTTACGAGAGCGAAAAAAATGGTCGTCAAGAGCGCACTAAGCAGTCTGAGCAAATTGCGCGTTCTTCTCTCAAAATAGAAAAGTTGAGGTCATTGCTTAACTGCGTTTTGTCAAAAAAAATAATAACAAAACATTGAATGTTTTATTGTTAGTAAATACCTTCTACTTGTGCTCGTTCTATGTTTAACTCGTTTCATTTTCTTCCTGTTGTTTTCCTAATCTCATACATATTTTTATTTCAATTAATTTGATTTCCCTCTTTTTTCTGGAGGACGAAGGAAAGATCGTTTTCAGAATACTTCTCTTTAATTAGGTGCAGGACTGGCCTTCCAGTAAAATTAGTCAGTGGTTTGACATACTCAGTGTATGGTCGGTCAACTTCATGATTTACTTTTTAAAGATTTTTCAGAGAGAAGTTTTTATAAGTATGAAATGGGCCATACGTGCTTTTAGAAGCACACCGTAAGAGGAACGTCTAGAACGAACAGGTGTGCGTGTTGGCTATTATTGTGCGATTGATGACTGCCCATTTTCGCAGCCACCTACGATGTTGTCAAGCGCGCTTCATTTCGTAACTTCTGCCTTCCGAAAACCACGTCTGAATGTATAGATTCGTTTTACATTATTAAGTACGGTGCACATTAGGAGGTCTGGCTTGGCGTCCAAACTTGCATCTAATACGTGGTGTGATCGTGCTTACAGTACAGCGTTCAATACCGGTCATAACGAGGCCAGGAATGCTTAAACTGGAAATAAAATGAGCGAACAAGGCCTAAAATAATACATTCTACAGAAGTAACTAAAGAGAGAGAGAAAAAAAAGAAACGCAGGAATGTTCCACTCTCTTAGTGTAAAATTAAGACGTCATACATATTGCAGTTTTTCACTCTTTCGTAGAAACATAATTTCCCCGCAGTGGACGACTTCTCAGTGTCAAAGGAGCCGTCTTGTCATCGTTTATAGCAGAAGCCGCAAGTTGTCAACGGATGGTAAGAAAATAATACATAGGAATAATGGATCACGAAGAAAATGGATGGGATCTGAGAAGTAGGTGAGTAGGCTTCAAGATGAGACGTTGGGAGGGTATGCATGATACAACAGCAAATACATGTGGCTAACTGAACCTTATGGGAGCCGAAGGAGCATTCTTTATCATTTTGTGGTGTGATTCAGGGCTATGTGTTGCTACGTATGCATACTGTATGTGTGTATGTGTGTGATTTCTTGCGTGCGTGTGGGCTGTTAGTTGCTTTTCCAACACTTGGGCTTGCCTTTGGCTGTTGCAGTGTATGTGTCGAAATTCTTATTGAGAACTGGCAAAGCTCACAGCCCATCACAATTTTCGTTTTGGGGCGTCTACTTTGACTATATCTAAGAATGGTTGTTCATAGATAACTGGTCGAATGAAAGAAGCCGTTGATATGTATCAATCCCTTACTTCCTGCATTGCTCAATTGTGTATTATTGTTGCTCTCAATTCACATTACATTGCTGAAAAATCTAATATAAACATTGAAATGCAATGTTCACACACCTTAACTAGAAGTATTATTAGGTTGCTGAAGAATTGATTTAGTTTTTTTGCATTTATTTCAGTATAGCACTCATTGCCTACACTCTGATTGCCTACAGTTACGGGATGACGTACAGTTATTTTGTTGAGGCAGCACATAAATCCTTACGCATCTAAAACAACCGGACAGTGTCTATATGATCAGCTGTCAACCTAGAAGGTACTTAGCTGATTAGTAGTTAAAGTTAAACCAAAAATAAACATCCCATTAAAAACGAGAGAAATGCATCAGACCCGCATGGCACTCAGTAAGCCTGAATTTCGAAATCAGCCCCCTTACCGCCCTATCACCGCTCTTCCAACACGTTATCAAAGAAGTGCCCGAAAAAGTCGCCGCATCAGCTTTTCTTGCCGTTGCTGTCTCAGCGAGCCTTAATTTCCTGGAAGACCCGCGCGACAATCTCGCTGTTTGGTGAGCGCCAACACCGCAAGCGGAAACTACTCTCCCTCCACGCTCTCTGTCATTGTTAACGCATGGCAGAGGAGTCCAGTGTTTGTGTAGAAGAGCTCTGCCTAGCAGTGCTGCGAATATAGTACGAAATTGCTTATTTTTGTTTTATTTTCTATGTGGCTATCTAAGCCTTCAGTGATAACTGAACATACTTTATTTGCGGAAGACATAGACGTACATAATTTCCATTCGGGAGAAAAAGGCAAAAAGGCTGCCGTATGACCTCTTGACCTCGTGGCGGATAATGCAGTTAGTACGCGCTCATCCTGAGTATGCTAATTTCACGCCTGCTGTTTGCTTGCGTTTCCCGCTGCAAGTTTTGAGCTGCTTGCCATTCTTCGCGTGACATTACAATTTGTTGGTGCAGCATTTATTTCGTCGCTCTTGAGGCGTAACAAAGAACAATAAACGCTCAACTGCCTCTGTAAATCTATCTTTCACTTTTCGGGTCATACGGATTCTTAGACAGAGTGATCAGCTATGTATTTATACATATGCAATACGCAATTTTAAAAGTTACTTGGAAATCGTTGTGATAAAAGTAAGAAGGTGATTGGTAATAAATCAGCTGTCGATTTTGCGTGGGAAAAGCTGCAGTTAACTTTATTACGCTTAATGGGTCATGACCGAAGAATTGTTTTGAAAAGACAACGCTGAATTTTCATTGTCTTCATGAGTTCGCATTATATTATGCTCTAAGCGAAATTCCTATGTTATGAACAACAAATTTCAGATAAGCCCAATGAGTTTCATATTTGATTAAATATTTCACTGATTTATCATGACTATTTCGGCAAACTTACAAAATAGTACAAGTAAGGCTAAAACAAAAAACAATTACTCATTCCATGCAGAATGAGAATATTGTACCAGCAAAGAAAGCTTCAGCCCGAAGTGGGCACGTTAGAAACCAAAAAAAAAAAAGAGTACTCTGATGAATACAATGAATGAAGTTTAGAAAATAAGAGTGACCAAACGCAGTCTATAAGGTGTAACATGTAAAGTAGTATGCAAAAGTTAACTGCTTACACTCCAAAAATGGCATGTGTGTCAATGGGCGTATATACACAAACGCAGGAAGCGGCTGGTGCCCTTCATATTTTAGGGCCCTTTGTTTCTTACACAAAATGTTTACTGGGTTCGTGAAAAATGAAAAGACGTATTTATGAGTTTGCGGTTAGGTCAGGCCTGAGGCGGTGTGCTCTGTAGCTCATTGATTTCCCCTATGGAAGAAACTACAAGAACAACATGACAATTTATGGTGATCAGAAAGAATGGCTGGGTATTTTCAGGCCATTCCTTAGCTACAAAAAAGTGGGATGCTATGGTGCAAAGCAGTTCAATGTAAACTTTTACATGTACTGAAACTGGCTAACCTCCCTGTCCTTCCTCATTTATTCCTCCTTTACATGTACTGTCATTCCATTGTTTTTTCCCACATATTGGTTCACGAACGTCAACATACAGTTGACTTGCGCGTCCATTTGTACGTTTTGAAATATACAACTAATACGTATACTACTGAAGTCAAGCATGCCGACAAACCAAAATGAACTGTAAGAATACTAAATAAACGTGAAATCGAGATAAGAGTACTTGTTAGGAAACCATCACACCTATAGATGTATATTTCGATGTGCTAATATAATTGTGTTGATGTTGGCTGTAGCACTCACGGGCGATCAACCTGTTCAGAACTCTACTTAGTGCAGTATGAATGAATGAATGAATTGAATTTTATTGGTCACACTTTTTACAAAAAATATGCATACACTGCGACAGACACTACAGACACTTTTTGGTCATGCATTGCATTTTATTACACTCCTGTGGGTTACATACAGGTGAAAACATCAGCGGTGACACAGCAACGTCGTGAGGTGGATCATAATTTGTGTGTCTATAATATGTTATACACCAGGTGAGCTTACATGCAGTATCGGCGAACGGTGTTCCTGTGATTTTTACAGCGTGAGATGGCTTCAGTAGAATAAATACATCGACTGAGAAGGAAAATAAAATGAATTTCACCGTCTATTCTGGTAAAGCTAATTTATAAAAGACCCCGCGAGATCGTTTCTCTTTATCATTTAGACCCAGAGGTATATCAACGCGAGAACGTTGGAGATAATGTTTCGCTGAAACTCTGGTGCTGGCGTCGCCGGTTGTAAGCGAGAACTTGAGATTAAATAATAACTAAATAATATAATGTCCAATCCGACTAAGAATTCAGCAGAGGTCCTCTGCATGGTAATCAAATGTTTACCGTAAAACTGCGCCAGTGTTTGATACTTTTTCGATAAAAAAAGAAAACAACCAATATTGTCATGTAGTGAGCGGAGTCTTTTTGAGACATGTACTATTACATGGCAGAAGCAAAGAATTGTGCCAAGTCTCGAAACATGAATTACACGATGTGTGAATGTTTAAAGCTGTCCACCCATTACAAATCGCGCTGCTATGCAGGTGCGCTTATCAATTTATGTACGAGCACGTATTGAATACTTTGGCAATTTTTGAAAAAAATTATGGCGTAGGGGGCACTTTGCAACTGTAGTTGCCTTAGGCCTTCTATCATTGTTATAAACGGTCAATGTTACGTGAACAAACGTCCCTTTCTGCATGGTAGTATATGGCTCAAGGCGATAGGCACAACATCTAATGTCTCTGTCGTCTCTGCTCTTTAAACCGAAGCTGAACTGTCTTCCAAGTTCTTTTTCTGTCTTTTTTCGTTGACAGACTCTTACGTCGACACCTCATTTTCTGCGACACGTGTTCTTTAACACGACTACTTTAATAAATTTATAATGTCCAGTTGTAATGCGGCGGAGTTTTTCTGGGGTAAATGATTGTGAAATTGAGGGACCAAAATAACTCCTCCGAAGGATGCCTTATTGGTGCTGGAAAGTTTATCTACGCGTACATCTACGGGGAAAGCTAATTGTAGACAGGATAGGAGGTACGTATCCTAAGCAAGAAACAACGCAAAACTTGCGCGTGCTTCTATTCGCTGTTCCGTCTGGCGCGCCCTCTCGTATATGCGAGCGCATGCCTATCACAATTCACAACTGCCACGGATCTCGATGAGGCAGAAAGTGGAGCGCTATTCTTGTGCTTCGTAACGAGAACGTCTTCGTGTGCGCGGGTCGGCAAATTCGGAAGAGCAAGCACCTCACACGCACATATCCACGTGTATAAAGACCTATACATACACAGAAGCAATTGTCTATGCGTGGAAGTGCACTATGAAATGGTGTGAGAAACTTGTGCGACATCACGCGCATATCTAAATCATTGCTGGATACTTAGGCGACATGAATGGGCATGGTTTAATATTTCCGAATGTGCTGCATTCAAACGGTGCAGGGGTGCCGTATGTTTGCGAAGCGAATAGCAGGAGCGTGAATGTTTAGCGCTCTTTAACAACCGGAGATTTCGAAAAACTGAGTAACTGCAGCACAAAAGTGTGCTCTGGTCGCACGCTGTTCAGTGCTGCGAACAAACAGGCTCGTCGTACGAATGGGTCTTCGTAGAGCATTTCGGAGCTTTCGTTGTCGTTCCCAGGTTCGTGGTTATAGAGCTCTTCAGACTGAAATATGGGCTAGTTTGCAAGCTTTCATACTTTATCAAGTTACACAAACAAAAACAAAAAAACTGCGCGAACGGTACGAAACGACCAGCTGAGCCAGGCCTTCTTGTGCCTTCTTTTGTGGTTTCATTTCCATCTATACTAACAGTCGATGATCTTCCATAGAATAATTACAACAGGAAGGGTACAGATTTTCGTTGTGAGTATAACAACAGATACAAAAATGGTCTACCATACAGTACAGAGAGAGTGAGAAAACATTTATTGAATTAAGCTTGTAAGTGAAGGTGGGAGAGTCCCTTATTCCAGGAACCCTCTGGCCTGGACAGCCCACCGGGCTCGAGTCACGAGTTGACGCTGCTCGACCAGGTGTGCCTGAGAGATCGCAGCCTCCCACGCTTCACTGAGGAGGTCTTGGTCCGCATCTGGTGCTGCTGCTTGTAGCCTTGGGACGCTGACTTTGCACTGCAGTAGGAGGTGCGCCAGAGTGTCTGCCACACTACAGTGAGGACAGATGTAGCTGTGCAACGTTGGCCTCATATGGTGCAATAGTACGCCGTGGGTGAAAGTGTTGCTTTGAAGACGCCTGTAGCCAGTGCCTTCGTGTCTTGTGAGTTTTGGATGATGCATTGCTGCAACATTATCGGCTCAAACGCAGGTCATACCATACAGTACAATCATAAAATGAAAAATAAAACGAGGCCTCTTTCAAAGAACAACAATAGGTATTTAACACAAACTTGGGAAAATTATTACTCAACTGTCGTGCGAGAAGAACATCAGTAGTTGTAACAACTAATGCATGAAACTAACTGTCCTTTATTTCGAGGCATCGTTTTTGCTAATCAAAATATCAAGAAAAACCTGATAAATTAGCGTAGTCTTGTGTTTGACTTAGGCAGTGATTTATGAAACTTATGAAGCAATCTTATAGTGAATGTTCCTGGTTCAACTAGTTCTACTAGCCGTATCGTTCGGCTATGAGGATAAACAAGTATAACAAATAAAAATTGGTTCCAAATCTGCATGTTACACCGCAAATGTAGTCGAAAGACGATAGTCTTGCGTCTGGAGAGAGTGAACAAAACGTTTATTTGATGTTCTGCGCAAGAAAATCAGTAAAGAGTATGTATTCTGGAGGCGCTGCGTTCGAGTGCCTCGAGCGTGTAGCAGAGGCGAACGAGCGCATCGTCGCACGTTAGACACAAGCGCCATCTGGCAGTTATCTTCGAAAACGAAGGCGTGCAGCCCGCGGAGAAAGATGCGCGCCAATCTCGGAGGTGATAAGGTGTAGAACGAAAAGGGACGGGCAGGTGCCACCTCCATGACGTCGTAGCAAAGCGTTGGGAACAACTTTTCGAGCATCGCGTTGCACTGTCAGCGAAGCGCGCTAAAACGCTACATTTCTTAGGGTTACTTGTGTGTGCCTCTTTTAGTATAAAGGCAGACATACAAAACTTCGAAGTGTTGTCATGGCGCCTCAGATATGCGCAATAATTGCTTTTTAATTGACAATCGCACAACTATGAGCGCTAAACCTTGAGCAATATTGGTGGGCGCTGCGAATGGAGTTGGCTGTTCAGTGCCGTTTGAGATAACGTTAGGGCGGACAGACAGACAAATGTACAGACAGACAGACCAAAATGTTTTCGTCGAAGGTCCCCGATAAAGACTGTCGTCTTTAATAACCGACTGTCGCTTCCATAACCAGGTCTAGCCGGGGTAAGTCGCAGTCTATTTTAAGTGTATGTGCGTGTGTGTGTGTTGAGGGGCGCGCGTATGCGTGTGCGCGTGATTGCATACGCTGCCTAAGCCACCACGTTTACCGTGGTATACAGCAACCTCTTATCTCTGCCGTTCACTTCAGTACGTCTTTGATCATTTGCGCATGTTTTTCTGGCGAGTTCCACGAGTTCGGGGCTGGTTCGGAGGGAATGACAGCCGCCAATATTTTCGTTCTACCATTCAACAACTGCGTAGCGGCAAGTCACATACTTCACGTCTCCGCCGCGACAGGGTGGCGAAAAAGAATGGATGGTTCATCGAACGTGCTTCACATAATATAACCTCCTCTGCCTATCTTAGAATGCACCTTTTCTATATCTTTGCATTTCTTTTCTGTAGTCGCTGCCAAGCCTCGCCTATACAGCCCATATTTTTTTTTGTTCCGCGTTTGTGACTGTCAAAGAACGTCTTTCGTTATCCAGCTGGTTGTATGACGGCGTGTCAGCGCCTGTAGATCTAATACAACACCGACATATGGGTAGATAGCTTCAATATTGCTTGCGAAAGAGCTATAGAAAAAAAAACACAAGAAATGGAGGAAAAGGCTTTGAAAAGCTCTTGAAAGACACGAGCATTCCAGAATGAGGAAGACCCTGAAGTTCTTCTTATTTTAGTTACCTCGGTATAGCCTTTCTGTTTGTACAACTCCATATAACGCATTCACGCTTCTTTTTATAGTTTTCGAAAATCAGGTCTTCAAAGAAATGCGAAGGATGTTTGAACAGCGTGGAGATATAGGATTATAATTTTTTGCCCGGAGGCGCGCGCTTTGTAATAGGCTCTTCGTTTCTTTGAGATCAACTTCGCATGAGTGTGCTTAGAAGGCAAGAATAAAAGAAGAAAATTCGTCATTGGAACTTCTCTAATAAAGGGGGGGGGGGGGGGGACATTGCGCAAACTGTTAAGATCGTTCGTATAACATTATAAACATGGGCAAAGTAGCTGAGAACCTCGAGGTTAATCATCTTTGCTCCCACTACTTGCCCTTACCGCGTTCAACTATGACTCTTTTTTTTTTTTTCGAGAACATGCCTAGCCTGAGAGCTTATTTTTTTTTTCGAGTAAACATCTAGGGCTGGTGTTGATAACCACAGATTGCATTACTTTTCAATAGCAAAATTATTCTCCCATACTTCAAGTCAGATTCACCCAAGTTTTGCTTCTTAAATACAGTCCCATATCATTGAAAAACAAGTGGTACGCCAAGCATAACTGTTCGAAAGAAATGTACTTTCATTCTCATTGTGGTCATAAGCGTAGCAGCTTTTTGTTAATACAGGTTCTTAGTCTCACCTACAAAAGAACAGAAGAAAACTGTGAATCGGTCATCCTAAATATAATTTGCGGTCGTTTTCATTTGTAAGAAGCATTCGCCACTGGCCTCCTGTGTTCGGTTATGACATGCATAGCATAATGATTGCATGGCTCAACTATATACTTGCAGACAAAAAATTACCGCGTAGATTTGTTAAGCGAACCCGACCACTGCTGTACAACGAAGTCGTGTAGGCGTATTACAGTACAAACATAATAATGCACGCATACATTGCTTGATGCGTGTACACGAATGCTTACTAGCTGTAGTACATTAACGTGTGTGATGAGTTTTGGGACATTTGGCTAAACTCAATATTTGGCCTAAGATATTAGTTTATGTTGGGACAATATTTTCTTTAGGAGAAGCATGAATTCTACAGGAGAAATAAACCTGTACAGAAATTCAAGTTGCAGACCACACATGTACCTGATAATGCCATGAAATAGAGAAGTTTTGATCAAACACAACAACAAAAAGAAGCACGATTTCTCCTCCGCAATTACGCATACGCTACAGACACCTACTTTTGAATAAAAAAAAATAACAGCAAAATTTGTTCTCTCCATGAACTTCAAGTGCTATATTTGTAAACAGTGCCTAAACGGTATATATAGATAAGTTTAGCTTCTTAGCTACTGCTCCATTGCTGCTGGGAAGTGTTAGCATACACTTACTGTGAAATTACGATGTTCCAACGCGTGATATTAAATGACTAATCATGCATTGCGCTGTGGTATGTAAGGTGCATCTCAATAGAAAAATGTAGAACCACACTTGGTTAAAATAAACTGCAATTAGGAAGCATTTACTGACATAATAATGATCATCTTAGGAGGTTAGGGCTGTTTGGAGCACCAGCGCAGGCCCTGGCACAGCCACGAGGTAGCAGAACATCAAGGGAAGCTCTAGAAGGGCGAAAACTTTCTTGGTACGGCTCACACTCGTCACAAGCTTTATTTTATGACGTCAGAGTCCTGGTCTATTCGCACGCACCCACACGTCGCTTGGCAGTCTTCCGTTATTACTAGGCAAACAAGGTCGAAGAGTTGACGTGGGCTATTGCCAATACGCCTGTTCTCGGGCACTACAACCGAACAATGACATATACATTACCCCTCCAACTCCACCACCACCGAACTTTTCTGCTGGTTTCACAGCAAGAATGGCCGTTGAAAGACCACGTTTCGCTGTAAACAGGCGCAGTAGCATTTTGCAGTGACACTGTCGTAGTCGACACTGTACCATTCTCTTCGTCGGCGTGACACTTATCTCGTGAAAGAGGCAAGAGGGAGGCTCGGTGAAAAAAGGGAGAAAGCTGCTTCGTTAACAGTGGCAAACGCTGTTAAATGTTTTTGAATTGTTTGAAAACGTTGCCTATAGGCGGCAATATGTAAAGTCATATCCATTGCTTCATATGTTTTGACTCACTGGCAACAGTTACAAAAAAAATAGAAACTATGCTGAACATTAAGAATATTAGGTAACTTGGGCCTTAGCGAACCCAAGAAAAGGTGAAGGTTTACAATGTTTACGGTATCTATTTCAAAAGAAATGCAGGTGCTCTACAGCACAGTTATTCAAATTTACGTACTACTTTGCTTGAGTGAATCTATAAAAATAAAAACCTAGAATTTCATAACATGCTTGCATATGTGACCGTGTACTTCGAGTTTTGGGATGCGCAACGCGAAAAAAATGCATCTCATTACGTTTTCATCCATGCTGTAGAGTTTGCTCTATCAAAAGACTGGGTAAAATTGGGGCATCAAAGGTCTCCTATGTATACACCTCGATGCACTAATTATATTCCAAAGACACTGCTGAAGATTTGCCCCATTAGTTGAGCCTCTCGGCTGTCAAGCCAAGGTACACAAAGCACGAGTGTTTCTTCCTCACGTTAAAGACACGAAAGTGCTAATGGATCCCGTGCTAATAGCTGCTGCTTTCTTTCCAAGGAAACTTGATTGCCGCTCTTGATGAGGAAGCGCTTTTTGTGGGAGACCACGCTTAAAAGAATTTGCGCACGTGTCCCTCGTATCTCGTCGGGTGCACCTTTGTTTAGTTATCTCAAAGGGCAAGCGTCAGCAGGCAGTGCACGGGCTTGCATGGTTGCGCTTCAGGAGAACCAACGCATTAGGCAGACTCCAGTTGCCATAGATGATAATACCAGCTCAAGTTTTCACTAGCGCATAAACACACAGCGGCTGAATTATATGTAGCTACTCTACCCTCTCATACTTGAAAGCCACACGCACATATATAAAACTTCCCGTAAAAATGTAGCAAGAGCCAAGTAACCATGACATGTAGGGTAGGGTGGGGTAAAATGCTACAAAGCTTTGAAAAGGGTGAATATCATTTTCATTTCAATATTTACCAATAACTATCAACGTATAATCTCTACTTTATGTACAAGGTATGTGCTGCATGAATTTGAGCACATTACCACATTTCAACGGGGTGTTTAAAAAATAAATAACAAAATCCACCAGATGTCTCATTTGGCTCCAACCTGCAGGGAAAAACTAGACACGGCGCGGGGCTAAACGAGACAATGTGAAAAAAATGAATCCCTTCAGTTCTTGCTGTAGAAGCACCTGAAATTCACTCCATGGGTGCCTATGCAGTCTTTTCTTAATAAATATTTCAAGGCGAGGTTGGTGCCAATGTGTGACGCTGGCTGCTCTTCTTCTCTCGCACAACACTCAACATCGCATATTAGATAACAAGCACAGGTACGTACTGCAACACTTTTTCGCGCTGAGTCCAAGTTTTTCGTGCAATACAGAAATCTCTCCGCACCACAAAAAATTCGGAAAAAACACAAGTAATTGCGCATATCAAAATCCACACAAAACATGAAAGTTCACGAAAATGTTAAAGGTGCTCCGCCGTGGCGGTCTAGTGGCTAAGGTACTCGGCTACTGACCCGCAGGTCGCAGGATCTAATCCCGGCTGCAAATGTAAATACAAGGATATTGTATTGAAAAATACTGGTTAACAATGACGCAAACACATTTTCTTTTTTTGGTCAAGTATTTTTGAGATATTTCCGATCCTCCAGAAATTGAACTACTGCCTGCGCTTGCAGGTTAGCTGATCTCTGGAAACAGTCATTCATAATATTCGACTTTGCACAGCCTACACGAAGACCTTCCAGTATATAAAATAAGAAAAGCTGACAGTCCTACCTGATCACGTGGAGAAGCTGATGAATATGCTGAGCACATTCTTCTGCATTGTAAAAATTATAATGAACCTCAAAAGACATTTTATAAAAACTATCTATATACATATATTGGATAAGCGACCTCTATCAATAGCAAAAACGTGGGCCCATGGCCGAAAGGAAACATGCGCAGCCTTTGTGAGTCCACTCTTTGCACCCCACGCAATGAATCCAAACAGAATCCGCTGCTGTGTTGTTGCAAACCTCGAGCACCCCCAGTCTTTCTTTGTGCTAATAATGTCTCGTTGAACTCTTTCACATCCTAATACTGTTGAATGATTGGAAGCTAGATATGCTCTGACGCATCTTCTTCGCCTCTTTTTGCTGTTTTTATGCACAACTGCAAGGGCATTTCATGGTTTTCAGCTTCCTTAGCCGGGCTTTGTTTGGTGATGTATCTCGGATTTTCTATCACTTGCTATCTCTTAAATTTCAGTGTAAACAGTTTATTATACATTGATTCCAGCACGTTTTTCTGAATGGCTTTAATTGCAGATTATTTAAACTTTTTTTGCGCTTCTGGAGAGAATCCTTATAGGAACGTGGAAGCCCTTGATGGAGCGTGAATGGAGTGAGTCTTATCCTTTTTCTCAACAGCGGTCAGTGTATTTTTGACGCCCTTTTTCCCTGAATGAAGCTCTATAAGCTCTATGTAATGTTCCTTTGTACGTCTCTAGCCTCATAAAGAAAACAATATAACATATATTTAGTATGAGTAAGTGGTTCACTTAGTAAGACACTCTCTAAGGCATTTTAGATGCCATGTTGTCGTATTTTATTTGTCCCACCAGCTTGAATTCAAAACATTTCTGTTTTGGCACTCTGCTCCGAATGAACGAAACTTTTATTGGTACTGTGTAGCAAGGAGTACAACGCAACAAAATAAATACGTAAGTTGTTCTACACACGTCGGAGTCACTTCGTGCACGGATCCAAATCTTCGACCGAGCAGAATTTTCGCCCCTTTTTGCCGGGTCATGAACACACCAGCACCAGTCGCGTAATTTTTTGCACATGAACGCTGTGAGCAACGATAAATTCTTACACATAAAAAGGTAGACAACTACCACTGCTGTGTGTTTAGATATAGAAAAAAAGAAAAGTATTCATGTTATTAGCTACAGAGGTCGGAAACACCAAAAGGCCACGTTTTGCTTCATGTCTAATTTCACCTCACTCTACCCTATAGTGCATTTAGCGACTGCTTACTAACTTACTGCCTAATTTGTAACATACAGAATCTATGCAGGTTATTGAAGTGAAGTTAGAAAAGTATTTTGCCTCGTGTTGAACGTGGTACATAAGTGTTATAGCCAATTGTTTTTGCCAAAACAGACAGGCCACACGTATCCGCGTTCATTATATTCCAAGTATTTATGCATATGTTCAAGCATTCGTGGATATATTCGCAGACAAATCAGTGTTGAATTATAGATTTCGATATAGGGCCTATTATTCTAATCGTGTTACCTAAACTATTCTTATCCTTAAAATCGGCGATGAGGGTAAAAACTTCTCTACCGTTTCTCATCACCTAACAACTGACAGAAGCCATTTCAAGTTTATCGAACCAGTTATGATCGACAGAGCAGCCACAACTACGCTTTTTTTTTGGCATCAGTAACCACAGCTAGGAATTACCAGTGCACTCACTGGATACTCTTGCAATTATTCTCTCTCTCTCTCTCACTCTTTATCAGCGTTATCTTGTGTATTGGCCTGGCATTTCTTACATTGGCCGCACCTTGCATGGGTGAAACTGCAATTATTTTATAGAAAACTTATTTTTCCATTTTTTCAGCAAGGTTATGCTAACACTATTATCTAATTTCTTGAAGTCCACTACGGTGGTATAGCGATTACGGCGCTCGGCTGATGATCTGAAGGTAATGGGTTTGATACTGGCAGCGGCGGTCACATTTCGATGCAGGGGAAATGATAGAAGCCCGTTTACTGTGCGATGTCGGCGGACATTAAAGAAAACCATGTGGTCAAAATTTCTCGAGCCCTTCACGACGGCATCTTTCATCATCACATCACGCTTTTTGAATGTAAAAACCCGGACATTTTTTTTTACTGTGACTGCTTGAATCTTATTTTTTATTCAGTCATACAGATTACTGGGAAGAATTTAGTGAGATTTAAAGCAGACTTGCGGGCGCTCATGAAAAGAAGTAATAAAGAGGTAGAAAATAACCAAATGGTTACAATAGCTGTCACATTGTCTAAAATTTAATTGATTAAAATGGTCAAATATGACCCTGGAAAAGCAAGTGATCAATTATAGAAATGTAATTAATTACTTTTCCACACTTTGATTAGAATGTTATTGTCGTAACGCGACACAAGCTTACTGAAACCACAACAAACTGATGTGGCTGCTAGGGAGAAAGCTAGAGGCTTGCGCGAAATCTGAGAGGCTCACTGTGGTTTCTGTGATATTGGGTCACACGCTAAAAGCCCTCAACAGCAAGTGAATGTTTATAGCACAATGTCCTTTATGTCTGTTTCGATTTCTTTGTCAACACTGCTGTAACATATTTCGCTTAAGACCGAGGCAACGCTGCAACCAAGAAATACACCAGAATTCTGTGTATAGACGTTTTCACCCCAGCCAAACACAGTCGATCATAAATACAAGCTGAGCAACTACAGAAAAGACCCAACAGAAGGACCGCAACTGTCCTCTAGCACGTGCTCTCCCCTATTGTTTTACTATAAATAATAATATTATGTAGGCTTTAGCGTCCCAAAACACTATATGATTATAAGATACGCCATAGTGGAAGACTCTGGAAGTTTTAACCACCTGGGTTTCCTTAAGGTGCATCTGAGCACACAGGCCTGCAACATTTCCGCCTCCATCGGAAATGCTGCCGCCGCAGCCGGGATTCGATCCCCAGACCTGTGGGTCAGCAGCCGAGTGCCTTAGCTACTAGACCACCATGGCGATACTATCTTTTACTATACAGTCAGGCGAAGAGGAACAATTTTTTCAAGCCAAAAAAAAAGAAAATCAGTCGTCAACAACAGTGTCAAAACCAGTTATACAGGCACCAGTTTCACTCTGAAGAAAATGATTTACTTGAGACGAATTTTTCACGCAATGAGGATGCTATGTCCAAAGACGACCGGTGTCTATATATGCACAAACACTGAGACGTGACACTGCCAAATCGGACTTTTGCTAACAATTAGACGGAACACGACACAAACTTTGCGAGTATTTGCTGTGAAAGAACACATTAAGCAGAGAACACTTTTCATTCTTTTGTCATTTTTGTCCTCCGCCTCGGTAAAACTCTGGTTAAGGTTCTCGGTTCCTGATCCGACAGTTGCGGGTTTGATTCAGGACGCGGCGCTGTGAAGACAGCGCTATATATATATATATATATATATATATATATATATATATATATATATATATATATATATGTCCTGTCGATTCGTGTGACGCTATGATGAATGGGTGACGTGGGCTGGCTCATGTTTATTCGTATACGCCATGTTTATTCTTTTCTGCACTTCTTCCCTCTCATATATATATATATATATATATATATATATATATATATATATATATATATATATATATATATATATATATATATATATATATTGTGAGGAGGTTTATTAGCCGTTAAAGACAGCGACGAGACAGCGTGAAGAACCGTCCAGCGATCGGCACAGCAACGAACCGAAGCACGAGCCGATGGAGCCGGGCGTTGGCGATGCTGCTCGCTGCAGGCACATCTTCTTCTTCACAATCGCCCCCGCTGAAAAAGAAGCCATCCTGGCGACTTAAGAAGTTTCAGGCAAAGGGTCATGGTACGGTTTCAGTCGGGAAACATGGCGTCGAAACTGGACAGCGACTCACCACCAGGCTGAGGCTGCCTAGTCAGAGTGCGTTGCTTCTTCAACTCGTCGTAGCTCTGACACAAGCTGACGGCTTCAGAAACTGTGCTTGGATTCCTTGCCAAGAGCATTTGAAATGCGCCGTCGTCGATGCCCTTCAGGATGTTTTTGACCTTGTCAGATTCGGGCATGGTGTCATTCACACGTCGACAAAGGTCGACGACGTCCTCAATATAGCTGGTAAAGGTCTCGCCAGTCTGCTGAGAGCGGACGCGCAAGCGCTGTTCTGCCCTCTGCTTGCGGACAGCCGGCCGACCGAACACTTCAGCACATGACGTCTTGAAGACGCTCCAGGTGGGGATGTTGTGTTTGTGGTTATTAAACCACAATTCGGCGACGCCAGTGAGATAAAATATCACGTGACGCAGCTTGTCGGCTTCATCCCACTTATTGTTGGCGCTCACCAGTTCGTAGTGCTCGAGCCAGTCTTCGACGTCGGTCCCATCCGCACCGCTGAAGACCTTCGGCTCCCGTAGCGTAGGATGGCCAGGGCAGTTGAACTGGAGTGAAGGCGTCGATGTAGTGGCGTTGGCAGTCATGACAGGTGGTAGCGTGCGGCTTCGCAGCTCCAGGGTGTAGCAACGGGGATTAACAGCACCTTCCACCTGTGAAGAAGAAGATGTGCCTGCAGCGAGCAGCATCGCCAACGCCCGGCTCCATCGGCTCGGGCTTCGGTTCGTTGCTGTGCCGATCGCTGGACGGTTCTTCACGCTGTCTCGTCGCTGTCTTTAACGGCTAATAAACCTCCTCACAATATATATATATATATATATATATATATATATATATATATATATATATATATATATATATATATATATATATATATATATATATATATATATATATATATATATATATATATATATATATATATATATATATATATATATCAGTTTTCCATGCCTGCACTGTGTGTAGCACGAAGGGCGGTGTTCTCGTGGTGTTTTCTGAGGGGACTAAGTTAAACAGTATTCGTGGGGCTGTCGAAAAAAAAAACAGGTAGGTATTGTACAGTATGGCATATGACTTTTCAAGAGAGTGGTTTCAGTCTCTTCTGGTAACAACTATATCAGGCCGACTGACTGCTGTCTCAACGATTCGTGGAATGATCACCGGTTATCAATGAAAGAACAGCCTTTAACAAACTTGTCATTACGCTTTGTAATAGCTGCCCTGTTTGCCGAGAAACTAAGAGGTTCTTACGCAGCACAAAAAGGTACGATGTGTGAACTTGTTGGAGCTTTTTTTTTTTGAATGCCAGAGGCAGTTGTGTTACCAAGCTCTCCGTAGCATTACACAAAGCAATGATTGGTTATCTTGGTGTGCACTTGTACGCACTTGATGTTTTGTCAAAGTTGGCATCGCTGAATCTTCCCCGTCTGCTGCTACACTGAGCACTCCCTGGATGCATGTGCTAGAGAGAGGGATGCTATTAGAGCGTAGGAACACTTTACGCACCAACTCTTATTTGCGCAGTGCTTCGATGCTATATGGTCCCGGTTCTGTACCAAGCGTCCTACTAATTCCCTTTTGTTAGCGCTAGAGTAAAGCGTTGCAGTTAAGACCGATAAGAAATGAAAAAAACTGACCCTGTTGTGACCTCACGTCCCGTCAGATGGGGGGGTCTCTACAGCGCGGTCACGTGTTCTTTTTTTTTCGTGACAATGGCCGTAGAACACCGGTCACAAATCGGCTTTTGAAAAAAAGACCTCACTACCAGTAAAGAAATGCGGGGAATTGTAATTGAATAACTTGAAACATTACAGTTACAAAAAGGTAATTGAATACATTACGAATTTCCCAGAAAATGCAATTTGGTACACGTAATGGATGAAACTGTATTCACCTGACCAACCAATTTGTCATTCGAGCCTCCGGATTGCGTATCATGCATGTCGTCAGCCATTCCTGCATTCCCGCTTCTCTCCACGCGAGCATATTCGAGAAACTACGAAAGCCCAAATCGCTGTTGGGATCCTCGGGGAGCAATGCCAAAATCCTCGCTTGTCGCATGAATACTACCTTGTCGCGTGAATCAGGGCTGTGGATTTACTTCACATGTCACGTGACTGATCCGTCCGCGATCAAGTCCGTCGTGTGAATACAGGTTTACACGCAACGCAGTGCGTACACGTCTGATGCAAAATAACGTTGAGGGCTTTGGCGCTACGCTCAGTCTTTTTTCGGGTAAGTCTTAGCCACTTGTTTGCGAAAAACACGGCGAAGAGAGCAGCGGAGGCTTCGTTCACGGCGCAGATGTGCTCGTCTCTCAGTATGATCCTCAGAAACAGAGGCCGCATGCGGCCTTGCAGCTAACACAGAGTGAACTATGACATTCCTCTACTTCAACATAACTCCGCAACTCGTCCACGGTGAGATGTTAACGTAAGTGCGAAGGTTATTGCTGACACACAAAAAAAGTTGAAAGAAGCCACCCTACGTGTCGCGGTCTTCTCACTGTTCTTCTACCGCACAGATGAACATTCGTTTGGCAAATCTTTTCTGCGTCTCCTCTCGAGCATGAATACCCCTTCAAGCTTCGCCTTCTGCATAAAACATGAAGAGTGTTGCAAGATGCTCACTGAGATGAGTGTCATTTCGTTCTTCTTACAGCAAACTTCTTTGTGAAAGTGCCAGATAATTGCCCAGGTGCAGCGGTACGTGTATTACCTGTTACGGCTCTTATTCTGCAGCTGTCATCAACAAAGAAACTGGCGGAGAACTTCTTGCGTCATGTTTTGTCCCTGCCTAGCCATTGAAATTATCTTACCTTTCAGCAGTAGTCTCGCAAAAACTGAGTGTGAGGCCAAGACACGAGTGATTGCGTTCATCCGCGCTTCTTATTGCTATTCCAAGTGTACGTTGAAATCTCGCCATGCAAGTTGGTGTTATTCCACACCTTTAACTCACACCTATACTTACATGATACCAGCTTATGCATTTTTTTGCGTTTTCGCTCCAACTTTGTCTCAAGTAAGATAAGCTGTGTACAGCCACGTTCCAAGAAAATCGACCAGTCTAGACGCATAGAAACGCGCTTAGCAAACATTCTTTCACCCTACCCTGAAAACTTCGCGTGTCGTGGAGAACTCAAATTATTAGGGACGAGGGCAGAGCACGAAATGGACTGCGCCACGAAATGCATTCAAGCGTGTACAGAAACTGATTCATTGATCGATTTATATGTAGGGTTTAACGTCCCAAAACCATCATATGATTATGAGAAACGCCGTAGTGAAGGGCTCCGAATATTTTGACCACCTGGGGTTCTTTAACGTGCACCCAAATCTGAGCACACGGACTTGTATACAGCGACTGGTGGTGAGCTAAGCAGTTACGTTGAGGCAGGCTTTTGCAGATGCTTGAGTGTTTTTGCCAACGGATGCCTCAACTAAACAAAAGCAATGATGTAGAACAGCATAACGCAATATAAAAGTAAGCTTTATATTTTCGCACATATCAACGGGCTCAACGCATAACTTAGAAATCTCGCAAAACAGCGGTTTCAGAAGATAAGGTTTTATTTTATAATTACCATGGAATAGCAGCTACAATTTCAAGAATTACCTAGTCATCCGCGAAAAGTTTTCATATGACATTACACTATGTATAGCTATAGTGTTAATTACCAGCTTGAACTGCTGTAGATAGGTATTCTTGCAAGAAGTACTCGTAAAATGGCCAAGGGCGTGGCCAGAATTAGAACCCATGACCCTCCTCACGGCTGAGTAATACCGTAACTATACTGCCATATTCCCTCGTCGAGTTTTGTTATCGCCCTCCTTCACTGTCACTAACTCTCAGCGCAAACCGCGCTTGCAGTGTACTAGAACTAAGCTTCAGGGCTGCAGTAGGTCATTTTGTTGATATTACGCCCACTTCGTCAACACCACAGATTATTCTGAAACCTACGCGGCCGCTAGCGACAATACTAGAATATGCGACGGCATGTGTATAAATGTCGACGGGCTTCACCACTTGTAGGTTTACCCATGGCTGACGCTCTGCTCATCGCCGTCAGTGCCAGTGTGCTGCTGTAATCAGACTTGTTTGCTGGCCACAGTTTCGGCCAAATGAAGAGTTTGACCTGAACATTCAGTCTACTCTCTTGACTAACGTCACGACCGCGCGACACTATGGAGGAGCTGGAAAGGTGAAGCTGTGGAAGTATGAACAAAATTGTCGCCATAGTATTGCCAATGTGTGAAAGCCTAAAAATGTAAGAGACCATTTTACCTACTGAAAACAGCCCCGCCGCGGTGGTCTAGTGGCTAAGGTACTCGGCTGCTAACCCGCAGGTCACGGAATCAAATCCCCGCTGCGGTGGCTGCATTTCCGATGGAGGCGAAAATGTTGTGGGCCAGTGTGCGCAGATATGGGTGCAGGTTAAGGAATCTCAGGGGGGGGGGGGAATTTCCGAAGCTCTCCACTACGGTGTCTCACATAATCATATGGTGGTTTTGGGACGTTAAACCCCACATATGAATCAAACCTACTGGAAACATCACTGAGTTTATGAAGAATCAAAATGTACAGCGTGAATTGCGACACGAAAGATGAAGAAGTGCGGGTGAAAAGCGCTGAATTTCAGCTGAAAATTCTTTTTACCTCTCGGGTTCTTCTACTGATAATCAATTTCGGTCGCGCATTCGTGTACACGTTCACGCCTACATCGCATACAATAGAACTTCCGGTGAGAGTCAGCGCTTTCCCTGCGTGTTTCTTACCCCCGTATTCTAGAACGTCCCTTCACTCAACGCTACTTTTGGGACGTTAAACCCCACATATAAATCAATCAATCAAATCACTCAACGCTACGCCTTGACTTGAGAAAGTCGTTGGGAGCGTCAGCTATAGGCTGAGCAAGTCACTGCATGTCAGCAATAATCTGCGGCGATTCTCAAGAAGTGCAGCGTCATTTTCAGTCCAGCAGCAGCGCAGCGCTCAACTCTGTCCAGTGAACAATGAAAGCCGAGTCGAGGAGAGTTTGCGAGTATGGTGGTTAGTCTCTCTGTCACCCATTTTGCGCTCTAAAATTCCATTCGTTATCAACCAAAACGAACCAGCGCAGCTGTCGATTTTGTTATCAATAAGCTGTTCCGTTTTATCGGGGTTAAAACAAGCGCTGTCTAAACAATTGCTAAAAGAAGTTCTGCCTGGAACGCACACAGAAACACACACACAAACGTACGCACACACACGCACACACACACACACTTGCACACACACACACACACACACACACACACACACACACCAGATTCAAGCCAGAATAATTCGTACTTCAAAGAAAAGAATAGTAAAACAGTTTACTTCGATGTTACGAAGTCTTCGTATATCATATCAGTGTATATTCAATATTTCCCGCCTCAGACGAGATTACTAACGCAGGGCATCAAAACAATGGTATATCTTAGAGGAAAAGGAAGAAAATTCTCGTTGCTAATGGGGATGATGGAATCGCAGACAATTCTAAAACGAGCTTCTGCAAGCTACCTCGAAGACAACTTTTCTTCGAGAACAATAGGCAAAGTAAAAGTATACTACACTGGCAGCACGACTTTTCATTGTGCCTCATTATTTTCATCACCCAAAACAAAAACTTGGAAGAGTATACCGTCCTTTGTGATCTTCAAGCTGTCGATCGTCTACAGCTGGCTCACATAATTTATGCGAATAACACTACCACGAGCGTGCCAGTGGAAAGGCCGAGAAGGGGGGGGGGGGACAAAACTAATCTATTTTTATTTGCAAGTATGATTACACACCAGTCTGTTCATCCGCTGAGAGCTGTCGGCAGCATTACTCGCTCACATGACAACGTAGTGCATTTTTTGCTTGAAAAACTCTGCTGCATATACTATAGTTCTCTGACGTGCACAGTATTTGCGCTTA
The DNA here is from genome assembly GCF_013339725.1 of Rhipicephalus microplus. NCBI lineage: Eukaryota > Metazoa > Arthropoda > Arachnida > Ixodida > Ixodidae > Rhipicephalus > Rhipicephalus microplus. The sequence continues at coordinate 33,995,414 of NC_051169.1, forward strand.
TGCATGTTGCCACACAACTCTGCTTCACTTTTTATTGTTTTCTTGAAAGTATAACTAAAAATATTTGTGGTCACACTTTTATAACGAGCAACCCAAATATCATATAACACCGCTTTCCTTGAAGCTGTCGTACATTTACAATGGTGCGGCAGTGATATGTCTCCTGAGCAAAAAGGAAAATGGGGCCAAAAAGCTCAGCACTGTTTCTACCGCTTTTGTTTACACCTTTTCTGTACTCGTATTTAGCTAAGAATATTGGAGAGAATCAATCTTTTACCTCATCTGTATTGTGTAAGTAATACGGCGGGTTCTCGCCAATGCAGCCAGTGTTACCACATCGCAGTTCCATTTCTGCTTTTCGAATGCTGCCGAGAACAGAACGAGACAGTGCGCGCGGTTGTTTATTTGCAGCCCATTCAGGTTACACACCCCCGAAGCTTCGGCTGGTGTTTCTGTTCGCAGTCGGACCATCTCTCGTCATCTGGTGGCGTGCTCACGGCCAGCTCACTATGAGCTAACTCACCGATGTTCGACAATAGTGCCACGCTTTGGTCAACGCATCCGCGTCCTCGAGCCAAGCTCTCGTTTTGGTCTTGTTCATTTTTGTTTTGTAGCTTCAGAAGTGTGGTGTTGTCAGATCCGGAGATTGGTTACTTTTCTTTCACTATTGTCGACACTGAGCCGCACACAGACAAACATAAAAAGTCTGATCCATAATGTGCAATTTTTAGGAGCGAAGCTCCTTAAGGCTTGGGCTGTGCGTCCCCTGTATGTAGCCACCTCTCGTTCAGTTCTACGCTAGCCACCGCCCGATCTAAAGGGTACAGCCATATCCATCCGTCCATCCGTCCATCCGTCCGTCCATCCATCCATCCATCCATCCATCCATCCATCCATCCATCCGTCCGTCCGTCCGTCCGTCCGTCCGTCCGTCCATCCATCCATCCATCCGTCCATCCGTCCGTCCGTCCATCCATCCATCCGTCCGTCCGTCCGTCCGTCCATCCATCCATTCGTCCATCCGTCCGTCCGTCCATCCATCCGTCCGTCCGTCCGTCCGTCCGTCCGTCCGTCCGTCCGTCCGTCCGTCCGTCCATCCATCCATCCGTCCATCCGTCCGTCCGTCCGTCCGTCCGTCCGTCCGTCCGTCCAAAAGATGCAAGATGTTATAAACTAGACGGCGGTACGTGTAGTTGATTATGAAAGATGCGAGGTGTTATAAAATAGGAATGATGCCACATATGGCGCGTGTCATCGTTCGATATAGTGCGGCGACGTACGCTAGGGGGAGCGTTGCAATAAAATCGAGTGGGCAAAATGTACGGAGGATTCATGGTTTACCAGGTTTACCTCCGGAGCTTCGCCCACTCATCATCATTCACTTCGTGGATATGGCGGCATTTTTTTATTGTATATATGTGGGGTTTTCCATCCAAAAACAACGACAAGATTATTAGGGGCGCCGTAGTGGAGGGCTTAAGAAGTTTGGACCATCTGGTGCTATTTACCGTGCATTGATATTGCGTTGTACGCGGGCCTTTGCTATTCGGCTTCATCGAAATCTGCATGCCACGGCCGGGATCAATCCCGCCACCTTCGGGTCAGCAGCCGATCACCAAAACCACTGCTCCACTGCGGTGGACAACTGGCTGCCCTGTAAGCTCAGTTTGTACGCGCTAGGCGTAAGTAATGAATTAGTTAACGCTGATTTGTCGTTGAAAGAGGGCCCTTTATGCAAATATTATGTGCTATGGTAAATTTGTTCCCCAAAAATAAGCACCAATCAATAATATTTCAAGTAACATTGATTCCTTGGTGCTCATTCCCACCCCATCTGTATGAGCCTAGATGAAGTAATGGTTATAGAGCTGCACAAATAGCGCGAAATATATGTAATTGTTGCCAAAGTAGGCAACTGGCAGCGGCGTCGTCTTCAATAAAGTTAGTGAAAACACATGTCACGTTCTTGGCAGCAAAATCCGCCGAACACGAGCTGATTATTTGCAGCAGGAATGTGTCTACAGATCATTGTACAGTCATTTAATGTTTACATTTATTTCAGACAGTATGTGAAACTTAACTTTCACTTTATTACTACATCCCACACGTAAGTCTCCATGTCAAGTCTTACTGAGTTTTTGAAGTACGAAAAATGGGGATGTTCGCGGGAAAGTGAAAGCCGGCGTTTAGACAGACATGTTTGTCTTCTTATAGACTGCAAAGGCATTCCTGAGTGCGTGTAGGCTGCCATGAGCTCAGGACAGCTGTTGTAGAAAAGACAAGCACCTTTACAATAGCGAAGACAATCAAGCCTTTGACTGTTCATATCGAAAAGGTCTTTGCGCGCATCATATAATGAGCGATCGAGTGTCCGGCACTAAGATTATGAATTTCAATCTGTCGTGCTCGACGATGCGCTCAAGCTAGCAGTTTTGTAGCTAGTAGCAGTAACGGGGGTGTACCCACCATAGAGTGGCATTGTCTAATTCAGAAAACAGAAGCAATGACAATCAAATCAGCATTTTTCTGTTTATTACGGGGGACACAATATGAGCGTGCCACCATATGTGGTATCCCAGAAAAGGCGTGGTGGTGTCGGTATCATGGTCGAGGAGAACGCCAGCATATTTGATGGTACACACCGACAGGCAGTGATAGAAAGAGACACAGTCGCCATGGTTGTCTAGTGATTTCGGTGCTCCACACCTGACCCGAAGGGTGCGTAATCAAATCACAGGCGTGGCAGCCACGTTTCTGGGGGTTGTAATGCTATTGGAGAGTTTACGTAGATTTAGGTTCTTGTTCAATTACCCCGGATGGTGAAAATTTTCGAAACCACGGCGTCTCTCATGATTATGTGGATGTCTTTGAACGTAGAACACCAGAAATTGTATTTGATAAATCCCCATGTTTGACTTTAGACTGTTCGCGTATCATTTTCGCTTCCTGAATAAATTGATATATACAGATATATTATTGTTAGTGGTGCTAGAGAAGTTTGATGTCTCCAGTATTTTGTCGTATGCTTTGTTGAACAATTGACTATAAGTGTAGCAGCCAATCTTACCTAAAATATGATTGAAACTTCTATTCTGCTGCTAATGTCTGAGGACACGAAGCAGGGAGTTTTATGCCCTTCTACTTGAAATATATGCCACCATTTTGCAGAACAGCACTCCCATTCATGAGGAAAAAAACCTAAAAGCGCTGTATGTGCCGGGAGTTGTTTTATATTGGGCGACGAGCAAGAACTTCTGTCAACGCGATAAGCGCAAAAGCACAGATAAATAGCCGACTCTAATGAACTTAGGAATTATGCAGAATCAAAATCTATGAGCTCATTATTTATCGCCATAGTCCTAGTTATTTCTCCGCGCCGCTATACTAGCAGTTTTGTGTTTTCTACGAGTATCGCGTATCGTTGTTTATCTTGCGGGAGTTCTAGTCGGCGCGCTGTACTAACATATCTTCCTCAGCCAAATGATAATAAATATTACTGTCAGCCTTGTAGGTTGTCTGAAGCTTTTATTTTTAAATGCGAAGCATTTCTTTATTTCTGACTTTAAGCGTATCTATCTATCTACCTATTTATCTATCTATCTATCTATCTATCTATCTATCTATCTATCTATCTATAAAATCTATCTATCTATCTATCTATCTATCTATCTATCTATCTATCTATCTATCTATCCAGCCGCCTACGACGTTTAGCCTCTCCTTGCCGTTTCGATAATGGTACCGATACCAAACTTGATATGGCATAACATGACTGTATGAAGAACATATCTGACTAGTCATAACATGCAAATCAATGCATGGGTGTTATAAATGTCATGATTTGCAATTTTGGGTCCTGCAGCAATTGCGGTGGTTTCGTTGACAATGCATGTTGCAAAACTGGTATGGTATGGCATGATTGCGTGGCGAGCACATGTGACCGACACTAACATGAAAATCATGACATGCGTGTCATGTAACAACATGACTACATGCCACGCTCATGGTGGCTTGTGGCTGTTTCGCTAGCGTCACATATACCGAATTTAGTATTACAGTACGTGAAATCCAGACAGGCCGCCATTAGAACCTGAACTTGGCAACGTTTAACTCTAGAACATTATCCAGTGAGGGAAGTCTAGCTGTACTATTCGTGGAGCTAGAGGGTGTTAAATGGGATATCATAGGGCTCAGTAAGGTTTGGAGGACAGATGAGGCCTATACGGTGCTACAGAATGGGCACGTCCTTTCCTATCGGGGCTTGGCAGACAGAAGAGAACTGGGAGTGGGGTTTCTTATTCACCGAAACATAGCTGGCAACATAGAGGAATACTATAGCATTAATGAAAGGGTGGTAGGTATCGTAATTAAACTGAATAAAAGATACAAGATGAAGGTAGTGCAGGCTTAGGCGTCTACATCCAGCCATGATGACGCTTCAGTTGAAAGCTTCTATTAAGACGTGGAATCGGCAATGAGTAAGGCAAAGACACAGTATACTATAGTGATGGGTGACTTTAATGCAAATGTAGGGAAGAAGCAGGCTGGAGACCAGGCAGTAGGAGATTATGGCATCGGTACTAGAAACGTCAGAGGAGAGCTACTAGTAGAATTCGCAGAACGCAATAATTTACATATTTTTAATACCTTCTATCGAAAACGAGAAAACCGCAAGCGGACATGAAGGAGCCCTATTGGCGAAAATAAGAACGAAATAGACTTTATAATGAGTGCACACCCAGGAATCGTGCAGGATGTGGAAGTGGTTGGCAAGGTACGATGCAGTGACCATAGAATGGTACGGTCTCGAATTCGCCTAGACGTGAAGAAGGAACGACAGAAACTGATACGCAAGAAGCCAATCAATGAGCTAGCACTGAGAGGGAAAGTATAGGAATTCAGAGTGTCGCTGCAGAACAGGTACTAGGCTCTTAGTGAGGAAATCAACCTTAGCGTAGATACAATAAATAATAATCTGACGAGTATCATTACGGAGTGTGCAGTGGAAGTTGGAGGCAGGGTAGTTAGACAGGACACTGGGAAGCTTTCCCAGGAAACGAAGAACCTAATTAAGAAGCGTCAAATTATGAAAGTGTCAAGTACAACAGACAAAATAGAACTGGCAGAGCTTTCGAAGTTGATTAATAGACGTAATGTATGCGATGTAAGAAGGTATAACATGGAGAGAATTGAACACACTCTGAAATACGGAGGAAGCGTCAAAGCAGTGAAGAGGAAACTTGGGATAGGCAAAAGTTGGATGTATGCACTAAGAAACAAAGAAGGCAAAATAACTACCAATATGGATAGGATAGTTAAAATAGCGGAGGAGTTTTACAGAGATCTGTACAGTAGCCGGGACAACCACGACTTTAATACTATATGAACTAGCAGTAACCCAGATGACAACAAACCAGTAATGATAGAAGAAGTCAGAAAAGCTTTGGAGAGCATGCAAAGGGGCCAAGCTGCTGGTGAGGATCAGGTAACATCAGATCTGCTGAAAAATGGAGGACAGATTGTGTTAGAAAAACTAGCCACCCTGTTTACGAGGTGTCTCCTGACGGGAAGAGTACCAGAGTCTTGGAAGAACGCTAACATCATCTTAATACATAACAAAGGAGATGACAAGAACTTGAAGAATTACAGGCCGATCAGCTTGCTCTAAGTAGTATAAAAGCTATTTGCAAAGGTGATTCCTAACAGAGTAAAGAAAACATTAGAATTCAATCAACCAAAGGAACAAGCAGGATTTCGAACAGGCTACATAACAATTGACGACATCCATACTATCAATCAGGTAATAGAGAAATGCTTAGAGTATAACCAACCATTATACATAGCCTTCATAGATTACGAAAAGGCGTTTGATTCAGTAGAAATATCAGCCGTCATGCAGACACTGCGGAATCAGGGCGTAGATTAAGTATATATAAACATTCTGGAAGAAATCTACAGGGGATCAACTGCTACCATGGTGCTTCATAAAGAAAGCAACAGAATACCAATCAAGAAGGGTGTAAGGCAGAGGGACACAATCTCCCCAATGCTATTTACCACGTGCTTACAGGAAGTTTTCAGAAGCCTAGAATGGGAACAGTTAGGGATAAGAGTTAATGGAGAATACCATAGTAACGTTCACTTCGCCGATGACATTGCATTGCTGAGTAACTCAGGGGACGAATTGCAACTCATGATTACGAAGTTAGACAAGGAGAGCAGAAAGGTGGGTCTTAAAATTAATCTGCAGAAAACGAAAGTAATGTACAACCTTGGAAAGGAGCAGCGCTTCGAGATAGGTAATAGTGCACTTGAAGTTGTAAAGACTATGTCTACTAGGGCAGGTAGGTAATAACCGCAGAGCCGAACCACGAGATTGAAGTAACTAGAAGAATAAGAATGGGGTGGAGCACATTCGGCAAGCACGCTCAAATTATGACAGGTAGATTGCCACTATCCCTCAAGAGGAAGGTATATAACAGCTGTATCTTGCCGGTACTTAGCTACGGAGCAGAAACCTGGAGACTTACAAAGAGGGTTCTGCTTAAATTGAGGATGACGCAGCGAGCAATGGAAAGAAAAATGGTAGGTGTAACCTTGAGAGACAAGCAGAGAGCAGAGTGAATTAGGGGACAAACAGGGGTTTAGGATATCATAGTTGAAATAAAAAAGAGGAAATGGACATGGGCCGGGCATGTAGCGCGTAGACAGGATAACCGCTGGTCATTAAGGGTAACTAACTGGATTCCCAGAGAAGGGAAGCGGGTTAGGGGGGAGACAGGAGGTTAGGTGGGCAGATGAGATTAAGAAGTTTGCGGGTATAAATTGGCAGCAGCAAGCACACGACCGGGTTAACTGGCGGAACATGGGAGAGGCCTTTGTCCTGCAGTGGACGTAGTCAGGCTGACGATGATGATGACGTGAATGATTGACGAAGGTATGCGACTGGTATAAACATGATAATCATGAGATTCGTGTCATGTAACAACACCACTACGTGCCACGCTCATGATGCACTGGCGGCCATTTCGCTAGCTTCCCTTCTACCAAATTCGGTATTACGGGAGGTGAATGGATGATGAAGGTATGTTACGGGTGCAAACATAATAAACATGAGATGCATGTCATGTAACATCATGACTACATGCTATGCTCATGATTCACTCACGGCCGTTTCGCTAGCTTCACATGTACCAAACTCGGTATTACGCGACGCGAACAGACGACATAGGTAAATGGCACATCCAAACATGATAATCGCGACATGCGTGTCAAGTAACAACATGACTACATGCCACACTGATGATGCGTTCGCGGCCGTTTCGCTAGCTTCGCATATGCCAAATTTGGTATTACGTGACACCAAATGATGACGAAGGTATGTGATGGCGCAAATATTATAATCATGAGATGCGTGTCATGTGAGAACATGACTACATGCCACAGTCAAGGCGCCAATACATTTCGACGTGACGTCGTGCGCGTGCGAGCCGGCGTTCATTTCGTCGTGTCACGCCGGCGTTGCCACGCGAGGCGCCGGTCCTGCCATATGCTCGCAGGCGCGCGCCACGCTGCGTGCGCTTTGACGCATACGCGTTTCAGCGCGTCCGGCGTCCCTCTGTCACGAAAAGAAGGAGACGAAGTGTTGTCTGGGTAACGCATTGGCGCGAAATGCAGCATGTCGCATTTCGCGTCGGTTGCCGTCGGGTCGCGCCTCGCGTCAGACTATAGAATGCTCGCGTTTCGTTAATGTAGCGTCGCTGTGCCCAGCGTGCGCGAGCGTCAACGCTACATTGGAGTATATTGGACCCTTCATGATGCGCTCGCGGCCGTTTAGCTGGCCCCAGATACACCAAATTTGGTGGTATGTGACGTCACTGGATGACGAAATATATGACTGGTGCAAACATGATAATCCTGACACGCGTGTCATGTAAGAACATGACAACATACCACGCTCACAGCGTGCTCGCGGCCATTTCGCCAGCTGCACATATACTAAATTTGGTATCACGTGACAAGAATAGATGACGAAAGTAAACTACACACCAAACATAATAATTATGACACGGAAGCCATGTACGGCATCATTTACCTCCTCCTCGTAACGTTGTGCTGATTTTAAAGTGACATATCAACATTCCTCATTCGTGCTTCGCTTATCATCGATTTCCACTGTACGTGGGATCTGCCAATGTTTTGAATTTGTCAACCGCCACAAATAGACAAAGATGACGTTACCTAATGCTGCCTTTTCTTTGAAAGCGTTACAGTGGCGTGGCTGTCTGCTAATATGGTTCGTATCAGAGACGCATAAAGAAAACTAAAATCAACAAAAAATAATGCTTCTCTCCACCCTTCTTGTGTATCCCCGACTGGTGCAAACGTAACGAAACGTACGCGAAACGCGTTATTAAAGTCAACCTATTGCTGCTAAACAGAAGCGTGAAATGGTGCATCATCTGAGTGTTTATCCCTCCACCTCAGGCTGTATATACTACTGATTCGCATTTGCGTTTTACAAAGGAGCAACCTTACTTTTCTTGCCCTGCTTCTAGATTTACGCCTGTTTGTGCTGGAAGAGGTAACGCACCGTTGAACCGGTAGCCTTCGGGCCGTTGCACATAAATGAAAGAGCTCGCGTTGTCTGACTCGCACAAATGCCTATGTGGAAGGGGGAAGCCACTTCTTTTTTTTTGTAGGTGTTGTTCTTCCATTACCCCGGCCCATCCAGGCGTAAGTGTAACATTAGACCACTCATCTAGTAATATAATAATTTCTGAGGTTTTACGTTTGAAAACCCTATTATGATTGTGAGGGGCGCCGTTTTATGGCTCCGGAAGCTTCAACTGTCTGAGTTTCTTTCTAAACGCGCGCCTGAACCTAAGTGTACGGGCCTGTTGCATTTGGCTCCATCCAAATGCAGCTGTCGCTACCGAGATTCGATGCCACCACCTTCACGTCAGCAGTCGAGCACTAAAGCACAGTGGCGGGTCACGCTTACGAAGGTGTAAGATGTACAAAGAAAAAAAAAAGTGATGGGCTGTCTGTTTGAGGCACGGACGGACGGATGCACGAACGGACGCATGAATGGACGCCCGTGCGGACACACGGGTGAACAGACGCACGCATGGACGCACGGCCGGACAGATTGACGGAAGCAAGAACACACGGACAGACGGGAGCGTGGACGACCTGATGGACGCTTCGCCCCCCTCATCATTATTTACTCCGTGGATATGTTGTGATTTTTTAAGTGTGAATACACTTTATAAGCGACCCCAAACCATCCACCGCCGTCGGCGGCGTCCGCAGTCTTCTCTCTATCTTTAAAAGAAAGAGGACTTGGCGGGCCGCAGCGCGACGCTCTACCGAATAAGCCACGGACGCGACGCTGATATCCCCCTTCGCTCGCTCCTCCGCTCTCCTCGCTCGCTGCAGCTGCGCGCGCACCCCTCTCTCTCGCGGTCCCGCCTTCTCTCTCAGTCTCCCGTCGAGAGCGGGTCGTGCGATGGATGTCCCGGAGGCAACGCTACCATCAACAACGAATGCAGTACAACCGAATGCCAGCACTGCACCCGTCGTTGGAGGTAACGGTACCGCGGTGGTTTCGCCGACGTTGGAAGACAAGGCGGCGCTGCGAAGGGCTCGTGAGACCAAACGTAAACGGGCGAAGCGTGCAGCGGATGCCGAACTGCGTGCTCACGAGGCCGAGTGCAAGCGGGCGAAGCGTGCAGCGGATGCCGAACTGCGTGCTCGCGAGGCCGAGGACAAGGAGGCGAAGCGTGCAGAGGATGCCGAACTTCGCGCTGGCGAGGCCGAGGACAAGCGGGCGAAGCGTGCAGCGGATGGTGAACTGCGCGCTCGCGAGGCCGAGATGAGGCGTCAGCATCGAGCCGCGAACGCGGCCCAAGAAGCCGAACGACAACGCAAGCGTCAGGCGAAGAAGGGCGATGAAGGCCGGCGTCAAGACGCCGCTCGCAATCATCAACGGCGAGTGGACGTTCCCGAAGCCGTTCCAGCCAGTGAACGTGCCGCGCGGGAGAGGGTGCGAGCCCTGGACTTTGCTCGTCCGGACGCGTCGTGAAGTGTAAAGAAATAATACTTCGTATATAATGTATCCGTGTACAAATGCTTCATGACAAACAACACTTAAATTCATTAATTACCCTTTAATCATCATCATCAGTAATAAAACTCCCAAGCATTTCCCCGAGGGTGAACATGGTTAAGTGCGAATGGACGGGGTGATGCTATCATCATTCATCATCAGCCTGACTACGTCCACTGCAGGATAAAGGCCTCTCCCATGTTCCGCTAGTTAACCCGGTCCTGTGCTTGCTGCTGCCAATTTATACCCGCAAACTTCTTAATCTCATCTGCCCACCTAACCTTCTGTCTCCCCCTAACCCGCTTCCCTTCTCTGGGAATCCAGTCAGTTACCCTTAATGACCACCGGTTATCCTGTCTACGCGCTACATGCCCTGCCCATGTCCGTTTCTTCTTGATTTCAGCTATGATATCCTTAACCCCCGTTTGTTCCCTAATCCACTCTGCTCTCTTCTTGTCTCTTAAGGTTACACCTACCATTTTTATTTCCATTGCTCGCTGCGTCGTCCTCAATTTAAGCTGAACCCTCTTTGTAAGTCTCCAGGTTTCTGCTCCGTAGCTAAGTACCGGCAAGATACAGCTGTTATATACGTTCCTCTTGAGGGATAGTGGCAATCTACCTGTCATAATTTGAGAGTGCTTGCCGAATGTTCTCCACCCCATTCTTATTCTTCTAGTTACTTCAATCTCGTGGTTCGGCTCTGCGGTTATTACCTGCCCTAGGTAGACATAGTCTTTTACAACTTCAAGTGCACTATTACCTATCTCGAAGCGCTGCTCCTTGCCGAGGTTGTTGTACATTACTTTCGTTTTCTGCAGATTAATTTTAAGACCCACCTTTCTGCTCTCCTTGTCTAACTCCGTAATCATGAGTTGCAATTCATCCCCCGAGTTACTCAGCAATGCAATGTCATCGGCGAAGCGCAGGTTACTAAGGTATTCTCCATTGACTCTTATCCCTAACTGTTCCCATTCTAGGCTTCTGAAAACCTCCTGTAAGCACGCGGTAAATAGCATTGGGGAAATTGTGTCCCCCTGCCTTACACCCTTCTTGATGGGTATTCTGTTGCTTTCTTTATGAAGCACTATGGTAGCAGTTGATCCCCTGTAGATTTCTTCCAGAATGTTTATATATACTTCATCTACGCCCTGATTCCGCAGTCTTTGCATGACGGCTGATATTTCTACTGAATCAAACGCCTTCTCCTAATCTATGAAGACTATGTATAGGGGTTGGTTATACTCTGAGCATTTCTCTATTACCTGATTGATAGTATGAATGTGGTCAATTGTTGAGTAGCCTGTTCGAAATCCTGCTTGTTCCTTTGGTTGATTGAATTCTAATGTTTTCTTTACTCTATTAACAATTACCTTTGTAAATAGCTTGTATACTACAGAGAGCAAGCTGATCGGCCTGTAATTCTTCAAGTCCTTGTCATCTCCTTTCTTATGTATTAAGATGATGTTAGCGTTCTTCCAAGACTTTGGTACTCTTCCCGTCAGGAGACACCTCGTAAACAGGGTGGCTAGTTTTTCTAACACAATCTGTCCTCCATCTTTCAGCAGATCTGATGTTACCTGATCCTCACCAGCAGCTTTGCCCCTTTGCATGCTCTCCAAAGCTTTTCTGACTTCTTCTATTATTACTGGTGGGGTGTAATCTGCGTTACTTCTAGTTCTTATAGTATTAAGGTCGTGGTTGTCTCGGCTACTGTACAGATCTCTGTAAAACTCCTCCGCTATTTTAACTATCCTCTCCGTATTGGTAGTTATTTTGCCTTCTTTGTTTCTTAGTGCATACATCCAACTTTTGCCTATCCCAAGTTTCCTCTTCACTGCTTTGACGCTTCCTCCGTTTTTCAGAGCGTGTTCAATTCTCTCCATGTTATACCTTCTTACATCGCATACCTTACGTCTATTAATCAACTTCGAAAGCTCTGCCAGTTCTATTTTGTTTGTTGTACTTGACACTTTCATGATTTGACGCTTCTTAATTAGGTTCTTCGTTTCCTGGGAAAGCTTGCTAGTGTCCTGTCTAACTACCCTGCCTCCAACTTCCACTGCACACTCCGTAATGATACTCGTCAGATTATCATTCATTGTATCTACGCTAAGGTTGGTTTCCTCACTAAGAGCCGAGTACCTGTTCTGCAGCGACACTCTGAATTCCTGTACTTTCCCTCTCAGTGCTAGCTGATTGATTGGCTTCTTGCGTATCAGTTTCGGTCGTTCCTTCTTCAAGTCTAGGCGAATTCGAGACCGTACCATTCTATGGTCACTGCATCGTACCTTGCCAATCACTTCCACGTCCTGCACGATTCCAGGGTGTGCACTCATTATAAAGTCTATTTCGTTCTTATTTTCGCCATTAGGGCTCCTCCATGTCCACTTGCGGTTTTCTCGTTTTCGGTAGAAGGTATTCAAAATCCGTAAATTATTGCGTTCTGCGAATTCTACTAGTAGCTCTCCTCTGGCGTTTCTAGTACCGATGCCATAATCTCCTACTACCTGGTCTCCAGCCTGCTTCTTCCCTACCTTTGCATTAAAGTCGCCCATCACTATAGTATACTGTGTTTTTACCTTACTCATTGCCGATTCCACGTCTTCATAGAAGCTTTCAACTGAAGCGTCATCATGGCTGGATGTAGGGGCGTAAGCCTGTACTACCTTCATCTTGTATCTCTTATTCAGTTTAATTACAATACCTACCACCCTTTCATTAATGCTATAGTATTCCTCTATGTTGCCAGCTATGTTTCTGTGAATTAGGAACCCCACTCTCAGTTCTCTTCTGTCTGCCAAGCCCCTGTAGCAAAGGACGTGCCCATTCTGTAGCACCGTATAGGCCTCATCTGTCCTCCTAACCTCACAGAGACCTATTATATCCCATTTAACACCCTCTAGCTCCTCGAATAGTACAGCTAGACTTCCCTCACTAGATAAGGTTCTAGCATTAAACGTTGCCAAGTTCAGGTTCCAATGGCGGCCTGTCCGGATCCAGAGATTCTTAGCACCCTCTGCTGCGTTGCAGATCTGACCGCCGCCGTGGTCAGTTGCTTCGCAGCTGCTGGGGACTGAGGGCCGTGAGTTATTTGACGTAAGCATGTGGGAGGTAGTGGCCAGATACTGCACCAGGGTGGCCAATCCTTCTCTGGTGAGGGAGTGCGTTCTCGGCGGTGTTTGCCGGTGAGGCTGCACCCCAGGCCTCTTAATGCAGTTCCATCAACACGCGGATTTTTTTTAATCCGGTTGGGAACTGCGCGGTACCGGGATTTGAACCACGGACCTCTTGCATGCGAGGCGGATGCTCTAACCACTACGCCATCGCCGCAATGGTGATGCTATGAGGGGGAGTAAAGTTAAAATCCGTTGGCATTCGCCAGTGAGTTAACGTAAACTCCCCCGTGTGATCAAATTGCGATTCCCAGGAACCATTACACCATAAAGGCACCATAGTGTGATTAATAAATATAATAGTGCGAATTAATAAATACCCCTCATAGCATCACCCCGTGCATTCGCACTTAACCATGTTCACCCTCGGGGAAATGCTTGGGAATTTTTCAAGTCGTGTCGAAAGTGGAGGGCAGTATAGAAGAAAAAATAATGTTTTCCTTATACGCCCCACATTTCACTGCCACTATAATACGTTAATTGCCGGAAAACTAAAATAAATATGCCTAACCTCGAGTGCTTTGAGCGTATGAGTGTATTTTGATTAAATCGTGGCCTTTCAACGTCTGAAAACGGTTTATTTATTGTGGTAAATAAACATCTGCGGGTTTGCGTACTGCACGAGCATTCATTTCACTTTTACAGAATTGGTATTAGGTGGCAATAGTCTACCTTTTTTAAATTAGTCACATTCGTATAGTGATGGGGGTGAAAGTGTTCGTGTTGTAACTTAATAACAACCTTTTTCTGTATAGGCTACCAGCAGGTTTATTATGTGGTATTTCCAAGGCAAGATTCGTCTGGTTATTTTGTGATAGCATCCTTTAATCACAAAGCAATTTACAGATTGTGTAGAAGCCGGCACTATAATAAAATATAAGATTCAAAATGAAATCCAAGTAAAGAAAATATTGTGTGAATTAGGCACGCAGCGCGTACCTGTCAAATGAAGCTTGCAAATAATTGTGCATAAGTGATCCTGAGCCTTAGTGGACCGCATGGTTTAGGTTCTGATGTAGCTGTGAGAAGTACACTTTTTTTAGTCGTTGTGCTCTGGGAGTTAGTGTGAGTTGTTGCTCTAGGGACGTTGTCTGGCATGTGTGTTATTAATTGTTAGAATGTGCCTGGTGCTGCTACAGTAAAAAGCTATTAGAGATGTAATAGACCCTTTTCAAAATACAGCCGCATCTATTGAGAAGGATGGGGTCTATTAGACGGCCACCATCAGTTGGTTGGACTCGCAGGTGCCATACGTAGAAAACCGGCGAATGGCACCCCTAACTCGCCGCAAGGTCTTGTCACTTGTGGACTGTGACGAAAGGAACGTGCGAAAATGAACCACGACACGGTTGAGGCATGCACTGGACACGAAAGCCAGTTAGCAGCTCAAAAGGCGATGTTCCCGAATCCCGACAACGTTTTCGCGACCTACTCTTAGGCGGAACTCAGACATCCTGTATTTCTTTCCCATGTTTTCTAGCCCCAAAAAGTGTACCATACCAGCAAAAAATTTGTCTCATCAATATATCTTTTAGGATTGTCACTTTCAAACTCGAGTTGAATGCATGTAATAAAGAATCACAGTTCTTCTAGCGCATCATTTTTTTCAGCAAGATAACCTCTCCAAGAAGCCTACTTTTTCGCAGAAAAAGTATCCACCATTTTTTTTTGATGCTGTATGCTAAGGTTGCTGTGCATGACTCGCGCTGCATCACTGCCTTAGTTCATTGGACTTTGTCGATGTGATTGATGTGGTTTGGTGCTTTGCGAGATAACTTCAAACGATACGACGGAACTCCAAAATGCCTAGAAGGCTCACTTTAAGCTAGTTCGAAAGAAAACTTTCCACAATCTATCATGACAACACCCATTTTAGAAAGAATAGCAGCACTCTCTAAAAAAAAATGAGACAGTCATGATGGCTGGCTCCTTCGGAGGCAGATGGTGAACACTGCATGAGATGGATAAACGAGAAGACAATGTAAAAACAGCAATGAAACAAAAAAAACAGGTTCGCGATTGATCGGCAATCAATCCAGTTCTTTAGGGCACTAAAAATATGTTGCGTCAGCTCAAAAGATGTAGAAAGCAAAGTAATAATTTTTCAGAATTTGAACTCTCGGCTGCGCAACCGGGCAATTTCCAACTCTTTCAAGTTACCACACTGAGCAGCATCTTATGCAACAAAACCTTGTGGCAGCTTGAATTCACGCTTCCACTTTGTTCGGTGCTGCTGTAATCAAATAAAGGCGTGGACACCCACATCGCCTTGATTAGGGTACTTTTGCGGCCACCGCAGCCAGTTCAGGGTTGTCTCTTGCGGTCGAGGAATTCCAAAAGCGGGAAATAGATTGCCTATATCTGAGTGCGGCCTTTTTTTTTTCTCCATTACGCTAGTGTGCTTGAAGCAACTCAATTACTTCAATATAATTTTCAATAACGTCACTTAAGGCAACCAGATTCGAGGGCTGAAGCGTTATTATTAAATATATTGAAACGGAGGTATAAGCCTGCTTGTGCCGTGGGCAACTCTTCCTCTTTTACACGACAGATTTAACGCGACATGATTGATCGTCGTGCACTGTGAGCGACCACAACTATTCTTGAAAGAACAAAAAAACCAGATGCACAGTTATTCACACACTTAGCATGACTACGATGTACTGTAACATAAATGTACACACAGCTGAAGCATGGTACTGAAGCAAGTAAGTTCTTCTCTGTGTATCGCACTCCAAAAAAAAAGCTGTTTGTGATGCTTCATTGGGGTAGGAAAGCAGCCAGATATATGCGGCCTTTACGGAAGGTTTATGTAGGGGAGCATATTGGATTGTGACGCGAGTGGCGGTAAAAAAAAGTCGCGCATGCTGTTGAGGCCTGGTGCTCTTGATACGATCGTCAACAACCGGTGTATTGGCAGTTCTTCCATCATTTCTTGCCCACGCGTATTGCATTCGAAAGGAGGCCATCACGTGAATGACAGCAAAACTAAAATATAAGAAAAGAGAGCGGCATACCTTATTTCTTTGCTTTTTCAACAGAAGAAAAGAGAAAAAAGAAATAAAGAAAAAAGATGCAAAGAAAGAAAAAAGGAACGAAAAAGTGGAAAGTAATAAAGAAGGAAAGAAAAAGAAATAAAGAAAGAAAGATGAAAAGAAAGAAAGAAAGACATGAAAAAAGAAAGAAAGAAAGAAAGGAAGAAAGAAAGAAAGAAAGAAAGAAAAAAAGAAAGAAAGAAAGAAAGCTAACATTTTTGCCGTATCTGCTTAACGGCAGGATAAATTTCACAGTTGACGCGCTAAACAAAAAGAAATATTGCTTACGCTAGACTACCTTAAAGTAGGCTAACATCTACAATAACCAACAGATATCCTACCTGATGACGGTCATTTTCATGCATCGAAGCTGACACGCCAGTGCTTTTGTTTTGCCCATGACTGCCACTCGCTGGTCGTCAGCTACACTATCTGATGGAGCACCTTGAAGAGCATCCTTTACGTGAACCAAAGAGATCTTCTGTGTGCCTCCGCATCGGTTCAGACCACATCGGATTCATTTGTCTTTCCTGGGAGCGGCAAAAAATATATTTAAGGTAAAAGATAAGCTCTCTGGTCACTGGTTTTCTGAGTTCGCCTATAGTGAAAAATTCGGCAGATCCAACGTTTCCTGGGAATCCAGGTTATGAGAAGCATGAACCCGTAGCCGACTGTTCAGTTTATTATAAACAAATTCCAACGGACTTACGTCAAGAAAATGCAGTGGCGCTGTCTTGGTAGGCAAAAGACGCTCTGCCTACCGCAGTTTCTGCTTGGTTTTCAATGATGCATGTGGTGCTCTCAGTCAAGCAACGAGAAAAAAAAAAACGGTATGCCGACGAGCTGCGTCATGGTTCGATGTGAGTCGCGCCTCACAACTTAGTTTTGTTTGTTGGTGCACATCGCAGCCTTCAGCGTTTATGGCGGAAGTTACATGCGGATGTCACTATAATTTTACCCATAATGTCGACAAGGCCTACCTGTGTTTACAAACATGGAATGGGTCTATAGGTTTCGGTGTTATACATACGCACTAATTGTGCTCCACGTTGCTCTCTCAAAATTCCCGAGTGAAAATTTTGCTCGACGTATTTTACCAAAAAACGGCAATATGTATAGAGGAGGAGGAGTTGGAATGAAGGAAGAAGGGCATAATAAAGGCTCCTAAATAAAAGGACCAAGACCTGTAGGCAAAAGCCCAACGTTTCAACCCGACTTTTCATAAAATTAACATATGCACACGTTTTCTATTAACAAAACTGCAGAAAAGAATGTTTCATGCTTAAGGTGTCAATTTTTAACAATACAAAAAAAGCACATCGTGTAACCAAGTATTTATTACTTACGCTGTAGTGCGTTCACTTGCTTTTCAGCTCTCCCATAATAGAGTACTCAGTACTCTAAATCGTTAACCACTTATTTCTAAACACAATAGTCTCAGTAGCAACTGAGTAGCCCATGGGACGGCTCAAGCTCTTCCATAGTAGAGTACCAAGTACTCCAAATTGTTGACCACTTTTTCTAAACACACATTGCACAGACTTTCTCGAGATCATTTTTTGGTCTCTTAATTTACAAATGCTTTCTGTCCGCAAGCATGATCAAGTAGTTTCTGTTCCTTCCGCAAGCATTTCTGTTTTTTTTCCTTTTTTCTCTTCTCTTTTCCTAGCCAATTTAGTTATTGTTTATCGTATTTGAGTTGCGAGAAACGATAGCATGAAATAAGATGTAAGCTAAATGACATCCAAATATCTTGACCCCACAGTTTCCACTATCAAGACGCTGCAAATAGCAGAGATGTCGCAAATATTTGATCGACATATAAAAACTGCGGTTTCCTTATTTTGTTTTACAGGTGCCATGTGAAGTGACAGTTTGTTCTATTTTTTATTGAAAGTTTTTTGGTTGGAAATATAAAACTAGTACCTCAGTCACTTCGGTATGACTTAGGTAATGACGGTGTTTTTTTTCTATTTGCACAGCACATATATTTTACATTTTCTTCTGTCAGGCACCTAAGTAGAGGTGAGATTTCTTTTGCACACTTCACTCGTATATTTAAGTTCGTATTGTCATTCATGTGCGAAAAATTCGAAAACGAGAAAGTCTGTTCTCTTTTTACATTCAGGATTATCTAGGTCTCTACAAAAATACACTGACCTTTCGAGTGAGTCTAGAGAACCTTGATACCCATAAATTTCTGAATCGCATGCCACAGAGTGTCACACTTTCTAATTGGTGAAATAAGATACCAGTGGGAGCTTTCTTTGTAATGGAATACACCTGATATAACGTATTCCCTCAAATGTATTATTTTCGAGACAGCTACTGGCTTTGAAATGAGTACTGTTTTTCTGATGATATGCGTATGTATGAGCGAAAGCTTGAAAAAAGTAAATGGTATAAAATCACTTTGGTTTTCCTACATCTTTCTGTTTGAGTCGTTATATAGGCACAGGTGAGGCCGCAGGCAGAGAATCTCTTTATGAGAAACTTAAGGACTTTTCTATCTTTTCCTACTAGAAATTTATTGCTCGCTGTAAATATATAGAAGTCATATATATTTAGTTGGGGTTTTTTTTTTCAATTCGTTTTGACAAGGCTCATAAGACATTCTAAAAACCAGCGCAAAGAATTGTTCTTCTAACCGTATTTATACAGTTTCTGTGGGGGGAACATGGTGTGTTTAAAAAAGGAAAAATAACGTACCTCACTTGCGAGCTGTAGACATCGTGTTTTCATGCTCTGCTCGTCCTCTTGGCAAAAAGTGAATACAAAGTCCCTTCCATCAAGCCTAACGCGTGGTTTCAGAGCTCTTAGAGAAAATTATTGCAGAGGGTCCACGCGACTCGATGCAGTATCCTAGCAGTCATTAGGAATCTGATTACGGTGACCCCATCTTTGACGTTGAAGCACAGTCGGGAAAGATTGACCACGCTGAAACAACGCACGGTGGAATCTTGACTATAGATAATGGTGCATCTAATCGCGAGGCTTTCACATAATCGGGGTTTTAAATTCATATCGGCACATATTGGCAAGGTTTTTTAGCGGAAGACGAACGACGAATGGCCTGAGAAAAATACTTGGTTTCCTCAGCCCTATACAAAAAACACCATAAGGAGTTGAGCTTTCAGGGTTTTGTATGACGTGTGTGCCATTCCTGATGTTGCCTAGGTTTTGTTGATTTGGCCCCTCGTCCCCTTTTCTCCTCCCCCTTTTGCCCTCCCTAATTTATTTATAATTTTCTTTATATATTGCCTCGGTCTTACAATAAAGCTTTAGTCGATAGTTCGCGCTTGTCTGCCTTTTTGTCTACTTCGTGTTTCCGTCCTTTTTTGTTTTGTTTTTTCACAGTACGTTATGGATCGGTACCAACATACCTTTAGCCATTCTTCTACAAAAAGACTCGGAATAGTGTTTTGTGGTGTGTGCCGGTAAAGAAAAGGTGGCAAGATATAGGGGGAAATACAGGTTTGCTAAGCTACAGAAAAGCCGAAAACACAAGATATGTAAAAGGGAACGAAGCAAGTGTAATTGAATAGAATTACTTAATAGCTGGGTATGCTGGAGCGTCAGTTGGATAACGACATGCATTTAAAAATGTGCTGAACTTCCTAAAATGGAGGAATTGTTAGGAAAGAACGAGGCGTTACACCACTACCTCCTTTAGTCCTGGCTGCGGTAGTCTAGTGGCTAAGGTACTGAGGCTAAGGACTGTTGAGGCTAAGGGCTGTTGACCCGCAGATGCCTGCAGGTCGCAGAATCGAATCCTGACTGCGGGGGCTGCACTGTCGATGGAGGCGAAAATGCTGTAGGGCCGTGTGCTCAGATTTTGGTGCACGTTAAAAAACCCCAGGTGGTCAAAATTTCCGGAGCCCTCAACTACAGCGTCTCTCATAATCATATGGTGGTTTTGGGACGTTAAATAACACATATATATCACTCACTCAATCAATCAATCAGCCAACCACTATTACCCTATTTAGAAAATTCTTCAGTGCTCTTTCGAAGGGGTGAAGGTTGACATAAAGGTGGCGGGAAAAAAATTTTTAAATTATTTGTATGACAGACGCTTTGCAGTATGTACTTTAAAGTTCTGGAACGGAATACGAGTCATTGCATAAGGAAGGAGATATCATGGTTAAAAATGCTTCTTATTCCATAACGTTAATGAGGTGCTTGCTCTCAACCCGAAATTTACGCAAGTTATAAAATATGCTCGAGATTCGTATTTTCATGAGGAATGACAGTTGTTTCATTTTGTCCATTTTTCTTGCCTTCACAAAAGATCATCTAATTGTCCAGGCTAAACTGCAGACCAGCTTGTATCGCTCGCGTTTTCTGAACACTTTTTGTCAACTTGACGCATCACACTCTGCAGGGTGTTTCAATAAATGTGCCCTGTAATAATGAACAATTACGGAAAGAATGTACCTGCGTGCTATCAGCGGCGTTACTTCTACTGTTGCAGAGCACATCTTCATATGCGCACAATCATTCATTGCACCAGTAGAACAATTAAAGTATTAAGGAATGAAAATAAGCAGTAGAGTCAGATGGGTGAATTCAAATTCCTCTTGGGATTAGTTGATAGCCAATTTAAAATTTCTGAAAGGTGGCAATCGATAATCAGTGCTGAGCAATGAAATATTACTAATTTAGCACTCTAAACTGACACCAACGCGCCAAAAAGTTTTAAGAGCAACTGTTTCGAACTGTTTTACGAGCAACCATTCGACACCATACTGCAGAGATTATCTAAGCACCATGAGAACAGATATAAACTCGGAAAGGCTTGTTTCTCATGTTTTCCTATTCGTGCCATTGTATACAAGCTAGAAGACTGGCGTGGTGAAATAACTGAATGAGTTATATGGCCATTTCTTGTATAGGTGCGGCTGCATGTCTTCTCGGCGAGAGAAATAGTTGCGGAGTATGTACATACTTCGCATGTTGTGACTCATAGTCTACCTGAATATAGTGGTAGGTTTTCTCGATACAAAAAAAAACTATACATTATTCACTACTTGACTGTGCCACAAGAAAGAAAACTGGTACACTCTATGAGACAACGAGAAAAACTGTTGTTTCTTCTATATTACGATTTACAGTTACCTCCAACTGAAAGGGCCCCTTCATTACAACGACAAAGAAGAACTTGTCGGCGTGGGTAGGCTTCGCAGGAAGTCAGTCGAGGGGGGACTCAACGTAGCATCGCAAACAATACGCACGCTTACGGCTTCCGAGTCATTTCGTTTAGAGACTCTTACTCGCTGTTCAGGTGGGTGAGATAGGAAGGTGCAAGTAAACAACGTAGATTCATGGAGCGAAGTGAAAGAACAGCCATTTTCCGGACCCTTTCCGGTTGCAGATCAGGTACGGACAAATAAACCATAAAGTATGAAGCTCACGTAGCCGCAGATACAAATTCTCGCTTTCTTTTATTCTACATTATCTCATTTATAGCCGAACACAGGAGCTACATTTATAGCGTCAATGACAAATTAGTGTTCTCTTTCTCGACTGTATGTAGCGCTCGTATTTCGTAATAAAAGTGAAGTCGTTACACTTACCTCTAACAGAAACAGTGCACAATGATATTATTTCAACAATGCTACATTTTGGAGCACTTCAACGTTTTTGGAGTTCCTCCGGAAAATTTGTCCTTTTTTTTGTAAGATGAACAGGAAGAAGAAAATGGAGTGTTACAGTCGATTCAATGGCGCGATAAAGGGTGGATTTTAATCAGAACAAAATAGAACTTCATGTCGGAATAGCGTCTATGTAAAAGCCATGTTCCGCCAAGGTGGCCTAGTGGATAAAGTACTCGTCTGCTTACCCACAGGGATCAAATCACGGCGGCGGTGGTGGCTGCGTTTACGATAAAGGCAAAAATGCTGTAGGCCCGCGTGTTGAGATTTGCGTGCAGGTTAAATAACCTCGGGTGGTCAAAATTTCCGGAGCCCTTCACTACAGCGTCTCTCATAATCATATGGTGGTTTGGGGATGTTAAACCTGACATATCAATCAATCAACATGTAAAAGCCATGGCTATGTATCACGAACCACGTTGCATGATTGTCAGAACATAAACAGGAGTATAATAAATGTGTAACATTATGGTAAAGAATGACAGACGTGATCGTGGGACTGTGTCCCTGCCGCAATCATTGTTAACAGTAAAGTTCTTAAACTTGTAAGCAAGGAATCAAGGTATATAGCTTCCAGCTCATTGCTCACTGAATATTTAGAGTGACTAACGTTACCTTTAACCGCTTAACAGCAAGCTTGCAGCAATAAGGACCACTAGAGATTAGTGGTTGGGCCTTGCTTTTCCATCAACATTACCAGTTAAAACAAAAATCTGTGCCAAGCGATGATAATCTAAGGTACCATAGAGAGCATTCGTTTCCTATTATTATCTTTTTTGTTAACAGCATCGAACTGTTTATATACCCTGTCGGCGATGGCAGTTGAAAATACATAATAATTGTGTTGTTGTTGCTTTGAGAAACTAAAAAACAAAAAATGACCGAAGTTTTTCGACAACAATGGGCTAGACTGTCAATGGCACCGTCAATCATTTTGAGCCTCTTGGGAAATCAGGTGTCGAGCAGCTCGGCCATTCAGGCACCTCTGTGCGTCGAATAACGCATGCTGGCCACCGAGTCATGAATTTTCGTTAACTCCTTTTCTCCCAAAATTATAACAAGCTCCATACAGCTTCTGGCAGTCTCCCATGTTGACTACGGCATCGTCCTGTTTCAACTCGAACGAACTTTCATGTTTTAGGCTCATTTAAGGAACGGAAGTCCAGGGCTGAATGACGTGGATATGTTGTGCTCATTTGTTTTGAAATGACGTATGGCGGTGCTGCCAGTTACAACTTTCATACGTGATGTTCCTCACGAATACCCTATCAGGCACAATTTCTTAGTATTTTTGTCATTTTTTACTTCTTTATGGCCTGTTCACCCTCTGTGACCGGCCCAGGAGCTAGCCACGTCCTTTCACATGTCTTACATAGTTCGTGCTTGGATGTCGGGAATACATGCAGACAGAAGCCTTCTCTCTGTGTCCTCTACCGATTTCTCACCGAATAAGAAGCAAAAAAAAAAAGAAAAGCCCACTTTAATATATTAAAGCGCAAACGATGACGTCGGAAATTAGGAGACATTTTTTAGTTAAAAACAAAAAATAACAGATTTTATGCATATTCAGCCGTCACATTGTGAATGTGTAGGTTGAGGTGAACGTTTTTTGAGCAATCATTGCCAGTTTTAAAGTAAAGGACAAATCTCACAATCTCTTGGTTCATATCTTGGTGTTTTCGTAAAGCAGTTGAGGTAAGCAAAGATACAGTCGCGGCATAACACACGAGACTTCCGTTAAACTTAGCTGCCAATGCAATAAGGTTGGGTGATTGTTCAGTTGTACTTTTAGATTTACGACGGCGGCGCTCCTGAATATGTAAATCAAATTGATGAGGAAGCCTTGATGACCAGAGAAATAAATTACGAGGCAAAGTATTCTTACATGCCCATAGCCTCATGTTCTGGCGTCAGGAAGAAAGGTGGATCAGGCGATAAAAGTAAGGCCGAGATGTTAACCAGTATGGAACGACCAGTATCCTACCCTACACCGGGCAAGGGATGAGAGAGTTTGAAAGATGGAATAAAATGAGAAAAAGGAGAGCTCGCAAACGCGTTGGGTTCACAAATACTGATGACTTGGATCATGTTGACGCACACTGTTTGGCGAAAGTCCGAAAAGACGCGGTTTTAGTCTACTGGAGTTGCACTGAATGGTGGATGCTTCCTTGACTTCTTAGAAATGATGGTGATCGTTAGCCATATTTCTACTCGAGCGGTTCAAGTACTGGGCTTAAGGCGTCCAGTACTTTGAGAGTGCTTCGAGCAGACGTTGTCCTCATGTCCAACAAGATCTCCCGGATGGCATCCATGAGAGAACGAAGCATAGTTGCGACTTTGCCATGTTTATTATGTGTGTCATCAGCGGTTGGTGAAGACCCCTCAGTGGGCGTGATCTGCTGACGTTCTACGGTTGGCGGATAACTTGGAAGAATAGGTCATTACTCTGCAGAGATGGTCCTCTCCGAACTCTTCTTTGAATTTCTTGGTCCTGTTGCGGCTTGACTTAATGGTGCAGTAGTAGAGGTAGTGCTGTCGTTTCGAGCTTGCGCAGTCTTTGAGGTCGAACGATGGCACCGACGCCGCTGCTGGCGCCGGACTGTTTCGGCAACATCCCTGTAGGTCGAATTGTTTGTGACCATTTGCTTAAGCACCACGCACTCCTTCTTAATTCGAGGGCAGTCTTTCGATGAGGCAGTGTGTGAGCCATTACAGTTACCGCATTTAAGAAATGTGGACTGACACGCATCTCCCGAATGGGGCTCTGTGCACCGGAGGCACCGTAGCGAATTCGAGCATACGGCCTTGACATGACCAAGTTTAAAGCACTGGTGGCATAGAAGTGGCTTTTGTACAAAAGGCCGAACAGGATGACGAAGATGTCCGACTTTGACGTGGCATAGTGTGCAATCACCTTTGAAGACCAGTTTCACACAGCGTGACTTTCCAAAGCGGTATACCTGAGTGATGACAGTACCCTAATTTGCCGGTTTGATGCCGGTTTGCCGGTTTGCAAGTCAGTGTCGGTAATTTGCCGGTTTGCAAGTCAGTGTCGGGAATCACAGTTTCTACGTCGTATATCACACCAGCTATGGATGAGTTGTCAATAGGTGTAAAGGGCCGCACTTTGATGCTGCCTAGCTCAGTCACTTGCTGGAGCAGTCCAAGCGCATTCACGTGGAATACGTCTATGGCGAGTATATTTTTTCGCGTATTTACTCTGATTTCCTTGATTTCATTAGGTATCACACGTTCCAAAAAAAGCGGAGAGTGCTTGCCTGCTCAGCAGTCGCAGCTTTCCTGAGCACTTTTCTGGCACGAAAATGATGACGTGTGGCCAGCGTTCATGCCTTGACTTCATATATAGTCGCTGTACTCGCAGAGGTGGGCGAGGCTGTGTTGACGATCTTCCTCTTCGCCCCCTTGGTCCGAGCAGGAATGAAATTATCGTCGGATGATTCGTCTTCTGAGGCAGTTGAGCACAGCTCCGTGGCCTTGCTGTCACTCAGTGAGGTTCCTCTCTTTTCGTGGTGGTCGCCCGAGATTACTCCTGGCCAGGCAGTCTTCCGGAAGGCCCCGTGTCCATAGCTGAAAGACGCTTAGCCGAGGCACCAGAAAAATCTGAAGGTTTCACCGAAAAAAATCGGAGACCACACTGAGAAGTGCTGGGATGATGGTGGTGATGACGCGTTAAATGTGGCCCCTACCCACCCAGGGGGATCGACCAAGAACTGATTACCTGAGTTAGGCGTTTTCACTATTGAATATTTATGAAAAAAATATGTACGTAAAGCGAAAAGAGTCATATGAGTATTGTTCTCCCGTTCAGACCAGACAGAATATTCATTGTCTTGACTAACACCGAATGTGCTTGAAAATTATTCATACTTATGATAACCATAGTAAAAAAACATATTTATTTTCTTTTAGTTTAAGCGATTTACCAGAACCCTTCGTCGTCGTCAGCAAAAACAAAAATCAATGTGACGTTTGTCCGGAGTTAAAATGCAGCCTACGGGCATCTACAAGCAATCAAAATAATTTGCTGAACAGGAGCTTTCAACAAAGAGTAGCTGTATTTAACCTACTTTATTTAGCTCACTGGCTCTTGAGTGACGTTCTTGTAAACCTTAGCTTGTGGAGGATAGCACCCACGCGTCTAGCGAAGGAACTTAGGCTGCTAATACAAGCAGCGAACAAATTCAGATGCTTTATTGGTAGAAATCACGAAAAAAAAATCAGGCTTCGAAGGTGCTGTGAGATGTTCGACGCATGTTGCAAGAGCTACAGGGTGGTGTAAGCTTGTTAACGAAGTTTACACAGTGGCGACTGCATTAGGCGGCATGCGACATTTTCGGCTACACAGAAACATCTCGGCAGACTAGCTCAGCGGCAGTAACGTGCTACTTGTAAGCGTAAGGCAAATCCAGTTTCGTACAAGCACTGGCTCAAGTTTATTGAAGCAGGTTGGGTAGAAGTTTAAGTGCTGTAGTGCGCAATGTTTCAACTAATGCTAATTTTTTACACAGTGTGATGCAAAAACATTTTCTTTAGCTCTGGCGTCGACGCAACGGTTTCGTAACAATCTGCCTGACAGGAAAGCGGAAAGTGGCACCTTCCTTCTTTCACTTTCCCCCTCTGCAAATGTGTCTTATTATGGGAAAAGGTGTAATCGTTTTTGCTGTTCTAAATACGTTTTTTTCTGCTACAAGTATTAAAATGGAGAGAACAGACATTTTATAAAGGTGTAAGTAACACCCACTACCCTGGTGTCATAACAGTAGTGCATGGCCTAGGGGAGGCTATTTAGGCTTAATCTCTATTAGGGTTTTGTTCGATTTATCTGACTAATCAGCCCTTGCGTTTGCAAATGAGAACTAGTTTTATTGGCTGGGTCTTACCCTTGCCTGACGGTCTGTGCTGTATTTGAACACGTTACTTGTTATTCTTTTTTTTCTTCGCCGCTAATGTAAGTGAGCTCATGTGGTACTTTGGTGTGACAAGAGCTACACCCGTCCACCTTCGCGTCATGTTGCTAGGAGCTACAGTCATAAAAAGTTTCGTATATACGGGTGCTTTTCGAAGTTTTATCGCAGGTCTGGAAATACTATCGGCTTGTATTTGGTGAACTATAAGTCTCTTTCTGAATAATATACAAATGTTTACCTGACAGGAGCACATGGCCGTGACGATGATATGCATCTTTGAAGCGCTGAAGTAGAAAATGGATGATTTCTTAAGCTGTGCTTGCACAACGAGCATCACTTACTGTGATTCACCATCTGGTAATATAAAGTACCAATTGATTTCCTAGTACCTTACTTATTCTCAAATTATGAAAATAACTGTTAAAAAAAGAAGGCACGTAGACTCAAGAGTACAGTGATGGCTGCTTATTTGGCAATATAAACAAATTTGGCGACATAAACAAAAACAGACGAACAAACCACACACATTCCCGGTGCTATCCGACATTATAAAAGCCAATTTCATTTTTGTCCACATTTGCCTGACAGAGCTTTTGTAACATGCATGAATCTCCAAACTTGTTCTGTCAATTTTGTGATGATGCACAACTCAAGTTTATACCGCATAGGAAAAAGTAGACGCTATCTGTGACAAAATATAGACAACATACCCTTTTCTTCGCTAGCCTCTTATGCTTATCCTTACACAATTAGCCACTTTTGTCTCAACGAGAGTTAAAGAGACGACCACAGCTACCTAAACAAGCCTTGCTGAAGTCTCCTTTTTTAACGTTCAAGCTGCGTGGCCGTCTTTTAAATGTCAGAACCCTGTTTGATAAAAAGCTTTTGAGGGTCATACCACAGTGACCTTACTTTTTGCCAGTTTATCGCTGCTTTCCTACAGATGGAGTGAGACAGAGAACACATTGGAATGTACACAACGTACCTATTTGAGCATTCTTTCGACTCTGCTGATCTTTTGTACTCGCGAGTAAGTCGGCCTATATGAGCTCACCGACAAAGTAAAAAAACAAAAGTTTGAGGGATGATGAATATACAACAAATGCGAGTTTCTGCCTTATCAATGCTTAATGCTTGTAACCAAGCTGATAAATGGAGAGGTTGAAATAACAAGTGCCGTATGGAACGTTTGATTTGAAATTACATTTATACACAAGGTCGGAGTTTAGCTTTATCATACCTTTCGC
Organism: Rhipicephalus microplus; assembly: GCF_013339725.1. Classification (NCBI taxonomy): domain Eukaryota; kingdom Metazoa; phylum Arthropoda; class Arachnida; order Ixodida; family Ixodidae; genus Rhipicephalus; species Rhipicephalus microplus. Next base: position 34,023,562 of record NC_051169.1, read on the forward strand.
GTCCTGCAAACTTTTGCTGTTACTAGTACATTGCAGTCAAATGCATGGCTATGCGTGGGTGGATCAGAAAATACTGCTCTGGGTTACGTGAGGACCGTTTTGACACTAAACACGGGCACCTGCTGTAACGAACAGGAGATTGCGTTACCTTTGTGTGCGGGGGACCACGCATGGCGGGAGAGATAAGCCCGTATATGGATTAGTTGAGCGTCTAATGAACCGTGAGAACATATTTTCTGGGGGTACTCCAGCGCAAGTTAGCCCAGCCTGTCGGATAAGCCATGATTACTCGCTAGAAGGGTGGAAAAGCACATTGATCAAGCTGGAGCTGTATGAGCGATTTGTGTGCCGAAGCGCTCGGAAAGTGTTATGGGAGGTGTCCTTGGCACCTATATATACTGTTAAGCGATAGAATAACAGGCGGTCGTCTCCGTTAATCTGGTCGTAGTGTATTAGCATTATGACCTTCAGAACTTTAAAGTGGGCCTTGTTGAGTACTTGCATTAACTTTTAGTTTCATTTGGGGGGAGGGGGGGAAGTTTAATAACTTTTGTAAAACATACAATAAAAGGCGTCTTTTTTTAGTTTCGGTGTATCCTGCTCGTGTATTAATGCGCGCCGATAATCAGGCTGTTGCGAATGACGTTTCCTGTTTTCTGTTGTTTAATTCCCGACGGTCAAGTTTTGAAAATTATCACGTGTACAAGAACATGGCTATATAGAACTTCGAAAATTGCAATCACTATAATAACTTTGTGATAACTCACAAGATTTTAATAAGGAACCATCGACTGGAACTGAGCTACAAAAACATGGATATCGTTTTTGTGACTCAGATAATAGAACTCGTAATGCTTTATCATCGAACAATTCACAGACAAACGATAACACGTGCTACGAACGAAGGCATTTCGTCAAGAATGCGTTAGTTTTTTTTTCGTGTATCGTTTATAATGAATATGTATATATTTACCAAACTAATTTTCTCAAATACTGAAAATGAAATTCTCAAATTTTCCCTCAATGAAAGCCAATTTTATTCTGTTCCCATTTGCCTGACTGAACTTTTGTAACATACATGAATCTCCAAACTTGTTCTGTCAATTTTGTGATGATGCACAACTAAAAGGTTATAACGCATAGGAAAAAGTAGACGCTATTCGTGACAAAATATAGACAACGACTCCTTCTCTTCGATATAGCCTCTTATGTTTATTCTTACACAATTAGCCGCTTTCGTCATAAGGAAAGTTAGAGAGATGCTAACGTACGTGGTTGCTTGGGTGAGTTGGTACGACATGATTCACAGAAAAAAAGCAGCGCCAATAACCAGGGACAAGGAAAGAAGGAGACAGACAGCGGCACTGACGTACAACAAGATTTATTTGCTGAAACCGCGCAATATTTACTTGAGCAGTATCTGACAAAAAAAAGAAAATACAAATCAAAGGAAACTGAATTAACCTAACACCGGAGTAATCATCGCGATAACGCGCCATGAACAACACGTGTGCCAACGTTCTGAAGAAAATCTAATTCTTTTTGTGACAGAGACGACCACAGTCCAACAGACACACTGGCTAAAGCCTTTTCAAGATACTTCGCTCTGGCTGCCACGGTAGTGTAACGGCTATGGCGTTTAGCAGCGGATCCGAACTTGGCGGTTTCGATTGAGACGAAATGGCAGATGCCCAAGGTATTTGAAAATATCAACGAACGTCGTCATTTGAAAGCTGGTATTTCTGTATGCCATGTATGGGTGATTTCTGAAAGTAATATGACGTTAGGAGTCGAGAAACACGTCAATAATAATACCTTACTCAAATCTGGATGCTGCTTAATGAGCACCCAACAGATTATAGGGGGCGCCGTCGCACAGGCATTTCCGCTAGTTTGTAGAGTCGAGTAATTGTCGCGCAATTTATTTGTGGAGCCAAGTTGCTTTTTTCGGCCCACTAAGTGAGGTAAATTAGGGACTCTTGCAATAATTTGTTTCAACACATGGTCATCTTATGAGTGCTTTACGAAAAATAAATTGGCGGATTCCACGTACAGTGGGAATCGACGATATGCGAAGCACGACTGAGAAAGGTGGGTATGTCACTTTAAGGCCAGTACACTGTTATGAGGTGGACGTAAATTATGCCGTTCATGACTTTCATGTAGTTATCATTACGTTTGGACGTGTAATTTACCTTCATTGTCTTTAACGTCCCATGATACCAAATTTGCTTCATATGGGGAGCCATCAAAATGGCCGCGAGCGCATCATGAGCATGGTATGTTGTTATATTGTTACATTGATAGATATGTGGGCTTTAGCATCCCGAAACGATCACACCATTATGACAGACGCCGTAGCAGAGGGCTTCGAAAATTTCTACCACATGGGATTCTTCGTCATGCACCCAAATCTTACCACACGAGCCTACAGCTTTTTCACCTCCATTAAAAATTCAGCCGCCGAAGCTGGGATTTGATCCCGCGACCTGTAGGTCAGCAGCCGAGTACCTTAGTGACTTCACCACTGTGGGGGGCGGGGGGGGGGGTGTCATTTTGTTACATGACAAGCATCCCATGGTTATTATGTTTGCACCAATCACATACCTTCGTCATCCATTCACGTCCCGTAATACCTAATTTGGTATATGTGAAGCTAGCGAAATTGCCACGGGCGCATCATGAACGTGGATTGTAGTCGTGTTCTTACATGACACGCATCTCAAAATTATCATGTTTGCACCATTCATACATCTTTGTCATCCAATCACGTCCCGTAATACCAAATTTAGTATATGAGAAGCTAGCGAAACGACCGCGAGCGCTCCATGAGCGGGGCGTGTGGTCATGAGTCATGACCTACATGACATGCATGTCACGATTTCCATATGTTAGGGTCTGTCACTTGTGTTTGCCATGCAGTTATATCATACCATACCAGTCTTGCAACATGTCATGTGAACGAAACCACCGCAAGAGCAATAAGACCATGAAATGTTAATCATGACATTCATGACATACATGTCATGATTTTTATTTTATGACTAGTCAGTTGAACTCTTGATACAGTCATGTTATTCAAGAAAAATTTTGGTATCCATCTCATGATCTAAACGGCCAGAAGATAGATAGATAGATAGATAGATAGATAGATAGATAGATAGATAATAGATAGATAGATAGATAGATAGATAGATAGATAGATAGATAGATAAATAGATAGATAGATAATAGATAGATATAGATAGATAGATAGATAGATAGATAGATAGTAGATAGATAGATAGATAGATAGATAGATAGATAGATAGATAGATAGATAGATAGATAGATAGATAGATAGATAGATAGATAGATAGATAGATAGATAGATAGATAGATAGATAGATAGATAGATAGATAGATAGATAGATAGATAGATAGATAGATGCGCTCAAAGTCACTGAAGTTCGCTAAGAAACGCTTCACATTTAAAAAGGAATTTTTGGTGTGTGTGTTTGAAGTAGCGAAACACACCCACGTACATAAATAACGAACATGTATGGGAGGGAGACCTTCCCATTGTAACTGCGAGGTGTCCGAGGGCAGCGTGTGGCTTGCGGAGTGAGTGTTTGAGACTCCCTTACTTTAGGAATATTCTGGAATTTCAGGGCCCATGTGATGAACTCGTAAATTCACTCGTGATAAACACGCTATGCAGCGCCCCTTTCTAAGTATGATTTTATAGCTGCTTAACGACTCGACGTAAGCCTATTCGAGCACGCTATTCGAGGCAGCCATCTGAAGCTATGCAGTAGACAACTTTACAATTGTCCGCCACGAATCACTCAGTGTAGCAGTGAAGCAGCATTGCGAATTAGCTTTGGTTTCTGGATGACTTACATATTATCTTTACCTAATATATGTGACAACATTTCATCATCGTAAAACAATTGTCTAAGGAGATATTTACCAATAAGTGGGGAAAAACTTAGGTTCTGACTCACCGAACAACGTGCAGGACAGTGGAGACTAAGGTTCATTTCAAATAGTCGCTAACGCTGACGGGCTGCGCATTACAAAAGAACAATGAAAAGTTCCCACATGCGTGTCATCAGTAAATCTTTTAGCAGCGCTTCTATGCAGTAGGCATCACACGCGCGCAGGATGAGAACAGGCGAATATACTTGCTGAAAGGCAACTCGATTCGTAGTTTTTGCTGCTGTGCATAAAGATCTTAACAGCGGGCGTCGGGTTTTTAACGGTACGCAATGATATTCGAATTCGCGGTCTTCAAGCAGTGCGTCAAATGTTACTAACATCGACATGGTCAAGGTGTGAAAGTTAAGAAAGCGGTATCACTTCCCCACCCCCACCCCAAAAAAGCTTTCTTTTCAGTTGTTATGATGCGTGTAATATCGTTATTATTATTCAGTATTTCTGGCCTACAGAGCCAACAGAATCTCGTTTGAATAGTATTTCTGGCCTACAGAGCCAACAGAATCTCGTTTGAATATGCGTATTCGCCTTTCTAAATATATAGACAAGACTAACTTCTGAATTAAACAACCGAGTTTTCGAATAATGATGGCGTAATAATACCTGTGTTATGAACCTAATCCTGTCCTGTTCTCGTTTAGACTTTCAGATGTCTTAAAGGGGCACTGAAACACTTTTTCAAGTAACCACAGAATTAGTTCGTTAGATGAACTTATTGCCTTATGAATTCAACGCCGCAAAAGCTTTAGGAATCCGTCCAGTGGGAGTGGAGTTACAAAGGTTTGTCGCATGCTGCAATTACATTCTTTCTTCTCTCGTCCCGACGAAAGCGCTGGAGCCTATGCAGGGAGGGATGGCAGAGCCACAGAAAAAAATTCCGCCATATCCACGAAGTGAATGATGATGAGTGGGCGAAGCTCCGGAGGTAAACCTGGTAAACCATGAATCCTCTGTACATTTTGCCCACTCGATTTTATTACATCGCTCCCCCTAGCGTACGTCGCCGCACTAAATCGAACGATTGCCTTCAACCAATGACAGGCGCCATATGTGACATCATTCCTATTTTATAAGATCTGGCGTCTTTCATCAACTACAAGTACCGCTTTCTAGTTTATAACATCTTGCATCTTTTCATCATCAGCTACAAGTACCACCATCTAGTAAACACTACAAGAACTAAACGAAAGGTGGCTACATAAGGAGACGGTACCGCCATCTAGTGAACACTGCAAGAACTAAACTAGAGGTGGTTACATACAGGGGACGGTACCGCCATCTAGTGAACACTGCAAGAACTAAACTATAGGTGGCTACATACAGGCTACAGAGGACGCACAGCCCACGCCCTAAGGAGCTTCGCCCCTAAAACGTCACGCGCGCTTCGCGACCTTGAGCACTTTTTTATTTGTTTTTCCTTCGAATGCGCGGCTTTTTCAGTGTGACCGCGCGCGCACGCGTGGAAAAGTAGCAGCCTCCTGCGGTGATCTCTGTAACGAGTGAGCGCGCTATGTTCAAATCAGCCAATGGCGGATAGATGGGCTCGCTACGAGCGATTTTCGGGTATACGCCGTGATTTGTCGAGGGAAGAAAAAGCGATTTTCAGCTGACTTCGATAATTTATTGTGAATTTCAGGTCATGTGCTGCGCTATAAAGTATTACTCGCATGTTGTCGGGAGCCTCCACTACCAATCGGCAGCGTTTTCTGACCATGCTCAAAAAGTGCTGCAGAGCGCATTCAAATAAGCATTTTATACGTTTTGGGAAAATGGTTTCCCAATGCCCGACAGCAACGCTTGTATAATCAGTTCAGACAGTAACGTGGAAACTTAAGCACACAGTCGCATTTATCCGGCCAAGCTTACTATATATGACGAAACGGCCTCTTCTCATTGTCTTTTTTTTTCTTGTGCTTCGCTACCTCTCGATTATGTCTGTGAAACTAAATGGGTGCACCATTGTGGTGGGCCCATAAAGCAGCCCACTTTGCTTCTCGAATAGATTTTTGTGGGATCGTTAAAGTCTACTCATTTTGCCCAACCCATAATTCACGTATTGTCACTATTCCCGCCGCAAAGCTGTCACGGCTGCAATAGCGAGCTGGTACACTACAAAATCAAACAAATTCCACAAATTACAAGCTTCACTAACACAAGCAGGCGAAGTATATAATGGTTTGCACTATAGTATAGAAAAAAGGCCCACCTCCAGCAAAAAAAAAATTGTCTAAGAGTGATTGCTTTGGGAAGGAGAGACGAATAAAGTGAAGACGCGAATATTTTATGGCACATCATCGAGGATAAACGGGCCAGTGCCCATTGCAGGTACTTCTTTTATGAGAACAAAATTTATCTATTATTGTCTTCTCAAGTGGTCATATTGATGATTACGAAACGATTCAGAAAGTGAGGAGCCGTGCACAATTTATGGCTTACTACAGTTCTTTGCCAATCGTGTCACTTGACGGTAATTTCCAGCCTCTCCTGAGTTCCCACTTGCGGATGGAGGCTTGGTGATGTGTGTCCCTTTCGAGCCACTCATGATTTCGAAACTCTCTTTTTCATGTGGGTGGCTGCCGGTGATGGTATCGTGATACAGACAATGAAACGCCGCAGGTAAGTAATGCAGAATTAGTTTAATACTTCTTATGATCACGATACTGCCGCATGAGGTTTGTATGGGGACAGCGGCCGCCGCCAGACGCCAGAGGCACAGTGGTGCATCAGACGGCATGCGAATGCTACAATTGCTACGTCTATGTGTGGAACCACCTGAGTGTTCTGTTGTCTTTCTGAGCTTCTGCAATGGTCACTACACTTTCGGGTATGCGTAAATGAGTGCCTCAGGGCATTGTAAGTATTAAAATGAGCACCAGGGCAAAAAGAGTATCCGCTGAAAACGTGAAGCTTATGGTGGTTTTCTACGAAACGACGCTGAAACTGTAATTATAGAGTAGCATGGTCACCATACGATTATGAGGCACTCCGAACTCAAGAGACTCCGTATCTGTTTTTATAATCTGGTGCCTTCAACCAAATGAAATTAAATGCTGTTTTTTTTACATTCTGAATTACAGGCAGCCACCATGGCCTGGTGAGTGCCATTACTCTCGACGCTTCATTACATTCCAGATGTTAATATTTGCCTAAATTTAAATGCTGCCCACTCGCAATATGGCCCCAGTCTTCCGTCTTGGGAAAAAAGGCTACCACCCTGGCAGTTAAATTCATATACGCACGTAAAGAACCGTGATTTATTGACTTTGCGGAAAGTCAATTATTTGCTCATCATATTTGTTCAATATTCTGTTAAACTGGGAAAAGTTTTTAGCAAGAGATCAATAAATTGTTACTGCGAAGGCTGCTTTTAAAGAATGAATTCGTATATTTAAAAATAAAATGAAACTGCGGTGCCTGAAGATGTTAAACGGTGCGATGCCGCTGAACAAAATTTCAGCCATTCCAAAACAGATCCGCCGGCGGCGACGATGTCGGAGGCATCAGTTTGTTTTGTGTACATACGCGTTTAGATTCATTAGAAATTAGATTCACTACTTTCTGGTAGTGCTTGGGATCTCTTTATTATCTAGCAGCACTGCTTTGGAAAAGGACCATATGCAGGCGTAAAGTCGATGCAACTTAAATTGTGCTTAGAGTGGCTGTTACTCGGTAAGCTAAGCAACCATTTTGGTATATAGTTCTTTTTACGTGAAACCACCAGTTGGAACGCAAAATGATTTCGGCGTCATCGTCCCGCACCAACTCTTCAATTGTCCAAAAATATAACACCGCAGGTTCACAAAGAGCATCAAAACTATCAGCTCGCGTCGCGACGCGCGAGCGTTTTAGCCCTCGAATGATACTCTTTGTGGCACCACAAAGTGTCACGCTGAGGCTGCTTTGGGCAGCGTATGAAGCAGCCTCATAGCGTGGCTATGAATTTTAGTTAGTATAAAAGTTTACAGGAGTCCGGCAATCGTTCAAAAATGGGATCGGTTAACGACACTGCGCTTCAACCTAACCAAGTGTAGACCAACACATTAATCTGCGGACGAGGACGTCTGAGTAGTTTAGCCAGAAAGACATCTTGAAACGTGTTCATAATGTTCGATTCTTTTTCAGTGGTTTTTCAAAAGGAATCTATGAAAGTGTGCCAGATGTCTTAGTCAGATTGGCACAAAGTTTGCTAAGAAGCTTTGGCTATAGGGTCATCATGTCTTCAGTGTGTTAGCTGAAAGTCTCAAGGAGGGCATTTCAAGGAGCAGGGATGACGAATTCGACTAAACTCTTGAGCTTTGCAACGTCTGGCACGTGAGGGTTTTTTTTTTAAATAAATTTAAAGCATTTCTTAGTGAACGTCAGGTACTTTGAGAGTTTCCATTTACGTATCCATCTATAGCCGCCTACGTCTTGTTGATATTAAAATCGCCTGTTTTAATCGATATAGACATTATTGGTGTGGAAGGGTGAGATAGTTTTGGGATCAGGACTGTGGGGGGACGGCATGAATACTTTTAAAATAATGTCAGGTATGACGTCACATCCTTACATTCACACACGCGTGGCTCCTACCCGTATATTACGGGCCGAGGTACGCGTTTGTGCACCTCAGGGGATTGAAAGCTTATATCTACGGTGGAATTGTGAGGATGCACATTAGCAACTCAAATGGGATAGCTTTAATACAAAATGACATCAGCACCGTAGACTCGACGAACGCAAATACACACAAAAAATTTGGATGTGAACAGGAATTCAACTCACGCATACTACGTGGCAATCCAATATTCTACCGCAGATCCATGTCACGTCTTGAAACTGCTTTGTAAATATACAATATGCGGGATAGGATCCATGAAACTTCAATGGTGCTTGCACAGCTGGCTATGGAAGTTTCAAATAAGCAAACAACACTACATATATCCACCGACGACACATACGTTATGCCGGGCTCACTTCTAGTGTCGTGGCATTTCTAACTCTGTTTTCCTATTGCCACGCCGTAAAGCACACTTCGTTTTGATGATTTCAATGTATGCGCGCGAACGTGAGTGCTGACGTTATTTGGCAGCATAATCTGCCCAGTGTAGTCACCATGTCGACGCACGTGTGTGGTTGATATTCCTAATATGTGCCTCAAAGCTTCACACACACACACACACACACACACACACACACGCACACACGCACACACACACACACACGTGCGCACACGCACACACACACACACACAGACGCACACACACACACACACACGCACGCACGCACGCACACACACACACAGTTGGGAGGCGTTTACTGTTCTTTAAGGGGCGGAGCCCTTTTCGCCGTGGGTCGTATGTCCGGTGTCTCGTCGGGGTTGTCGTAGCCAGTGTAGTAGCCAATTGTATTGTATTGCATGCCAATAGAAACGGTGTCACTGCTTATCCATAGAGTCAACGATCAGTGGGGCGAAGCGTCCGTCAGTCCCTCCATGCTATCCGTCCACCCATCTGTGCTTCCCTGCACCCACCCATTCATCCGTCCGTCCGTGCGTGCGGACGTCCGGGCATCTGGGCGTCCATTCGTGCGTGCATCCGTCACCCATCCGTCCGTCCTTCTGTAGCAACAGCCGCTACGCAGCTGCTAGAGCTCTGCTCAGGGGAACAGAGGGAGTGGGTGGAAGGTTGAGTTTTACTGGCGCCAACTTTACACGTGTCGTATTTTACGCGTCAACGTCTAGTTCTCGATCCTCTAACAACACTTCGCTGCTGATTATGCATTGGAGCAGGGACGAATAAATGTCTGTAATATAGATCAGTAACACCAGTATAAAGACCTAATTCAAAATGGGTGCAAAGCCCGTCAATTCGTACCACTGGCCGCGCTCCTGCGCAGCCGCCTCAGGTAGTCTCGTCCCATCTGATCACGTGGCCCCATGAAATGGCGACTCGAGTTTCAGCCGATATTTAATGTGCCGAAAGGTGCGCGCGTGTGACCATGTATTCCTCACCACCACCATCATCGCTACCGTCGTCAGTGTCTACAAGAGGTGAACTAAGCACTGAGGAATTTGAAATTGCTTGGATTCTATGACGTCGGGGATCACGTTTCCTTTTATTCTTAGCAAAGCGTCATTTCTAAAAACGACGCTGGTTCTAAAAGCGACTGAATGGCACCCGATGACACACGCGTGACCTGTGCTGGATGGTACGAAAGAACATAGAACAGTAAAATAGTTGGGGACAGGACAGCGGCTCCTGTTCTGTCCACAAAAACAAGCAGCCAAGTTGATAACCATTATGGCGGTGGTGGCCGCGAGCGCAGTGATCAGAGGTAGAAGAGGAGGACGACAATGGCGGATGGGCAGCTCGTGACACGCGGCAGCCGCTGGCAGAGGACGGTCATGGCTTGTGTTCGACTCTACAACATCGCGCATGAGAGATGATTCTGACATTTTTTTTTTCCATGACAGGTGCATCTTAATGGCCGTCTCTAGTGGATCAAGCTATTATTTTATTCTTTTTTGGCACAACGTTTGGCTTATTTTTACTGCTTTGTTCTAGTTTTTTTTCATGTTTCCTTATTGAAGGTATCTTCTTTATTGATGTGTGATCCCTGTTTTCCTCTTATATAACGGTGAATTCTCACTTTTTCTTGGCTTTTCATCATATCTTCTTGTGTTTAGCTTCTTGTTTGATAGCTCCCATTTCTAAGCACAAACTTTCGTTCTTAGACAAAAAGATATAAAGGTGCTGTTAAACACCCATGAGCATTTTTGGTATTTTTGTGCGTTTTTATTATTTCATGTATTCTCTTTGTTCTTGCAACTTCTGGCTCCCAGATATCGTAGTCTGTAAAGTGGACTAACAGTTGGCCAAAATAATTTAGGGCGTAATCGAAAAACACATTGGTTCTCAAAATTGTTTAAAAAATGTAGGGATATGTGCTGCAGCAGCAAAATTAGTGCGAGCGCCACGACTTTGCATGAAAACTGATGAAGTTTTCAGCACCTATCCTGACACTCTATAACAGCCCCCGCCATTTCAGGAAGTATTTCCCTCATTTAAAATAGGCTTTTTTGCTGTTACGTTGGTGAAATATTACATCCTAATTTTTGCGGTTTATTCCTGTGAATTTTAATTTTTCACCCGGGACAAATCTTTTAGGGCCAGCTGAGAAGCGCGTGTATTTTTTTCGCTTAATTAGATCACTTATTCAATCTTCGGAACCGAAGCAGCCAAATTAAACTCAGCAAGTCAAATTCAGACATTCTGATCCTACTGGTTTCATAAAATAGCCGCCTTAAACTCTGGCCCTCGAAGAGACTAGCGAGGAGCAAAGTATTTCGGTGGAAAGGCACATGTGCTCTTCCAACAAAAAAAAATACATAAGGTCGACTCCTGCCAAAGGCTGTCAGTTAATTGAATCCCTAATTGTTGAATGGGCTTGAATGTATTGTGCTTCGTTGAATGCGAGTCCTCAGGGCGCAGTATAATCAGCTCGGCGGAACAGCCCGGAAGCTATTACAGAACGGAATGACAATGAACTGACCATTGCCAGTTGCAAAAGATGAGCTGTTTCTTGCTACGGCGTCTTTCTCTTTCTGGTTCCCTACAAAAAAATTTAAAACGTCGACCACGGGAACCACTTGCCAACATTTCAACCAGCACTTGTATGGGTGTATAATATAATAATTAACTATGAAAATAAACTGTACGGTGCTTCGAAGAAACCTAAATTCAGCTTTGAATAAACCTAAATTATCGCGTGAAAGTTTTTTTTCGGTAAGATATACTTTCATAGTGCGTCTGTAAATCATAGCAACTTTTTTAGCAAATTAGCTTTTTCAGCGCAAATACACCAAGTGACAATCTGTGTGCTTGTTTTTTTGTTTAAATATTTTTAAGCACTTCTGCTATTCTTGCCTGCCTCTGGGAGACAAAGTATTTCTGTCGCAATTATAAGACACGGGCTACAGCTCGAAATTTTTATAAATTTTTTCCACTACCCTTAACTTAAGCTGGTGCATTTTACTCATTACCTTGAATTCTCGAGTGTCATTTTGAATCACGTAATTTGGCTTGAAGAAAGAACTGCTGGTTGCATACCAAAAACTAAAATAAAATATTTCGACTACCCCGGTGTCTTAAGCTCACCTCAGCTAGTAGACCATATTCAACAATAATAACTCCCGCGAAAATTGGGACAGTGGAAAAGGCTGGAGTGGCGCTCGAGGGGGGGGGGGGGGCACAGAAAAAAAGGCCTTTCCCGCATCTCGCTTAAGAATGGTGTTTGGCGTCAGGATTCAAGAAACATGCCATTAAGGAGTTTTAAAATTACTACAATGTTGGTGCCGATCAAGAAACCAATGACTGTCACCTATAGTAGAGTCTCTTCTTGGGGTGAGCAACATCGACTTCGGCAACTGGGGACCCTTACGAAGTCCCCTCTTAAGCCACAAACAACAAGCAATGAAAGAAACCCACCAAGTCACTTTCTGGTGCGTACAGCTGTCTATTGGGAGTTGAAAGGCCATGAAAATACTTAGGAAATTAAGAAGCTCAAACGGAACAAGAAGAGACATGAGCCGTCGAACCGCTAGCGGAAACTTCTATAGTACCACATGCGGCCCGCGATCAGTGTATTTGAGCACTGCGTAGTATGCACACGCTTCAAGATATTGCAAGCACAATATTCACAGCATTTGACCTTCATCTTCTTGATCTGTATATGATCATCATCCCATAAAATGATCGAGAATCTTCTCTGAAAGGCCTGCACGTCACGTGGGGGACCAAAGAAGAACAAGGGAACCTGTCGGAAAGTGTTCGTCGCGATGACGCTCGTCGTAACGATAGTTCTGCGAGTCTTGGATCACCGTTAGTCTGCTGCGGGCAAGCTGACGAGGATGCGCAGCTCGGGCAATAGCGTCGCATATTAGGAAGTAGACTGCGCAGCGGCTGGCAGGAAGGTATCCAACGGCAATGTTGGTTCGCGTCCAAACAGAAGGTAAAATGGCGAGTACCCAGCAGTGTCATGCGGGAGGAATTGTACGCGAACGTCACGTAGGGTAGTGCAGGGTGCCAATCACGATGATCGGCCGAGACGTATTTTGATAGAACGTCGGTCAAGGTGTGATTTAAACGTTCTGTAAGCCTGTTTGTCTGAGGGTGGTACGATGTCGTGAACTTATGTTGGGTAAAGCAGGAACGTAGGATATCATCAACGACTTTTGGTAGGAAAGTACGGCCTCAGTCTGTCAGCAGCTGACGAGGGGCTCTATGCACTAAAATAAGATCGCGTAGTAGAAAATCAGTGACGTTTGTCGCGCATGCAGCTTGTCGGGATGGCTCGCGTAACTGCATAGCAGGTCGTGCAATCAGAGCAACCGCGACCCACTTGTTTCCGGAGGCAGATGTTGGGAGGGGACCAAGAAGGTTCAAACCAACACGGAAGAAGGGCTCTGATGGGAAGTCGATGGGCTGAAGATAGCTTGCAGGGAGTCCCGACGGCTTCTTGAGGCACTGGCAAATTTCACAAGCGTGCAGAGCGTGAAAGGCAAGGCCAGTAGAAGCGGCGGCGCACACGGTCTTATGTGCGAGAGACACCAAGGTGACCCGCGGTTGGCGTGTCATGAAGCTCGCGGAGAACTGTGGAGCACAGGTGCTTTGATATGGCCAGAAGTAGGTTGTGACCATTGGGCGATAAATTACGCCGATGTAAGGTGTGGTCCTTTAGGGTAAACATGCGAGCAGAAGCGTCGTGTGGTGAAGAGTCGATCTGTTGTATTAGGTGGCTGATATCCGGATCGCGACGCTGCTCGTCACCGAGATGAAGCAGCTAAGAGATGGAAAGGACGTTACCCACAGAATCAGTGCTTGTAGGGTTGCAGTCGGCCACAGGGTAGCGTGACAGACAATCCACATCTTTGTGCAGTTTTCTGATTTCAACATTACGATGTAAGAGTACTCTTGGAGGCAGTGTGCCCAGCGGGCGAGACGACCTGTGGGATCTTTGAGGGAGGCGAGCCTGCAAAGAGCGTGGTGGTCAGTGAGAACTATAAATGGTCAGCCATATAAGTAAGGGCGAAATTTCGCGACTGCCCACACCAGCGCTAGGCATTCGCGCTCTGTGATGGAATAATTCCGCTCCGAGGAGGACAGCAGCCTGCTGGCATAGGCTATCACGCGATGCTGCCCAGGTTGTCGGTGAGCCAACGCCTATTCCGTAACCACTGGCATTGGTGCGGACTTCGGTCGGTGCCGTAGGGTCGAAGTAAGCCAGAACAGGAGAGGAAGTGAGCAAAGTCGTGAGGTCGGGGAATGCTGCTGCTTTCGAGGGACCTCAGGTAAACGTCTCATCTGGTTTAAGTAAATCTGTTAGGGGTCGAGCATATTCCGCAAAGTTCTTGATGAACCACTGAAAGTAGGAGCACAGCCCCACACAGCTGCGGACATTTTGGTGGTTTTTGGCACAGAAAAGTCCTTCACAGCTCGAACTTTTTCTGGGTCAGGCTGTACGCCGTAAGCATCAACAATATGCCCAAGTATTGTAATGCGGGGGCGACCGAACCGGCACTTGGATGAATTCAGTTGAAGGCCGGCGAGACGAAATACATCAAGAATTTTAGACAATCTCTCAAATGTAATGAGCGAGACAGAGAACAAGAGACAACACCCGATCCTGGGCCAGCTGTTCTTATTCTGTCTTCTTCTTCTTCGCTCGCCTAGCATGCGCATCTGTGCCAGAGTGCCAGTTTCGGTCGTCACACTCCGCCATGACTGAAAGCATTGTCGATGGGCCACACGACAATGTTCATGTGGGTGAGGCTAGCTGCAGCAGTTGACATTGCTTCAGGTGGGCGGTGTTACCTGCATCGTCGTGGTAGGCCCCGACCACTCTGGAAGTTTGTCGATATTGGCTACGGCGGCCGACACTGGCTATGTCGCCTGGGTCGGCGCAAGCCGACAAGTGAATCATCTGCGGGAAGCCACCGGTACGTGTCTACGTGGTTCGTCGGCATCCCGGGCTTCTCCATCAAGGAACGCCGTTCACGCTTCCTTGGCAATGGGTCCCAGCCGCCGCTTCAGCTACCCTTCAAACCACCAGTGGACGGCGTCCAGGCCTCCCATGGAGTTGTAGGGCTTGACCTTATCGACACTCTGCCACCATTTCGTGGCAGAGATCCGCACTGGCTCCTGTCCTTTGGGAATGCCGCTCACGCTTCTCATGGCCTACATTCCCGTTGCCGCACTCTATCAACATACGAGCTGCCAGGGAACGCCGTCCAGGCTTCTCTGCTCGTCAACCTCACCGGCGTGAGGGCTGCAACCGCTACTCATTCGAAGACCGCGATCACCGACTCTTCGGACTTCACACACGACAGCGCCGCGAACCTGCGGCGTACCATCGCACTACTCCGCGTCAAGACCAACGAACTGACAGCGTCTATCTCCGAGAAAGCTCCTACAATGTTGCCAGAATTGCGTGCCACTAACGCCGTGTTGGATGTAGCTGCGTCGCACGACCTTGAGGCAAGTCCATTGGAGCAACGCAGGCAGCTTTGGGGCACCCTCCTGCAGCTGTCAGACCAGCTCGATGGCGTTGCCTCAGTGATATCCACATTTTCACCAGCTGCCCCACCATCGCCGTCCACCTACGAACTGCCGGAATTCGACGGGGTCCGGAACGACGCCGACAGCTGTGTGGCAACCGTCAACGCGCTAGCAGTGCGCGCGGCCTGGACAGAGAATCAGAAATGGTATGTGGCCATAGGCCTTCTTCAAGAAGGTGCAGCAGCATGGCACCGGTATGAAGGTTGGAAGCTGCAGTCATGGGCGGAGTGGAGCTTCAAGCTCATAGCTGCTTTCGGTCCGATTCCCTGTGCCACCTGCCCAAGTAACCTCTCAGGACGGAACTCGGGAAAAGCTCGACCTCGAGGATACGATTCGAGCCCCTACCATCCTGTCGGCTGCGCCATTGTAATGAGCGAAACAGAGAACAAGAGACAACACCCGATCCTGGGCCAGCTGTTCTTATTCTGTCTTCTTCCTCGCTCGCCTAGCATGTGCGTCTGCGCCAGAGTGCCACTTTCGGTCTTCGTTGTCACACAAAGTACGCTTCAAAAGTAGGAGCAGACACAATCACGTCATCCAGATAACAAAGACACGCAGACCACTTGAATCCATGGAGCAGGGAGTCCATCATTTGTTCGAAGGGGGCGGGGGCATTACATAGGCCGAAAGGCATGACCTTAAATTGGTAGAGGCCATCAAGTGTTACAAAAGCCGTCTTCTTTTGGTCCATGGGGTCCACGGCAATCTTCAAATAACCAGAACGAAGATCGATGAAAGAAAAGTAGGCGGCACCATGTAGGCAATCAAGGGCATCGTCAATTCTTGGCAGAGGGTATGCGTCTTTCTTGGTAATGTTGTTAGAGTGGCGATAGTCCACACAAAATCACAACGATCCGTCCTTTTTTTAACTTATACCACCGGGGATGCCCAGGGACTGGAGGATGGTTCAATAATGTCCATCGCTAGAATCTTGTTCACCTCCTTCTGAATGATGCTCCGCTCAAAAGCAGACACTGTAGGGACGGTGGTGAACAGGGTTGGTATCACCTGTTTTATGCGATGCTGGACAAAGGACGTCTGCTCTAGAGGTCGGTCACCAAAATCAAAAATATCCTGGTAGGCCTCGAGAAGACGCTGTAGAGCTTCAACATGCAAATGCGGAAGATCAGTGGCAATCATGTCTACAATTTGACGCCTGCCCGAATGCGTTGCGAGCGGTGTGCGCTGCGTCAAAACAAGGGTGTCTAAGGCAAGCACTTCGGTTTGTGAATCGAGCAACGGACACAGATGGGCCACAGAAATGCCTTGTGGATTCACTTAATTCACGTAGCCGAAATTTACAATAGACAAGTTCTGTTATCTGTGATGCTGAGCACCGTGTAGGGAACTGCAACATTATGCGCAAGGAGTACGTCGGTGAGAGGCGTAGCGTAATAGTCACCGTCGGGCACAGCTGGTGAGCACAGGAAATCAATGTACGTCACAGTTTTCGAGGGCAGGTGAATAAAGTCACCGCATTGTAATCGGCATGTAGGTGTGTACGGGGCGTCACTGATTTGTGGCAGTTCAAGGCGGAGCACGCCAGCGGAGCAATCAATCAGAGCAGAATTGGCGGCGAAAAAAATCGAGGCCTAGTGTGAGGTCCTGGGGACATGTCAAGGACGGTAAAAGAGACATTGACCGGCACTTGATGACCGGCTACGACAAGTTGAGCTGTGCACATACCGACGACAGGGACTGTTGCGCCATCTGCAACTTGGACGACACTGGTCAAGGGGGGCGGGAGGACCTCCTCCATGCGACGAAAATGTAAACTCTATTATAATAGAGACGTGAGCATCCATATCAATCAAAGCTTCAACAGTTGTGCCATCAACATATACTTCAAGGGTGTTCCGGTTCAAACGTAAGGGCAACAGAGGATTTTTGGGTAAGGTCGACAGGGCAGCTTCACCTCCAGAAGCCGCGCAGCCTAGTTTTCCGGGGAAATGTGGCGGTTAAACGATGGCGAGGGAGAGCGGCGACGCGTATTTGAACGAGAAGGGCAGCTTTGCGGCGGCGGCGACGACGGGACAGGGTGGTTGTTGTCCTCAGGGGCAGTAAATGCTGTAGACTCATTGCGGGTCGGATAACGGTGGTTTGGTGGACGGAATGAGTTATTGTAAGCGGGGTACGAGCCAAAAAACATAGATGGCCACCGGCTGCGGCACTAACGAGCGATGTGTCCCGCGCAACCACAGTGGAAGCAGATTGGCTTATCATCACCTGTTCGCCATTCAGACGGGTTTCTGGCTCGAGTAGAGTACGGACGGCGACGTCTTATGTCCACAGAAGCCATCGAGGGATCAATATTATCCACGGTGGGTGCGGTGGACAGGATACCCAGGTTAACAAATTCCTGGTAGGCAAGAGTCTGGATCAAGGAGACAGCTGGCGTTGAGGTGTCGGGCAACGTCGGTTTGTTGGCAGCCGGTAAACGGCCTGAGTTCACGACGGACGATGTACATCACGTCTTCGGTTTTATACAGCTGACAACAAGTGGCTTCGCAAGATGACGTTGCAGCGGTGTTGGGTAGGCGCTGTAACTGGCATAAAATGCGTCAACTCTTTGCCTGCTCGAGACGGTGGCACTCTTTGATCATGGCATCAATGGTCGTAACGTTTGTAAATACAAGCAAGCTGAACGCATCGTCAGCGATTCTATTTAAAATGTGCGATATATTGTCAGCCTCATTCATGTTGGGATCAGCCTTTTGACACAGCGCTAAGACGTCTTGAATATGAGTCAAGTATAGGGCTCGGTGAACGTCTGTGTACGTACGGCGAATTGCTTTCGGGCATCAAGCTGTTGACCAAACGGGTTGCCAAAAAGATCGCGGAGCTGTTGTTTAAACATTTCCTAGCTTGTGATTTTGTGCTCGTCGGTCTCAAACCAGATGCGAGGGGTCTTGTCAAGATAGAAAATGACATTCGCAAGCATAACGGTTGCGTCCCCGCCATATTGCTTGCTGACGCGCTCGTACATACTGAGCCACTTGTCCACATTCGCGTTGTTCTCTCGAGTAAAGGTACCGGGACCATGGCGTTGCGTTAGGGCGGCGTACCGGGTTGCTTTCGTTGTCGAGGTAGGTGGCGAAGGCGTATCCTCACCCGGAGCCATGGTAGCAGACTTAAGGAGGCGTCCACTGCGCAGCTCCGTTGTCAAAAGAGCACCCAGCACTTCCACCAAAATGTTACGTGGAAATAACAGTAGGCAGTCCGCAGCCACAACACAGCTCACCAACAACGTCCACTTCTTCACTCTCAGTCTGAGGCGCCCTTTTTTGGGTATGTCCAACTATGCCCTGTTACAGTCAAACGAAACCACGTAACAATATCATCACAAAAGCAGTGGTCTGACAAGAAGAAGACTTCTCTCTGACGCGATCTCAAGCTAGATGCGCTACAGCAGGCTATGCTCTTCATGCGGTTTCACCTGCGTTACTTCAAGCGACGACGACATCGTACGACAGCAGCCCTAAAGTACTCCGTTCTTAGAATCGCCACCCTGTAGGACCCTGCGCACATGGTTGGCTAGCGAGGCTGAAATGGGTAGGTAATTGACCAGTGAAGCTGTACAACACATGGCGCAGAGAGTAAACTGCATTTTCAAGACAGCTGCTTTTAATATGGATTATGTCGAGAACTCTGACAACATTATGACAGGTTCCGTAATGCAGAGCTCCGGAAAGTTCGACAATCCCGTGTACATCGCACAGTACACGGGCCTCCATCTTCTTGGTAAATACAGCGCACATGAAATGGTGACGAAGAACAAGAAACACAGGAGAGGCGTTGTCTCACAACTAAACTTTACTTGAAAAAAAAATCAATATATATATATATATATATATATATATATATATATATATATATATGTGTGTGTGTGTGTGTGTGTGTGTGTGTGTGTGTGTGTGTGTGTGTGTGTGTGTGTGTGTGTGGTGTGTGTGACGTATGAAGCGATGGTTGGCAGAGGCAGAGGAAGATGAAGTGCTTATGGAAATTGAATAAACATGGCATAGGAGCCAGGCTACGTCTCCCGTTCATCATAGCGTCTGCCTCTACCAACCATCGCTTCATACGTCACACACACACACACACACGCACACACACATATATATATATATATATATATATATATATATATATATATATATATATATATATATATATATATATATATATATATATATATATATATATATATATATATATATATATATATATGTAAATAGCCAAGTAAATAGAGATATACAAGGGTATCATATTTTGAATGTGCTGCACACATAAATTTCGCGTCACTCAGTGAAATTGACAACAGGCTGACACACTTATCACCTTACGGAACCCGAACACTTTTTGTCAGAAAAACAGTCGACTCTTGCTCACCGCCCATTGTCCCGAATGTGCCTGCACACCCTTCATCAGCGAGACAATGATACTGTCGCAACACAAAAAGAGCAGACTGCAAGGGATGGGATGGAGGCCTTGTACATGCGAAAGAAAGGTGGTAAGCGCGTCAGCCTACCGTCAATTTCGCTGAGTGACGCGAAATTTATGTGTGCAGCACATTCAAAATATGATACCCTTGTATATCTCTATTTACTTGGTTGGAAAATATTGTGACTTTTGTTTCGTCCTAGTGCGTTTCTTTTTCCATTTTGTTTTTTTGTAGTCTTGTTTATTGTTCATAGTATTATTCTTTCGCTGTTTTAAAGCGCTTTATAAGTCGTAATAATGCGATTGCATCAAGCCTTCCTCAGGCATGTTTACCTACAAGTCCCAAGCACCGGCGTGGCTTAGTGGTAGAATACTGGGCTGGCACCCAGCAGCCTCGGGCTCGAGCCCCACTGTGTCATTAGTACTAGGTTTTCTTTTCTAATTTCGTGCAATGTGGTTACGGACACCGGCGGTGGCGGTGGCGGACAACTACGACGCCGCGCGTGACCCAAGTTGTGATCTCATGAAAGCTCCGGCTGTAAAAGTTTCAGAACGTATTTAGATTTTCTACATCATCAGGTAATCTTATTTGAATCTTCGATAATGTTCGAAAGTTTCCTGATGCTTTTAGGCACAGCTCGCTCAGATGATAACGTGTGTAACTGCTATGCTCAGTGGAACCAGCCCACATTGAAAACAAAAAGGCGAGCATATATTGGGTAGAAATTTTACTGTGCCTTACAAGGGTGCAGCTTTCAAATAATTTTCCTCCTCGTTCTGCCGTGCCAAAGACCTTTGAACAAGGAAACAAAAACACTATATTCTTTTTTTTTACAAAGAGATGTGGTAGTTAGGATCCTGACATAATTCATCATGTTTTCGCTCCTAGGTCACTTAAGCAATTTATGTCACATGGATAACTTGGCACGCAATCTGCTGAAACAGCTGCAAGTTAACTAGCCAAAGAACAATCAAATTTGCGTGGTTTATAAAACAATTCTATTTTGTTCTCTTATTGAAATCGTAAGAAAGTGCCTCTGATACGTATACAACATTTCTTTTGTTATTTTAGCGCAGCCTTAGAACATGCCTCAGTTTAAACGCAACCTACTTATTTCTCAAAAACTCGCTATTTTACTTGAGCTATAGTAACATAAATTGGTGAAATACAAAATATTTGTTGAACGAATCAGACTGCTCTGGCTTTCAGGGAACATGGTCCACTACAAAACCAGAGGTGTTTATTTCTTACGCCAAAGAAGCTGAGTTTCTCAAAACGTTTCTTTAAAGGGTGGCGCATGCGTAGGCTTCTGTTATACTTAGCACGATAGGAAAGTTAAACTGCACTTAAAGAATGGCCACACTTATTCAACATTTGTTTTTATTTTGTTTCATGTACTTCTGAATTTCTGTTTGAACAGAAATCTGAAGACGTTTGCTTGTCACTGAATAAAAAAAAAGAAGTTTGTATAGCGTTTCTTTCAGCTTTGGTTGAAACTTCAAGACATCCATGACGGAAAAGAAGGAGTTCTTGAGGCCTTGAAGTTTCATTTAGTAAGCGGCTTATGCAAATGCCGGACATTCTGGGAAGAGAGTGTTTTTTTTTTAGACTGCGCGCGTCATCGATTGGAACACGCTACACTCTGTTGAAACAGAATATCCACACGCCAAATGTAAAATTTTCTTTGGTACGTAAGTACAAAATACTTGATGGCGAAAACGCTAACATACAAGTAATTTTTTTATCAGGAAAGATATGGTGCACCCTGAAAGCCTTTCTTTTATAAAACCAGATAAGCTTTCTGAAGAGCCCGTCACTAACACCAATGCCAAACCAGACAAGGTTTGTGTATTGAACACGGAGCAGGCTCAACCAAAATTCAGTTTTAGATGCGAAGCTTTTCTTTACCTACGGCAAGCCCTTACGGCGCATATCTATGCATCTATCGAGCCGTTTACGGCTGCGGTATAGATATAGTTAGCTGGGCAGCATGCACGAGATCTGGATCACAAATGCAGGACGTTTCGCATGAGAGACATAATAGGTCATTGTAGCGAAACCTTGCCACAAACACTACGTCAGTCTGAAGCTATCTTACAGGCCTCTTCCAACTTCATTTGCACACGCCTTAAGATGCCCTTGTGTAAGACAGCTACCACAAGGTCAACTGTCCTTACCGAGTAAAGAAAAGGAAATGGTAAAAGCCTGATAAATCGACATTACTTATCTCACTTGGAGATTCGCAACTAGGTATCGCGCATCCTTTTTGCGATTATTATACGTGGGTTGTTATACCTGCGCTGAGGGTAGCTTAATTTTCCCTTCCATTCGCTCATCCTTCATCTCTTACTTCACACCATCATGGCACCTCCAAGGTTGCTCGCAATTTCTTTTTCTTGACAACCACGTGTCTCAGAAGACATTTTGTGTGTTATCAGACACGCTGCGAACTACGAGCCGTCTTGGCTTTGGTCTGCGTCACCACGAGCAAGCGTTGCGATGCATCAGCCATAACCCTAATCCGTCATGCTCATACGAACGCGTATAAGCCTCAGACGTTGGCAGCGTTCGCGCTAAGTCGGATGCATCTATCTTTGCACTCATACAAGATAAATTGCACTCCAAGATTGGCAGGACAGACGGGTGCCAAGCTATGTACATGCTACTCAGACAGGATATTCAGGGTGTTCCAAGGATTTGGTCCAAAATCCTAAAAAAAAAATAGGGGAATGCAATATTTGCTTCATGCCTTCAAAAATACTTCTACTGCAGCCGCAGGCATCTTCAGATGACTAGAGACAACAGCTGGAACAATAGCTCGAAACCAAATTGATTGAATGTTTTCGTTAGTGGAGTTTGGCAGTTATATCACATGAGTGAATATAAATGCTTCAAACCAATAACCTTTTAAAAAATGGCCTCTAGTATAATTTCAGAAGTACTGAAATTCACCCAAGTCCAGCGACGTAAAAGTATCCGAAATGTAGAACTGCGCAACTGTCATATTCTAAGTAAATTATGGTCGTTACGTCCGCCATCAACCAACTTCGATGTGTGGGTGCGCGGGCTGCGCTTGCAATTACAGCGTGCGTAGCGCAAGTACGACAACGTATGCTAACGATGAATTTCACCTATTTGAAAATGACCAGCCTGTATGTTGGAACTCCATTTTAGTTGAAGTGATTTTAACGTAACAGCTTCCACCAAAAGTGTACAGATGATAGATGAGCTTTGTCATTTGTTCAAGGTAAAGTTATGAGGTTCTTGCCACTATGTAGCTGTGCCACGCTCGATGGGCTCTTGTTTGGTTGAAAACTTCTGCCATTAATTTATACATTAGCCTAAATATTACCTGCCTGCTGTTTTTTGGCATGTATTTAGCGTTACGTAAATTCACTATAGCTCACTCCAAGAGAAGACTTTTGAAAGCATTGTTTGCTGATGAATCCTGAATCACCAAGATCCTGTCCGGTTGATGCACAGTGGATCACGCATACCCGAAAAATGTCACCTAAGTAAACAATATACACACATCTAAATTGGTTTCATCATACGCGCAAGACGAAGAATTTTCGGCTCATTTCTCGGTTTGTTTAGTAGCTACCAATATTGCACAAGAACCGGGACTGCGACGTATACTGTGCCATAAATTAGTCCTGCGAAACCTTTCGCCTGTCATCGCACATATGGCGCATGACAAGCTAACCACAGCCGCACCTAAACTATCTCTTGTCACGAGCACAATAATTGAACTCAAGAAAACTATGCAAGAGTCATGCACAATATCGACTTCTAAATTACGGAGGATATTGTCTGCCTCCTCTTTTTTTGTTTACGAAGCTTGAATTGTTCCTATATCGTGGTGTTCGTTTGTGTTTGTTGGGAAACAGCTCGCAATTTCAGTTGAAAAAGGACGTGGTTATATCGGGTTTACAATAAAGAGGGGCAGTGACGCATTGAATTAGAATTAACGATGTATTGCACTTTTCTGCGGGAAGCCAAGCGGTCTCTTTTACAGCCCCATGGGAACACTGCTGGCCCAGTTAGTTGAAGGACGCCATCAAGAAGGCATAAAGAAGGTAGCATCATTTAATTATGTGCAGGCAAATACGCTAGGCGTTAAATTCACCGTATGCTGAATTGGACTGTTCTCTCTTGTTTAATTGTTTGTTGCCACATACGTACAGTCTTCATCAAAAGTTCCCAGGCCACTCTTCTATAGAGATATTTGGGATAGTGGCCTTGTAACATTCGACCAGCCCTGTACATCTCATAGTTCAAGAACAAAGAGCTGCCACAGTCAAATGGTAACTCGAGTTCTTCTTTTTACAAATGATCAACATGGCGTACAAAACACACAAACACAAACACACACTCACATAAATACTCACACACAAGAAACCATGGAACATGAGTCTACTAGCAGCGGAATTTAATTTTGAACATACTTTTGCGAGTAAAATCAAGTGAAGCTGAGAGGGGAACTAAGCTTAAGGAGCAGAGGGGACGACGGGGCGGTGTTCTAACCACTTTTAATGCACGTTCGTCCATGGATTTGTATGTTTGCATGTGTATATGCACGAGAGAAACAAAATAAAAGTTGGTTGAGAGGTGAAGGTTCCCTCCTACCTTCTCACCCGGCTACACCAGTACTACCTCCAGAGCATGATTAGGAATGCGAAATGATCATTTCCTATAAAATGTGATTCAATTCATGTGCTCATAAGCTACAAGTACGAAAGAAACTAGCTTTGGAAAATTGTCTCCCAGGTTGTACTCATCAGCGATGGCAATGTATACGCAATATCGCAGACTTGACGTGCCGAAACCGCAATATGATTGTGAGGCATGCCGTAGCGGAGGGCTCTGGAAGCTTTGACCATCTGATGTTTAACGTGCACTTGAACTTACACTATACACAGGCCTCCAGCAATTAACCTCCATTGAAGTGCTACCGTCAGATCAGCAGCCTAACACCGTAACCACTACACCACCGCTGCGCACAGCGATGATAACGCTGTGTCCGAACTATGCGGTATTGCTAACCCTTTAGTGACGTCCTCACATTTTCAACATACTTTCACGCCATCTTTCTTGAATCACCACGTGCATGCCTCAGATAGATCACCCTCAGAAGAGTGCGAAAAATCTTGCCAGTTTCACTTTGTGGGAATTCTGATAAGGCAATTGATTCCATTCGTCATTCTGACTGAAACTGTGCCTGACGCGTCCGTCTAAGAGTAGCGCCACTTGTGAAAGTGTTTGACGTATAGACACAAACTTTTCTCCTTGGTGCCTGCCTCGGTGATTTGTGTAGGGTGATTGCACGTGCGTAGAAATTACTAAAATGGCGTCGTGGCTCAAAAAGTGGACAATTTATATTTTGAAATATCTCCCTTGAGGACGAAAATCAAGGGTGATGCTAAGAAAAAACATCTTACTAATATTTATGTAAAGCGATGTAAAACATGTCTTACGTAAAGCAAGACATAGTGTACTAAGCTAACTCAAACAAAAAGTAAGTATAATAGAAGGGCGCGATGTTACTCGCTCTCGCGATGTACCAAAAAAACGGCTGTATACCCCCCCCCCCCTCTTTTCTACAGCATAACCAAAACCACCAACTAGCAAATGGATGCAAGCCCGAAGCTATTGATGACATCGACTAATCAGAGCACGGATACACTTACACTGCAGCTTCCGCGGAACACCTACAGCAGTGCAGTTTAATACTGCCCAGATACTGAACTCGATCTTTTTTTTTAACCGTGTGGCTGAATCTCGTTGCCGGTCGGACTAAATGATTGTTATTAGAGCTGTGCGTTATGGGAGTTCGAAACGTGGAGCATAAATCCATTGTGGCTTACTCGCGAGGGCTTCTTCGGTTGACTGAAATGCAGTGACAAAATTTTTGGAGGTGTGACGTGAAATATGCAGGTGGGCGAGACGGAAGCCTACGCCCTCTGTTTGGAGCTGTTATTTCTTTACATTTTGACTAAGCGAATTCCCGCCGTTATTCGCGAAAGTACTGCTCTCGTTGATCCATAGAATGACGTCAAGTAGGATAGTTTCGTAAGCTTGAGTGCATCAGGTCGTTTATGGGCATTAAACGGGATGGCTAAAAAGCATTGCTTGCCGTTACATCGCATACTCCCTTTTATCGCCTAGCCTGGTGGGTGCTCCAAGTTAATAACGACCCTAAGTAGAGCTCACTATAGTGAAAGCGACAGCTAGAAACGAACCTTCCCTTGTCTCTATGGCTTCTCTGGTGTCGTTAAGGAAGACGAGAAGTGTGCATCGAGACCCTGTGGGTGCCACATAAAGCCATAGAATGTTCTTAGCATAGCACTGACGTCTATTCATAAAGCACACAACGCTCACATTAAAGCAATGCATTCTAAATTTCTCACAGCACTAACCAACAACAAAAAACAAACAGCGTTTATGTTAACATCTGTCATTCGTTTTTTTATTTATTTATACAAGTACCTGCAGTGCCACGAGGGCATTATTGCAGGAGTGTAAAACGAGAAGAAATAATAAAATACAAAAATATATGTTTACACAAACACAAAGATAACAAAATGCAGATAACAAAATGCAGATAACAAAATGTGCAGTAAGGAAAAGTGGTAACACATAATTCACGCAGAATCTCACCGAAACCCGCCAACGGTCGGTATAATAAGCAGTCGGCTCGAACGATGAGAATGGTGGCGAGTTGCTTCTGGCAAATAACCACGCGTATCAAATTGGCTTGACCATCACGCTTGTTCTGAGCATTTTTTACGAGAATGGCTCCAAGTGCAAATGAAAATAATTTTAAAAACCCAAAAGTAACTTTTGAAAAGTGTCATTGTTGCTCACTGTCTAAGTTAAAGGTGCTCTTGCCAATTCATTAAAAATGCTTTTGAGAATTCTCATTTATATCTGGTGATAACGTGACAAGGGCGTCTGATTTCGACTGCGACACAGAGACGTAAACAAGCAGCTTTGTCTCGAGCTCTGCACAAACGATCATATATTTTATTCAGTGACACTTGTATATAACGAAATGTTTTAGACTCTTATGAACGCGGGGTACACTGAGGGCATATGAGTACGCTCGCAAAGAGTTGGCCTCCAAATGAAGATCAATGAAAACTTAATTACAAGCATTAGCTGTCTTCAGCTACCACACTTTCATATTTTAGGAAAGAATCAAACTCTCGGTAAAGGTTTCCGGGCTATACGCATAAATGTATCCAAGCTGAATCAGTAAATAAGTATGCTGTGTGTACTGACAGCCGTAATTTGTAAATTTGACATAGCTGTTATACTCAATACACTTGGTCGTGCAGCCTCCAAATTTGACGTGTTTGAAGCTATTACTCACATATATATTTATGTGCTCCGCTGGTACTTTTGAATGTAAAACAGATATTTGCGTGAACAATAGTGGATACTTGTGAGAACAGTTCATACGTGACTGCTATATGCGGACTGATTCTACAATGTGGATCCACAAAAGCCCGTGATGTAGCATTCGCTAAACAGGAACTGAGGGAAAGCAGTTGAGATTCTAAAGTGACTTGTTTTTGTTGGTATTTTGAGCAGTAGGTTCCCAAGATACAATTCGAACAGAAGAGATATTCTGTCAGCCGCAACCTTCGACTGATTATCTAACATGCAAACTATTCACGCCAGGGAATTCTCGAATATAAAAGGCTCATGTCATTTGAAACGAAGCAAAATGTGCTCAGCAGTCGTCATCGTCACAACTACGTCATTAGATGATTCGTCTGACGTAATGATTGTTGTCGACACAATCGATATTTTATAATGCTCTGAATTTCTTAAGTTAACTCGCTGGTGCTCCAGTGTCCAAAATGATCTTCTAGCAACAAGCTGTTTATTACACATAATAGCGTACGGTTAAAATCATTCCATGTGCACTCTCGCTATCTCAGCTTTTACGGTGAATCATTGCTTTAGCTTCGGTCAGCCTTATTAAGCTGGAAGCTTCGTGCTAGTTGAATATCCAAAAGGGACAGGCACCATTACTTTCAGAACCTTTGGTTTTGGTGATGTATCCAAGTAATATATTTAGAGAAAATATGTACCTATTACTAGTAAAAATTTTTTAACTCCCCATCTATGAAATCTTGATAAATACTAACAATGGATTCTTATGCAACCTAAAAGGGCTGCAGAGGTAATTGGTCAAACACAGTCTAACGATTATGTTCGCTCATTATTGCCTGAACTAGGACTGTATATCCCTTCGAATACGTTGCACAACACTTTTCCAGCGTTTATGCAACAAGTTGCTAACCTAGTTGCAGCTTGATCAACAAGTTCCTCTACCCTTTTAGCGAGCGTTATCGGAGTACTTGCTAGGCTACTCTAACTGGTTGGTAATCTGACATATAAAAATCGCATATGTTAGCCGAACGTTCTACTAAGCCCTCAGGCTAATTATCTATCTTACCGTATCTAGTAGAAAATAAACACACGAAATAACTAGCCGTCAATTGACATCAGTGTCACGCTTTATGGTATCGGAGTTTCTTTCAGGAGATCATTAGAATAACTTGTCATAACTCCGCGCCCCACTTCCCGTCGTTCGAACTCCTGCGCAGTCTATAGGTAAGCTGAAGCAGGTAAATGTACTTCAGACTACAAAAGCTCACTGTAAATTCACAGTACAGGAGCGTACTATGAAAAACGTACTGTGAAGCGTACTGGGACGGTTGGCCGTAAGTTGTTACTTTACATCAAATTAGCTACTTTTAAGCTCCGTCTGGCGAAATAAATTGGAGTATGGTGCCTTCGTTGTTTGTGGCTATATTGAACATCTATTTCAGTGAGTTTATCTGTCAATTTTCTTTTTGCATGCAAAGTAGCAAGCAAGCCTAATAACCACCTTTTTTTTCATGCTTTGACTCAGTTAATTAAACTTGGTGGCCTAAACACCTTGGTCATGTCCTGGTGTAACTAGCCAAGTATACTGCCCAGCCAAATAGCTAATTGTCCTGGCGCACGTTCTCTGGTTCTCGCAGGCGACGAATACGATGAAGAGGGCGTACACCGGTCAAGCCAATGCCTCCTAGCCAAGCAGGGCGATGGAATGTACAGGCCGACCATTATGATTAACAAGTGGCCTTGGTTCTGCTGTGGTCGTGATCTTGTAAAGCGCTCGGCCGGAGCTGATCTCAGAGGATACCGTGCTGATTATTGTAAAATAAACAGAATGCAGGCATTAAAAGATTCAAAAAAATTGAAAGACCCCGTGCCTCTGAAAGTAACATCACGAAAAGTTTCTGGCACTTTTATTGCATGGTAACACATCTGCACTCAGTGTAACGGCAAACAAATGAAATAAGGTGCCTCTGATTTGAAAACACCACCCAACTTCGTCAACCGTCCAACGCGACCAATGCTTGGTTCTATCGTAACCAATGAAATGCAGCGTGCTGAGGGGTAGGTATGATTTTTTCGTATATGTTCGCTCAAACAAATGGGGGTGTCACCAGAGCTCGGAAAGATCCTGAGTTGATTCTGAGTTACGCCAAGCTAGGGCAATTCTGAAGAAACCCAAGAAACATGTCTAATACGTGCACGAGGTGGGGCCTATCATGAAATATTCATTCTAGCTTGTGAAGGTTGCTAGGCTGTTGCTCCGCTATTTGAGCCGACTCTTCGTAATGCGTACCAACTCGCAGCGCACGTTAGACAATGATGAAACGCTGTCAGTTATGGAAATGAGATCTTTGGCGGACAAGCATATGCATTCGTTGCTTCGAGTAGACAAATAGTAGGCGCTGGTTAGAAGTAAATAAACACCTTTTTCGGAATGCTTGGCTATAAGAATATACTCTTAACTTTGTTTTGCTGTCCACGCCCGGTGGAAAAATACGTGCAGAAAACCTTATGCACTCCGCTCATAGCGAAATACCACCCTGATATTTTCACAGGAAAATATCAAGCTGGTGCTTTGCAATGGCGAATCAGCGTGACGCATGCCAGCTCATTTCGAATTCCCAGTCTGAAGCGAGCCAGCATCATCTTCTCCTGTACAGGGTGCCAGATTTCGAAATACCGGAGCGAGCTTATTTCTCAAGAATGTACCAAGATCCGCTTGACGATGAGCTACTCATATACGTGAGTTTAAGGTGCATACGGTGACTATCTGGCTACTGTAGTTTCTAGTAACCCGAAAAAAAAAAGATAGAAAGGCTATGCTCTGTGCGCGGCTTGTTTATGCAGAATGCGTTGCTTAGAAGGGTGGCTCAGGTAGCGAGAAAGGACTACACGCCTGAGCATAAACAATGGTATAAGAGCAGCTTTAGTGTTACGGGAGTCACGTAGCCGCATAAAGCGATGAACACGTTTCGCGATTCTCGTTAAGATGAAAATGCCGATAACGGGATTAACAGCCAGCAACTTCAGCCGGGGAAAAGTTCATGCATGCGCGTCCTTGTTAGCGGGCAGCCCTCGAAGTTCTGTGAGTTAGCAGCAACAATCGAGTTTCGCAAGCGCTGCCTGTACGGCGAGTCTCCTGCAAGTCTTCTCTCCTCGGGCACGCAGGGGAGACCACTTGCGCAAGAGACTATCTCGCACGAAACTTCTACCTCTCTGTGTTAGGAAGGCTTAGGAGAACGTAACCACCACGTCCTCCGCGTCGCATTTTGTCGGAATTCGTTTAGAGCCTACGTGCTTTACGGCTAAAGTGCTAATCGTCATTATTTTATTAAGAACGAAGCTGTTCCTGGGCAAACCTTTGGTGTCTGGGATTCATGGTAACGCTTCAACGTATCATAAACGGGTATTGAGTAAATTCATTAAACAAGTGCCACTCATCATCACTGTTTTACTTAAAATAAAGGCAACAAAAGGGTATATGAGATTTACCTGTGTCAATTATCAAAAAATGATTATCAGAAACGCGTATGGGCCACATAAATTATCATACTATAAGCACACAACCTCACCACAATAAGCTCATAAATTTCACCAAAAAAAAAAGAAGGCAACAGCTCATCAAATTATGAGAGCGTTACTACAGTGACGGAAATGTTACCATATATTTTGTGGTTATAAAAGGTGCTAGCTATACTACCTCATTCAAGCTTAACAAAGAGTGTTTATTAAACAGCAGTGATAAAATATATCGGAGCAACTTAACTGAAGCCTTCTCTGTAAACCTGTTTGTATAGTTGTATGCTCAATATGTAATGAAACAATAGTTCCAGCTCAAACTTTAAAAAATAATGTTCGGAATGATAATACAACATATTGTTATGGTTGAATAAAAGGATAGGAGGATTTATTCACACGTTGAGGACGAAGTTCGGCCGTCGCGGTAAAGATGGAGTCCTCAGGCCACACCAGACAACGTCGTCCTCCTCTTCTAATTAACCGGCACATACTACAGCCCGGCCCATACCGTAGCAATCGCCGGTTCACAGACGAAGCCCGCTGGGCGAGTTTAGGTCACTGGAGGGATGAAATATCTTGAGGCGAGCCACGTGCACCAACTGCGTTCGATTTGATCGACGAGAAGGTGCCGTCAAGCGTGCCACAACGTACGTCAAGTCACTCAAGCGATCTACAATGACGTAGGGGCCTGTGTACTGCGGTAAAAACTTCTGACATAAACCATGTTTTTGTTGGGGGGTCCATAACCACATGAATTCACCTTTTCGGAATGAAATGGCATCATGGCGTTGATCGTACGTTGCTTGGAGCGATCTTGTGATGCCAGTGTGCGCAAGCGAGTAATTTGGCGGGCTTCTTCAGCCCGGCACAATGTTTCGGCCACGCAATCATCGGTATGAAGCTTAAATGGGAGGATTGTATCAAGGGAGCTGCGTGGTGATCGAGCGTAGAGCAGGTAGAAGGGCGTGAAGTCCGTGGTCTCGTGCTTCGCTGTACTGTATGCGTAAGTAATAAATGGTAATATCTCATCCCAGTTTTTGTGATTGGATGCGACGTACATAGCGAGCATGTTAGTAAGAGTTCGATTGGCGTGTTCTACAAGACCTTTCGTCTGGGGATGGTATGGTGTCGAATGTCTGAACTGTGAAGTGCAGAGGCGAAGCAATTCTTCCACAGCGTTCGCGATGAATTGGCGACCACGGTCACTGATGATTGCTATGGTATGGGCCGGGCTGTAGTATGTGCCGGGTAAGTAGAAGAGGAGGACGACGTTGTCTGGTGTGGCCTGAGGACTGGTAGAAGATCTGCAGCTGCGGGGATCCGGTTTCCTTCTTCGCCGTGAGACATCTCAGCTGCCAGTGGTAACGGGGGCAGTCCAGCAAGGCGGCGGCTTCGTCGTAGATCAGGCGCTTGAAGCGTCGTGTTGCTTGGTTGATTACCCAGAACCTCCACGACAAAACTGTTACGATTGAATTAAAGGATAGGTGGATTTATTCACAGGGTGAGGATGAAGTTCGGCAGTCGTGGTAAATATGGAGTGCTCAGGCCACACCAGACAACGTCATCCTCCTCTTCTACTTCTAGGAAATATCTAGGAAATTTGCAAAACGTAGAAATGCATTGGCTGGATAAATATATCGCAACCGGCTTGGCCGCTCGACAGGTGTCCTCTAAACAATGCTGGCTGAATTTCTTTTAATGAAAAAAAAAAAGATAACACAGACGCGATATCCGAAAGCCTCAATATATTTAGGTCACTTGCACAACATCAGGCAAAATTATCGAAATCATGCTCACGTACGCAGGGTAACAATGCTTCACTGCTGTTATGACAACGAGCAGGATATCAGCTTGTAAAACTCCTCAGAATCTTTTAACTTTGTGGTGCACATAAGAATTGCTTGTTGTTTCTAAAGTTAGATCATTATCGTTGTGCGGCCATTCTACTCGATATAATTAGAGGAGAACTAGTAGTTACTTTTTTTAATTTTGTGCCTAATACATATTTTCTGGTAGTATTTAGAATGGTCGGAGTACTACCAAATGTAGGAACTAACACATTGAGCTATATAATTTTATATCAATTAGCAATGTTTGGTTTGCGTAACAGGTGCAGGCCTCCTTCCTTCACAACCATGTAGCTATCCCTGCTTGCGTTTCGCTCTAGCACGCACGAGCAAGCACAACTAGAATGAATGGCCCCAACAACGTGTGCTTTTCGAGAGAAATGTCCATACACCATCCTTTACTGTATTGGCACGTAAGGCAATACTCTATTTTGTAATACTCTATCACATGCTGCTTTTCACGTCCAGTGCAGCATTCGTCTGAAATATAATGAAATATAAGGTACAGTCAACACCAAAATTTTGCAGGACTTTGGTTCCAAGTAAATGCGCATTTATGTCGTTTTTCACGCAGTGCTTGTAGTCTCGATTGTGTCTTTGCAAGCTGCAATATCAAACACAGGCTAAGACATCTTTTTTGAAGGTTATGTTTCAAGACCTGCGTCAGATGTTAAAATCCTTTGCGAACATTTCACGACCCATAATTGTTTCCTGTTGGGGCTACATAACTGTCTCAAAAATAGTGGGTTCATACTCGAGTTTGCGATTCCACAACTTCTAAATGCTAGTTCGTTTTATCATATAAATATAAAAATGTGTAATTGAATTCCAACTCCTCTTCAACTAACATGTTCCCTCAATCCTCCCTTGTAGTATGTTTTCTAAAACTTGTAGCACGATCACTTTGCTCGCTTTGTTTCGGCGCAGTTTGTTGCCAGCATCGAACACTTTAGAGGAACAGGCTGTCATACGTTGTCATATTGCCACGTTCCATTTCCCAAGTTTTTGTTATCGTCCGAAAACACCGCACGATTCTCAGCGCAAACCGCACCTGCAGTTTTCTAGAAGGTTCCCGGACTGTAGTAGATCATTTCGATAAGATCACGCCCACTGTGCGAACGGTACAGATTGTTCTGGAAGCTACGCCAGCGCCAGCGATAACGCTAGAACATTCGACGGCAAGAGTATAAATGCCGACGCGCTTCGCCGCTTGTCAGTTGTTGATCGAAGGCCGACGCTCCGTTCGTTGCTATCAGTCCTAGACTGCTATCTGTGCGAGACTGCTGCTGTAATTGGACTATCAGTTTACCGGGCACAGGTTCGCCCAAATGAACAGTTAAATCCTAACACGAAGTCTCCTGTCTTCGGCCACGTCACGACCCCGTTACATCTGGTGGAGGTGCTGCTTCGTTCATGTACCGGGCGCCCCCGTCCAGCCGTGAACCCAGCCCACGTCGCGGAGAAGACACCGACACCAACCAGGAGCAGCGAACAAGCCGCCGACAGCAAGGGCTACCACCGGAGTACGGGCTTCTACCAGACAAGGCGCGGAAGACGAAGGCCATGACCGTGACTGCAGCGACAATGACAACCGCAGCGTCCCAGCCCACGATGGTCATGCATCAACCCAGGGAACCACCAATTTTCCATGGGTCATCGTTCGAAGACCAGGAGTCCTGGCTGGAGACATACGACCGTGTGGGCGCCCTCAACCACTGGGACCATGACGAAAAGCTGCGTCGTGTGTTCTTCTATTTGGAAGACACCGCAAGGACTTGGCTTGAACATCGGGAGTCCACGCTCCGAACGTGGGATGTTTTCTGCGGCGCATTCCTTCAAACGTTCGCGAGCGTCGCTCGCAAAGAGAGGGCCGCTGCTTATTAGAGACTCGGGTTCAGCTACCAATGAAAATGTCGCCATTTTCACAGAAGAAATGACCCGACTATTCCGTCACGCTGATCCAGACATGCCTGAGGAGAAAAAAGTTCGTTTCCTCATGCGAGGGGTCAAACAGGAGCTCTTCGCGGGACTGATGAGAAACCCACCGATAACCGTCCAAGAATTTGTAGCAGAAGCGACCACTATCGAAAAGACCCTGGACATGCGCACCAGACAGTATAATCGTCGCCTGACTGCAGACTGCGCTGCTGCTCAAGCCAGTAACTCCGGAGACCTGCGTTGAAACGATCCGAGCGATCGTGCGGGAAGAGCTGCGCAAGCTGTTGCCTTCGGCCCAGCCTCAGGTGGATTCAATTGCCGACATTGTGCGAGAAGAAGTTCGGCAATCGCTTCAAATTCCCCACGCACCGCTGCCCGAGCCGGAAGCAATGAGCTACGCCGCTGCACTGCGCCGCAACGCTCCTCCCCGTCCACGCCAAAACGCCGCCCCATCGCACTTCCGTCGACAGACGCCACCGCCGCCACCACCCCCACCGACGTCATACCGTTCGCCAGCGGCCCAGCGCAGTGCACCGAGGAAGACTGACGTCTGGCGCACCCCTGACCATCGCCCGCTCTGCTACCACTGCGGCGAGGCCGGACACACATACCGCCGTTGCCAGTACCAACAGATGGGACTGCGTGGCTTCGCCGTCAATGCACCGCGTCCACAGCCAGGAGAACGACCACGTGACATCGCCGACTACCTGACAGGAACTCGGTGGACACCACGAAGCCCTTCGCGTTCGCCGTCGCCCAGCCGCCGCACGTCACCGCACCACCGGCAGTACTCTGGCCCAACGCGGGGCCGGTCTCCTAGCCCGTATCCGGGAAACTAAGGGCAGCAACCGGTGGAGGTGCGGTTGCTGTGCGACGAACTACCGAAGATCCTCCGACGACGACGACGACGCCACGACGGAGCTTTCCGAACACAACGCCAGCCAGGCAAAGCCCTGACGGCGAAAGCTCATTTACCGAAGATGGCCTGACGACGCAGCATGGAAGCAGCGGAACAAGCCGACGCAGCCGTGACCCGACGCCACGCCCTAACTGTAATGCGAGATGGCGAACTAGCGACCTCGACGTTCTTATCGACGGCCACAGTGTGACTGCTCTCGTCGATACTGGAGCCGACTATTCTGTCATCAGTGGGTCGTTCGCCGCGAAGTTAAAGAAAGTTAGGACAGCTTGGAAAGGCCCTGAAATCCGCACAGCCGGAGGTCATCTCGTAACGCCTGCAGGAATCTGCACAGCGAGAGTCACCATTAACGGCCGTATTTATCCTACAGACTTCGTAGTCCTACAGCGTTGCTCGAGAGATGTCATCCTTGGCATGGACTTCTTATGCCTCCATGGTGCTGTCATTAACCTAAAACAAAGTCGATAACGTTATCCACAGAAGAAGTACTACCGCCGCGCACGCCGTCAGGACACCATGCCTTGAATGTGCTGGAAGAACAAGTCACCATTCCGCCTCGCTCAAGCGTCATTATTCAGTCGGCGCTCCTAATCACCTGACTTGGAAGGCGTCGTTGAAGGCAGTCAGCATCTGTTGGTCACCCGAAATATTTGCGTCGCAAGAGGAATTGCAGAGCTGCGGGGAGGCAAAGCAACGGTTTTGCTCACGAATTTCAGCAATGAGTACAAACATGTGAACAAAGGAACAACGGTCGCATACATCGAAGAAATTGTCGAAGCCACCAGTGCTTTCGCCCTCGCCGATTCTGCGGAACCTGCTCAGAGGAACCAAGCCCCTCCCATAGCTTTCGACGTCAATCCCAGACTTCTGAACGATAAGCAAGAACAGCTCAAGGCCGTGCTCCTGCAATACGAAGATTGCTTTTCGTCGTCATCGAAAATTCGGCAGACCCCAATCACGAAACATCGCATCATAACCGAAGAAAATGCCAGACCACTCCGTCAGAGTCCGTACAGGGTTTCGACGCGAGAACGTGATGCCATGAAGAGACAAGCTGATGAAATGCTGCGGGATGACATTATCCAGCCGTCCAAGAGTCCATGGGCATCCCCCGTGGTGTTAGTGAAGAAAAAGGATGGGACCCTACGTTTCTGCGTCGATTATCGCCGCCTGAACAAAATCACAAGAAAGGACGTGTATCCCCTCCCACGAATAGACGACGCACTTGATCGGCTCCATAACGCCAAGTACTTTTCGTCAATGGACCTTAAGACTGGCTATTGGCAAATCGAAGTCGACGAAAGAGACCGAGAGAAGACGGCGTTCATAACACCGGACGGCCTCTTCGAGTTTAAGGTGATGCCCTTCGGCCTTTGCTCAGCGCCTGCAACGTTTCAACGCGTTATGGATACAGTACTGGCAGGATTGAAGTGGCAGACTTGCCTTGTGTACTTGGACGACGTCGTCGTGTTTTCCTCGAGTTTCGACGAGCATCTTCGGCGCCTTGAAGCTGTACTTCAAGCCATCAAGACTTCCGGACTCACACTGAAGCCAGAAAAGTGCAGATTTGCGTATGAGAAGCTCTTGTTTCTGGGGCACGTTATCAGCAAGTCTGGAGTTCGTCCCGATCCACGGAAAACAGCCGCCATCGCCGACTTCCCGCCGCCCACTGACAAGAAAGCCGTGCGCCGATTTCTGGGCCTGTGTGCCTATTATAGGCGGTTCGTGAAAAACTTCGCCCGCATCGCCGATCCTCTCACTAACCTTACCAAGGCCGACGTGGAGTTTAAGTGGGAAACGCCGCAGGAACACGCTTTCCAGGACCTTAAACATCGCCTCCAGACGCCTCCGTTACTTGCCCATTTCGACGAATTCGCCGAGACAGAAATACATACTGAAGCAAGCAGCGTAGGTCTTGGCGCCGTTCTTCTGCAGAGGGCTGACGGACTTGAAAGGGTTATTAGTTACGCCAGCCGATCGCTATCCAAAGCAGAAGAAAATTATTCCACAACAGAAAAGGAGTGCCTCGCCATCATCTGGGCTACGTCGAAATTTCGCCCCTACCTCTACGGCAGGCCCTTCAAAGTTGTGAGCGACCACCACGCATTGTGTTGGCTAGCCACCTTGAAGGACCCCTCAGGTCGCCTCGCACGATGGAGCCTGAGATTTCAAGAATATGACATACTGTCATTTACAAGTCCGGCAAAAAAACACTCCGACGCCGACTGTCTCTCTCGTGCGCCTGTCGACCAACCGCTACCCGACGACCCGGATGACGACTACTTCTTAGGAACGATAACTACCGACGACTTCGCTGAACGACAGAGGGCCGACCCGGAACTTAAGGCCCTAATAGAATACCTCGAAGGCAGGACCGTCGAAGTCCCGAAGATATTCAAGCGCGCACTTGCGTCGTTCTTTCTACGAAACGGTCTTCTACAAAAGAAAAACTTTTCACCGCTTCGAGCTAAGTACCTTCTTGTGGTGCCTTCAGCTCTGCGACCAGAACTCCTGCAGGCCCTTCACGACGATCCGACGGCAGGGCACCTCGGTGTTTCTCGCACGCTCGCGAGGATACAAGAAAAGTACTACTGGCCACGTCTTACCACCGACGTCACTCGTTATGTGAGAACATGCCGGGACTGTCAGCGACGCAAGACACCGCCGACAAGGCCAGCGGGACTTCTGCAGCCAATTGATCCACCTTGCCGACCTTTCCAGCAGATTGGTATGGACCTACTGGGGCCGTTCCCGACGTCGGCTTTCGGAAACAAGTGGATCGTGGTAGCTACCGACTACCTTAGCCGCTACGCCGAGACAAAAGCCCTGCCAAAAGGCAGTGCATCCGAAGTAGCTAAATTCTTCGTCGAAAATATCGTCCTACGTCATGGCGCCCCAGAGGTCCTTATCACCGACAGAGGAACGGCATTCACTGCCGACTTAACTCAAGCAATCTTGGCATACAGCCAAAACAAACCACCGCCGGACGACAGCGTACCACCCACAGACCAACGGCCTCACCGAGCGGCTTAACAAGACGATCGCCGACATGCTGTCAATGTACGTCGATGTCGAACACAAGACGTGGGACGCCATTCTTCCGTATGTGACCTTCGCATACAACACGGCGGTGCAGGAGACGACGCAGATATCGCCATATAAATTGGTCTACGGAAGGAGCCCGGCAACGACGCTCGATGCCATGTTACCCAACGTCACCGACGAAGAAAACCTCGATGTGAGCGAGTACCTTCAACGCGCCGAAGAAGCCCGACAACTTGCGCGTCTCCGTATCAAGAATCAAAAGACGACCGACAGCCACCGTTACAACCTTCGACGACGCTTCGTGGAATACCAGCCCGGTGAACGTGTTTGGGTGTGGACGCCGATACGACGACGTGGACTAAGTGAAAAGCTTCTGCGACGGTACTTCGGACCGTATAGGGTGGTTCGACGGCTCGGCCCACTTGATTACGAGGTTGTCCCCGACGGCATCACGAACTCTCAACGACGCCGATCACGACCTGAAGTCGTCCATGTCGCGCGCCTCAAGCCGTTTCATGCGCGTTAACAAACTGAACTAGTGTTTTTTTGTATTATTGTCGTATCGTAATTTATTCATTGTACTTTCTTGCATTATTATTGTACTTTCATCTTTAGTTAAAGCATCGGGACGATGCCTTTTTTTCAGAGGGGGGCAATGCCACGTTCCATTTCCCAAGTTTTTGTTATCGTCCGAAAACACCGCATGATTCTCAGCGCAAACCGCGCCTGCAGTTTTCTAGAAGGTTCCGGACTGTAGTAGATCATTTCGATAAGATCACGCCCACTGTGCGAACGGTACAGATTGTTCTGGAAGCTACGCCACCGCCAGCGATAACGCTAGAACATTCGACGGCAAGAGTATAAATGCCGACGCGCTTCGCCGCTTGTCAGTTGTTGATCGAAGGCCGACGCTCCGTTCGCCGCTATCAGTCCGAGACTGCTATCTGTGCGAGACTGCTGCTGTAATTGGACTTTCAGTTTACCGGGCACAGGTTCGCCCAAATAAACAGTTAAATACTAACACGAAGTCTCCTGTCTTCGGCCACGTCACGACCCCGTGACAATATGCTGTCGTCGCTTGTCCTCGCGGAAAGGAAAGCATAGCGTTGCCGTGTTTGGCATCACGCAGTCAAAGGCATGTCTAGTGTTGCCATGCATAGTATAGCATAGTTAGGGGTGGGAAAGAGGAGTGATGGTGAGTAGAAGTGGAACGAGGATGGAAGGGAGCAGATCTTAGCATAGTCATGTATGGCGTCAAGCAAGCAAGAATACTTATTGCATTGCCGTATAGAGTGCAATATTGAAAAAAGACGGGTGATTGAAGTTAGCGTGATGTGAGCAGAAGGAACAGTTTGCATAGCAAGTATAGAACAGCGCAGCCACGTGTGGTGTAATATAGCAAGTGGTAACAAAGGGAAAGTGAGATTGAGGAGGAGAGACGTGAGGGTAAAAAGGCAGGGTAAGAGGAGGGGACGGCAATGCATGACACAGCAAGGTGTGTGAAAGAGGAGAACAAGGGTGAGGAGCAGTGAAGAAAGGGTGAAGAGAGAAAGCAGGAGGGGAAAGTAAAACTTAGCAGAACTATGCGTATTGCAGTATATCAAGGGGAAAAGCGGGAGAAGGGTAGGAGACGGGAAAAAAGGGAGAAAAGGTAAAGCATTGCATAGTCAAGTGCCGTGTAGTATGACAACGTGGCGGGAAAAACTAATGGGGAAAGGAGACGTGAGGAGAAAGGGGAGAAAAGAGTAAAAGATGGGATGCCACTGCATCAAAAATTAAAAGTTTTTTTTCCTGTCATGGACGCCGAGCACGCTGCTAAATTTGGAGCGCCAGCGCGCGATCGGCCGTGCACTCGACCGTCACTCAAGGACAAGCATATTACAGGTCCGCACTTCCTACAGTTTTCACTTTCAGTACAACTGTATGCATTACCTGAAAAACATCTCTCCTAATACAAATTTCATTAGTGTAATGATGAAATTTAGCTCATCTTTGTACAGAATAGTGGACACTGAGTCTTAGGTGTCACAGTGTGAATGACTCGGTGCTTTCATTTAGTTTGCTAGCAGCAACGGCCTTAATAAAGGACGGCGAAAGGATGGTGCGGATAAAAGGTGGGAACAAAGGATGTTGTGCGAAACACAAAGAAGTCATTCCAACGTCGCGGGATTCATGGAGACCTTAGATGTTCCACGTGAAAGGAATGAACAAAGCCTGTCACAACGCGTGCCTGGATCAGGTTTCGCGAATTCCGTCATTTTCGGGCAGACATTGTACGTCGGAAGGAACACAGTTATGCACCTGTTTTTCATCACAATAATTTCAGCTTTAGTAATATATGTTTTTCTTAGTGGTCATACGAAGTACTTAGCCAAGCTTATGCAGCCGAAACCCTTCACACCCTCATTTTGATTACGATGACCCAGCCTCGTCCAGGGTCTCACAATGCAAAAGACCCGGAACGAAATTAGTTTAGCGTCTCCTTTTCTCTAAAGATACGCTCCCCTTGTGGAAGAGTGACCAGCTCTTTATTAAATGAGCTCTTTTGAGAGCTTAGCTTCCTCGCTTCCCCCTCGTATTCACACATTACAATGTCTTGCCCTTCCGATCTCCCCTTTCACCGTTGTTTAAAGAACCTCACCGTACGCCGTAAAATTGTCTTTGTTAAGCAGGTATGTATCCGCTAAAGCTGTTACGTGTCCAGAAAAGCCAGTGAAACTGGTGGTTGCCATCAGGTTTGTTTTTTTTTTAACGTGATAGTGGTTAAGAGCTCATTTTGCAGAAATTACGGCGTTGGCATGGGCGTCGTTGGTTGTGAGCTAAAAATAATCATCTTGTCCATGACCGAAAAATCGAGAAAGATGCAAATAAATAAAATCATAATAGTTCCCGGTTCTGAGTGCGTATTGCCTATTTGAGTAAAGCCTATTTCCGACCAGAGATCAAACACAGGCCATTTGCGTGACGAGCAGGTGTTCTACCAAACAGCCACACGTCTGCTTGGAAATGCAGTGAAAATAACGTTGATGCTTTAAAAGCACACGCGTCCTGTATAAAGGCTTCACAATAACACATATATTAAATATTGCCTGGTATAAGTGTAGGTTGCCATCAGGTGTGAAAACATGTGCTTATCATAACTAATTGGTCGTTTACGCCGGCCAATCAATACAAAAGAAACACTCGTTGCTGCGCGTATTCATTCAAGACCACGCAGGTGGTGCAAAGCAAGCTGAAAAATATTTTACGTGCACAATCGCTCGTAGTTTAAAGCATGCTACCCATTAGACAGAATACATCCATGTGTATACACTAAGTGGTTGAACTCTTCGAGGCGTTAATAAGGGTTTCCCAATTTTTGCACTTCAAAAGATTATTTTTTTTTCAGTGCAGATGTACGTCGTAACAAAGACAACCTATGTTCGACCATTGTAGTGCTTGGAAAAGTAGTGCAATTTAATGAGCTTCACTGTTGCTTTTCTCGACACAGAGAAGTCACGGCTGCACCATAATTTATTTTACTATTTAGCAAAACAGGCCAGTGTGCCCTGTGTGGCGTGCTATTCTCTGCATTTTTGTAAAATTTTGGCAATTGTCTACACCACCGTCGAGAGCACGATATAATTTCAATAAACGAGTTTCATAATACCAGAGATTACAGGTACTCGTGTCTCTTATATGTGTTTTTATGGCGTACAATATGAATGGAAACTGATT
Source organism: Rhipicephalus microplus (assembly GCF_013339725.1). Classification (NCBI taxonomy): domain Eukaryota; kingdom Metazoa; phylum Arthropoda; class Arachnida; order Ixodida; family Ixodidae; genus Rhipicephalus; species Rhipicephalus microplus. The sequence goes on from NC_051169.1 coordinate 34,065,964, forward strand.
GCTCGTTGAACAGAACAAAGAAAGTTTCATCTTTACCTCTGCACCTGACAAAATTAAAGGGCAAGTTGGAGGGCTGTAAAAGTGTAATCAAATAATATCACAATTCTTGCACCGAAATGGCTCTGACGTATGTCCGATCTATATACACAAAATCTTGATTAACGTTTCCATAGTCAAAGCCACTATAAAATAGACATTTCTGGTTTCTTCATTCTAACTCCGTACCCATTCTAGAAAGCCACATCCATTCCTACAGAGCTAAACAAGTTCACAGTGACGCTTTTGGCTTGCTTTTGAAATGTTAAATGCCGTATTCGTTCGTGAAAAAAGAGAAAACATTTCATTTCTGTTATTTGCCTATAAAGTATTAAACTATTTACGTAGTAACCTATAAACTATCACCATATGTTAACAGACTACTGCCATATGCTAAATAAAATTTGTTCTTTTCAATTTTTTTCAATATTTTTGAAAAAAAAAACGACAAAAACGTTTCTGATTGCTCTAGAGTTCCGAAAATTTTGCATCTCTAATCGCGACAAGCTACGATGGTCTTTGTCACTGCTGTAACTCTACCTTCTTTCGCACTGCTACGTGTCTGCTGGTGTTTATGGCTAAGGTAAGCTTCTTGTTGGACTCGTTGACGGCTGCTATTGTGCCGTGTCTGCAAGAAACTGCAGCGTTGGCTGCCAGACCGTAAAGGCGGGAAACGTTGGACTAGGCAGCTGCTACGTCGGAAGGGCTCTTCAGGCTGGAAATTCGAGGCGTGCTAACACTGTGAGGACTAGTACAACGCAATTTTCTCGCAAATTTAAAATGTTTTTGGCATTAAGCAAGCATTATAAGGCTTCTGAAATGTCATTTAAACAATAAACGTAGATTTTAATGACGTTTAATGACCTTTTTATCTACGCTGAGGGACTACCTTTCGAGGCAGAGGGCCAAGTTGAGGGAAACCAACACGGCAGTGGCCACACTGGAAATTATATTGGGAAAGGGGTGCTTTGTATACAAATACAGAAACTATATCCAATACAAATACATAAATAAAAATAACATAATCATTATCTATATTCAATGCAATAGGCAAATTGTCATGGCTTTCAAGACGTCATCTGCTAAGTGTAAAGGTAGGTCACAATTCCAACTGCAAGTGATCTTTCTCTGCTCTTCTCTAATCATATTTCATGCTAAAGCTGTCATGCAGGCCTTCATATAAGAAGTGGCTAGGGGAGAGAAGGAGGGGAGGGGCACAGACATCTGACTGGGGCCGAATATTACTGCTTCGTGAACCACAGTTTGCTAACCATTGATCCACAATATCCTTCACTTCAACTGAATTATGAAGGACCTCAATCACATTTACAAAATGTAGAGTACATTAGAAGTAGCAGTGCGCATTTGAGCAAAAAAAAAAAGCCAGAAACATATGGTTGAAAATGCTTCCAACACAAAATTTGTCAACCAAATGAGAAACAGAATTCCGCAAAGCATTCTGGGTAGTTTTTTTTTTTTTAATACACCAACTGTCTGCAGATTACTGAATGGCCTTCGACATTTAAATAACGCAAATATGTTTGCCAAAAAGCAAGGAAACAAAACTAGAAGCACGCCTGGCCGTGGTATTCAGCATTCCAGCTTAAAGTTATCAATTAAAGTACTTTGTATTATCTATTGTCACTTTTTTGTGTTTTTTTTTTTGCACGATTCTCATAACATTGGGAGTTGGATTTCAGCGATCGTTCGTTTTTCGTCCAACGAGTGCACAGGAATTAGCCCATCCTAACAAATACAATCTAGCTACCACACACACTAATCTTTTGTCTTTTCTTTATTTTTTTATCTCCACACGCTCCCATCCGGAGAGGTATCCGTTTATTAGAATCTATCTCGCACAGCTCAGCTTTCAGAAGAACCCCAATTTACAACGCTCTGTTTGTAATCTCCTAAAAATATCCCAGTTTGGTCTTCTGAAAGTTTTCATTTTGGTCGTCACTGCGGCACGTGCGGCAGGTCTTCTCATTTTCACAAGACGAGTGTATTTTAGTATGTCTTATTTTTATTTTGAAAAAAAAATATTAGTGGAGTCAAAAGTGTCTCCTTTCTTATACACGTGTCCTCACATCTTCTTTTATTTCGCAGTACGCTGGGGACAGTTTTTTTTTCTAGACAAAAGAAAACTTCGAAACAGGGCGTAACATGAGTTCACTTGTTGCCAAGGTACGACGCATTTGAATGAAAAATCAGAACTGATGCTATGATACTGTGGCATTAACTTTCATAAGCAGTTTGAATGACACGAGAGAACTTAGAACATAGATACAAAAAATTAAAAAAACTCGCTGGCATTAGGTGCGCCACATGAAAGAAAGAAGTTACTTCGGGACGTGCGGGAAATGGGGAGCGTTCGTAGGGGATCAACCCATAGTGGTTATTTTCTCAAGAGCAAGGAAAGACTGGTGGTAAAGCTAAAAAGTGCATGCGCATGATTTCGTTTTTTCGTCTTCAATTGCTCTCTAATGAAAGTCTACTTACTCCGTCTCTTAACGTTGTGAACATGAATCGCTTATCCACGCATGAATACCACTAAATCTCCCGATGAATATTTGCTGTTATCCTGATAATACTTTTATCGCTACAGTTACATAAGTTACATTGTAGGTTGAGCTGTGGAAATGGCACATGCATTACAATCACCATTCATGTTGGACATAATACCTAAAAGAGATAGCAATGACTTTATTGTCAGTGCATCAATGAAATTGAGTAGATCCTGTTGAAATTTTTCATACTCTTTAACGCAGCTTCTATTGCATGGTGGTTGTATGAAGTTTCGACTTCAAATATAGCACACACAGTTTTACGACCTAATTGAGCACGCCGGCATAGCCTGTGAGATTGTGATAAAACCTGACACCAGATTTTAAGGTCATTGAACTTCAGTGTCGATATCTCAAATAGTAGATTTCCATGAAATTCTATGTGCTAAATTCATGGTATTATTCTGATGCACACCGTATCGGGAGGCACTCGATTTACTTTGGTGACCTCAGGTTGAATTCACGGCACACTTTTGCATTTAGCCGTCATGTACATGCATCTGTCATTTACGGGATTTGAACCGTCATTCTCGAGCTAAGCCCTAACAGCACGCCTAAGCCTCTAAGGTACTTAGCCGTTGAGCCGCATTGAGACTGCCAAAGGAAAGTACACCGGAAAAAACATGGCTTTGACAACCAGGGTCCCTGCTTCTCTTAAATACCATCATCACAACAAATAAAAAGATTAATGTGTCCCTTTTTGTAGCACGTTTTCTTTTTGATTACAAACTTTGTGCATCAAGCTCTGATGCAGGCAATCTATTTGGTCTCCGAGGAATGCCTCTGTCACAAGACACAACCTGAAATGGGTTGCCGTGGAAGAAACGAGATGCGGGCTTCAATGCCTCTATTTGATTACAGGGGTACCGACAGAAGACCAAAGAGAGAAAGAAAGCCAATTCAGCCTGCCGTTTTTTTTTTTTTTTTGTTGTCCAACATTTTGGATTCCTGAAACAGTAGGAAAACACCCGTGATGCACAGTCGAGAGGAGTCGGAGGTCAGAACGTTAAGTATTTGGCGCTTGCCTGTCTAACACAGACGGTCGTTGCTGGAGAATGATGCGGGTAAGAAATGGGCACGGCAGACCGACGCGTTGATTATATGACTTCCATGAACAGAACGTACAAGAAATAGTCTAATCATTTCAAGATGATTGACAACATTGTGACGTAACTTCTTCATCCTCTTATTTGGTATCAACCTGTGATAAAAAAACAGTGCAGTAGGGAGGTTCGCATCACATTTTTTTTTCTTTGTGTATAATATACCTGTTTTTTTAGGGAGCTGCAGGCGATTTCACCATATCTATCTATCTATCTATCTATCTATCTATCTATCTATCTATCAATTTACCTATCTATCTATCTATCTGACTATCTATCTATATATCTATCTATCTATATATCTATCTATCTATCTATCTATCTATCTATCTATCTATCTATCTATCTAGAAGCCCACACCTGGGTGCGATTGTGATCGCCTCCTTAACTTGGGGCTTGGGGTACAAAATTAGTCCGTGAGGGTAAAACGCTTTGACTAATATGTTTGGCTGGTCATGACAAGATTAACTTGCAAATCTCGTCAAGGGTGTCGTCGCATTTTTCCTCCAGTCACATAATCACGGGCCTTGGTATGCGGGTAGGCGCCAAAGCTGATTGGCCGTTTTTATCTAACAACGAACGGTGAGAATTAACAGACATTGGTTATTTAAATTTAGGAACGTTAATAACTGAAATTTGCAGCATTGAACTGACGGAAGGAACAAAGCAAACAAAAATAAAGAACATGGGCAGATTTCGACACGACAAACAGGACGAATGAAAAAAAAATAATGAATATCTGAGTCTGAGCAAGTACAGCTGACAAGTAAAAGAGCGAGGCATTGTGGGATGCACCGTCTGCTACCGGCTACCGTTCCGAGAAGAGTAGACGACGTCGAACCACTTCGCCGCAAGCTTCAGGTTATTCAGGATTCGCACGCGCGGTCGCACGTTTATCTTCGTCCTGATAAACCTTTGTCGGTTGTTCAGCCGTTGGCTGCTCCAACTCGAGCATGAAAGGCAAACGCAAGTAGCAATTCTCATGTAATAAAAGAAAAAAACTGGCAGCACATCAATGGTGTGAATGATGGAGAATGGGGCGACGCATCCGTCTGTCCATTCGTTCTTGCTTCCGTCCGTCCATGCGTCTGTCTGTGTGACCGTCCGTGCGTCCATCCGCCCGTCCGTGCGCTCATCTGTTCGTGCATCCACACGACCATCCGTGCGTCCATACTCGCGTTCGTCCATGCGTCCGTCCATGCGTCTATCCGTCCGTGCAGCCAGGGGGAAGTGGTTCTTAAAATTGGAAAAGAAAAGAAAAGTGAACCCCGCAACTGTCTGCAGCTAAGTGCGACACCTCAGCAGTGGTTCACATGGGAAGGGGAATGGGGGATAATAGACTTGAGCGAAGAGAGGGAAGAGAAAGGAGAGAGCGAGCAAAGGAAGGGGGGGACGCACAGATCGTCTACCAAAATCACGGGGCGCGAATTCTCTAAATTTGCTCACGCAGTCCGCTTCCGTCTACAAAGTCGAGCAGCGCTGAAAGGGCACGCTTGATATGCGCGCGGCCACTGTTCGGGAACAAGAGGTGCTCAGTTGTTGTCCGAGGCAGGCCGAGAGCTCCGTACGTTGCGAGCATCACCTGTCTGCTCACGTCACCAGCCGGGCAATGAAGCAAAAGGTGGTCCAGAGTCTCCAGGTCGCCGCAGTCCATGCAGTATGGACTGCCACGCCCGGAGTGCCGATGTTTTCGCTCGGCGGTGTAGTTGTCTCCGGTGCGGAGACGGAGAAGGAAACCGCGGTCTCGTCTTGGGAGTCCCTTGAGAGGGAGCCGCCGCGGCGGCTTTCCAGCTGCTACGCGAGGGTCGGGATGACGCTCGCGCACGTAGCGGGCGGTGAGGAGACGGCCGGCATCCGCGGAGCACACGAAGTTGGTGACGCCGGTGTCGGGGTCGTGCGCATCCCTCGCGGCACAGTCGGCCGCCTCGTTGCCGGGTATTCCGATGTGCGAAGGCACCCAGTGCAGCGAAAGGTCGCACCCCGTTTGCTGCACGGCGTGCAGCTTCCGGGCAACTCTCTGCGCAAGGAGGCTGCCGTCTTCCTCGCGCGAGATCGCGGCCAAGGCCGCCCGGGAGTCGCAGATGATGGCTGCAGCGCTCATGGGTGCCCGCTCACTGAGGAAATCGGCTGCCAAATTTATAGCGGCGAGTTCCGCTACAGTGGAGGAGGCGAGGGAGGGGAGGCGGCACTTGAGAACCGCGCCGACTGATGGCACAACGCAGGCGGCGGCCGCGGAGCCGTCGCGAAGCACTGACCCGTCGACGTAAACAAGCAGCCGGCCGTTCAGCTGTTCGTGAAGGAGGGCGGAGCACTCCTGCTGCATCGCTGCCAGCGGGGTGCGCGCCTTCGCTTTGATGCCGCCAATGGTCTTGGTGATCACCAGAGGGGTGTGGCGGTAGGGTGGGATAGCCAGCCAGCTGGGGTACTGCATGTCTGGCACAACCGTCAAGAGCTCACTCGCCCGCTGCCCCATGGATGAGTGAGGTAGAGCATATAGCCTGTTCACAAGGAGCTGCCCCTGCCTTGTGGTTTTCAGCCGCAGTACATGATTTAGTGTCCGCTGGGTCACCCGCAGGGAGATGGGAGTTTCCCCCGCTTCGGCGAGCGTGGGGCCCACCTGGGAGGTTTGGGGAAGTCCGTAGTACTCCCGCACGGCGTTGCGATGGTCCGCGTCCAAGGCAGCTAGCTGGCAAGCACTCAACGAAGCCACTGCTGCAGTGTAGATCACGCGTGCCGATGCGACTGCGTTGTAGACTCGCAAGGCAAGGGCAGGGGTGCAGCCGTGCCCTCGCGCGAGGAGACTGCGTGCGGCGCCGAGTACCTTGCGGTTGCTCGTCCGCAGATCGTTGACGGCCGGTCGCCAGCTGAGCCGGTGGTCTATGGTCACCCCCAAGTAGCGCACCTTCGTGCTCCACTCGATGGGGAGTCCCCGGAGTGAGAGCCGAGGCGTGGAGCGGCGTGTCGACGCTCGCGGGTGGACGAGCAGTGCCTCCGTCTTGGAGGCGGCGAGCGCCAGTCCAACCCCGTTCAGGAATGCGTCAACCGCGTCGATGGCCACCTGGAGGGACTCGAGAAGGGCTGCCCGGTGGCGACCGGGGCCGCAGGCAAACAGCGCAATGTCATCGGCGTAAATCGCCACATGCACTTCACACGCCGTGTTGCACGGGATGTAGGCGGGCAGCTTGGCAAGAGCCAGATTGAACAGAAAAGGGCTCAGTATGCTGCCCTGGGGTACGCCTGCGGTGACGGAGTGGGGACCGCTGATTGTGGAGCCAACACGAACGCGAAGAGTGCGGTCGCCCAAGAAGCTCTCCAGGTAGTCAAACATCCGCCCGCACACACCGAGGTCACGAAGTGCGTCCAAAATCGATGCGTGGAAAACAGTCAAACGCACTTCTCACGTCGAGCAGCACGAGGATGCCGTAATCGCCGCGGTACTTGGCCTCCTCGAGGGTGGCGATCACGTCGGCCAGTGAGTCGAACGTACAGCGCCTTGGGCGAAATCCGCTCTGTTCGGGAGGGAATGCGTTGGTTGCGGTGGCAATCCAGCGAAGGCGTCGCAATGCCATGGCTTCCATGACTTTCCCTGCGGCCGAGGTAAGTGACACTGGCCGGTAGGATGAAAGCTCCGTGGCCGGCTTCCGTGGCTTCAGGATGGGCACCACGAGCGCTTCTTTCCAGCCAGGAGGCACCTGACTTGTGCGCCACACTTCGTTGTAGGCCTCCAGCAACCGGGGCCGCGTGGAGGGGTCAATGTTGCGCAGCACCTGGTAGGTGAGGCCGTCCACTCCCGGGGCAGACCGCTTCGTGCGGTTGTTGAGCACTGCGGTCAGCTCGCTGAGAGTAAACTCCTCCGTGCACAATGCGCGGATCTCTAGCAGAATGCCCTCGGTGGGAAAGTACCGCTCGGGAGCGAAGAGCTCAGGCCTGTTGAGTGCAGGCACAGGTGGTAGTCCCTGTGGAGGCTGTGGGCAAGCAGGAGGGGCAAACTTGTCTGCCAGCAGCTCAGCCAATTCCTGCGTGGCGATCTTCATTGCAACAGCAACACAGAGAACCGGGCAGCGAGGCTCTCTGGTGCGAAGAACGGCAGCGAAAATGCGCCAGGCTTGGGCGTGGTTCTGAGGGTCATCTAGTGACGAGCAGAGGCTCCCCCAGCTCTGGTTGCGACGGCGTCTGGCGTGCCTGCGGCACACCGCGTCAATACAGTTATAGGCACGCCAATGTTCCGCCTTCTGCGAGCGCACCGCCACAATCTGCGCCCTGCGACGCGCGGCGCGAAGGTTGAGGAGGCTGATGTCTGGTGCGGGGGTGCCCGCAGGCACGGTGCAGTGGGTGGTAGCTGCGTCGTGACACTCGGCCAGCGCGGTGAAGAAGTCTGCAGAGACTGGCACTCTAGCACACAGTTCTCTGAAGCGAGTCCACTTCACAACACTGTAGGTCCGAGTGTACCTGATGTAAGCTGAGGGGGGTGTGACCACGATGGGGTAGTGGTCGGAGCCCTGAGAGTCCGGTGCACGTTGCCACTCATATTTACACGTACCACCCACGAGAGTCAGGTCGATGGCACTGTCGGACACACCACGGCGCGCGAGAGTACAGCTACCCGTGTTTATAACGAGCAGTCCGGCCTTTTGCACGGCATCGAGAAGGTCGCGCCCACGGTGGTTCGTCACGCCACTGCCCCAGGAAGTGTGGTGAGAGTAAAAGTCGCCACCGATGACCGCGTCGCGATTTAGGTGGTCTGCGAGGCGGCACACGAATTGGGTGTCCCAGCGTGCCGAGTAGTTCGATGTGCGCACGTACACGCTAGCGACACTGGTGTCCGTGCTCCCGATGCGCACAGTCAGGGCGACGGCCTCGAGGGTGTCACAGAGAATGTCCTCGATGTCCACTGCAGCGTGAGGGAGGTCGGCGCGCACATAAACCGAAGCCCGCGACGTGCCGGGAGGATGCGAGGGAGTGCTGCACCGGACTGCGCTACACTCTTCAAGTTCGCACTGCGTGGTGCTGTGATAGCCGACAAAACCAGGTAGGTTGAGTGTTCCGACGCGAGCGTAGGTTTCCTGCAGCAGCAAGACGTCGTACTCGCGTCGGAGGAGTTGGGTAGACAGCTCGGCGTGACGGCAGCGGAGGGAACGAACATTCCATTGAAGAATCCGCGGCCGAAACACCTTGCCGCTAGCCATGTTGATTGAGGGCAGCGTGGGCGGCCAGGGCCGCGTTGCACAGCTCGAACACAGGGCCGGATTGCGGTATTGTCCCGATGAGGGCCTGCACGGCAGCGGCCAGGGCACTAATCACCATGTCCTTTTGCACCTCGCAGTCGGGGGCCGAGGGTTCGGCGGCCGGGGGCGAAACAACCGCGCTGTACGTCCGGCCCGGTTGCACTACCGAGGAAATACCAGTGCACGGTGCGCGAGCAGGCACGGCTTTTCCCTCGCTCTTAAGGTTCCTCTCGGCCTCACGACGAGAGAGGGGCGGGTCCGCAGAGGCCATGATTTCTAGCACCTTCCTCTCGTGTTGCCAGCGAGGGCATCGGGGCTCGGTGGCGGGATGTGGGCCGCCGCAGTGTAGGCACTTGGGGCCGGGTGCAACGCTGTCGGCGCGGGCGTGGTCGCCGCCACAGCGCGAACAGCGTGGGGAGCTGGTGCACGTCGCATGAGTGTGTCCGAAAGCGCCACAGCCAGCGCACTGGAGAGGGCGGCGACGACGACAACGTACAGGGCGGGTCTGCTTAAATAACGCCACCTCAGGTGGCGGTGCGTTACCCACAAATCGGAGAAGGACATTGCGTCCGGTACGGGCACAAGAGAGGATGGGAGCAGAGCTCTCTATGTTGTTTTTGAGGACCTCCTCGTCAAAAGCCGCGTCAACGCCGTGAAGTACGCCGGTACAGGTTCCTTTGTTGGCGGTCTTGGCGTTGACAGCCACATTCCCGATGCTTTCCACTGCCAGGAGAGCGGAGGTGTTAGCTCCGGGTGTGGTGTCAACCGCAACAACGTTGCCGCTGAAGTTAATGCGCACACGCTTCGTGCCGGGCACCTTCGAGAGCTGTGCTGCAATTGCGTCGCGGCTGAGGGAGAGGAAGTTGTTCTTCCTGCCCTTGGGGCGGTAGAGGATGGTGGCAGAGGTGCGGCGGGGCTCATTCGCGACCAGGTGTTCGATAATATCGAGTTGGTGCTGGCGGCGACCTGGTTTCTGGCGGGGCCCCTTTCCCTTGTTTGGGGGAGCTGCACTGGCTGGCTGCCTACTGGAAGGGGCATTTGTAGCTGTTGATGCCTGGCACGGAAATCTGTTTTTCTGCTGATGCTTGCGTCGGGCCTCTTCATAATCTGCTTCGGTAGAGGCGTCCACCGTCAGTGGGCGCATGGGGCCGAAAGCAGAAGGAGGGTGTGGCGCGGTGCTAGCGGCAGAGTTCAGAGGAGCTGCGGCCGTAGCAGACGACGCGCCCGTGCTCTCCTTTGAGCGGGAGAGTGGAGGAGAGTGCTGTTGTTGTGGCGAGGAGGTGGAAGGTAAGCAAACCACCCCATCAGACACCGGAGAGGCCGCTCTCTCTGGAGGACGGGTCGGACGGGTTGCGTGACCGGAAGAAGGTGGGGAAGGCTCGAGGAGGGTGGGATTTCCTGTGGCTGTCTGGGAGGCTCCCGCTTGCGCAAGAGACTCCAATGTTGCCTCGGTTGCCCTTCCAGTAGAGGTCATGCGCGTTCCTTCGCCTGGAAAAAGGGGAGAGACAGCACTGCGTGCGCACCCCTCTCCGAACAGGTCTTCTTGACGCCCGGCGCGGCAGGCTTGCCCGGCCAGCAGGCAAGGGCAGAAAGTGGTTGCCGGCGGCGCAGAGTGAGCGCGCGCTCGCTTGGGGGGAGCTGCAAACGACGCCTGTTGTGTTGCTCGTTGGCGGCCTGGTCCGTCAGCGCAGATTCCGGTTCTGAAAAGGGCCAGACCCTTTGGGGAGGGCGACAGGGACGGAGAGGAGGACGGAGGCGTGTTGTGCTCCCAAGAGGAGGATGATGTGGGCGAGGAGGAATCGGTACTGGCCTGTTCCTCGCTGTCTGCCGGTGTTGATGCGACCGATTCTTGGTAGTCCTGCAGCTCAGCCTTGCTTCCCTCTTGTAGTGTGGGTACAAGATGGAGTTGGGAAGGCTGTGGTACTAAGGAAATGGCGGCGGCGGCCTCCTCGGCTGCGGCCGTTAGCTTCGCGCTTTTCGTGGTGGCGGCCTTGATTGTTGGTGCCTGACGCCGGCGTGGTGGCAACAGTTTCCCGGTTCTTCGTACATGGGGCCGAGAAGTTGGGGTGCTGGTAGATGAGTGCTTTTGAAGACGATTGGCAGCAGCCTTCAGTTTACGAGCCCGGGTAATCATCGGGGCCGCAGGCGATTGTTTGGGTGAGCTGGGGCGGCTCGTTGCGGTAGCATGCAGGCTCGCGCAGAGGGTGATCTCGTCAGGAGCGTCCTTAGAAGGGGTGTCCGTCATTACTGGTAGAGGCGATGGGCCGTACTAGGCGAGGTCATTACAGATTAAAAAAAAAAGAAAAGAACTAAGGGGAGATGAGAGGGCTCTACATTTCCTCAATATCTTGATAGCCCTGAACAGGGCTTGAGACAAAAAATGGCTCAATAGGACAAGGGAGGGAAGAAAAAATTAAAACGGCGCACGGGTGTGCGCAAAAGCTATCAAAATAAAAAACTGGGGGAGAAAAAAAAAATGGAAGCATGGAAGCGCCCGTAAGGTACGGCGCCTCACTAGACGCTCGCGTGCTCCTCCAGGAAAACCGGTCGGGGACCGACCGAAAAACACGTCTGCTCTCTTCGGCGGTCGCGACGAGACGCCCCGTGCAGCCATCCGTGCGTCCATGAATGCATCTGTCTGGGTGTTCGTTCGTCCATCTAGTCAACACTCTAAGTACCACCATCTCGCATCTATTCATCATATATTCCGCATATAGAAGATCCGCCATTCAGCAGATATTCCAAGGACTAAACGAGACGTGGCACACGCAAACTTTCTTACGGCTTGCGCTTCGTATCTACTTCCCGCCTCTAACCACCTCGAGTTCATGGTATATACTAGTTCAATGTATTCATGACACTGCGCCCCAATGTTCGCTAAACCTTTCTAAAACCAAGGAGGTTACGCCCAGTGAGTATAAAATCCCTGCGTTCGTCCATGTGTCCGCCCCTGCGCCCGTCCATGCGCCCATCCGTCCGTGCAGCCATCCGTGCGTCCATCAATGCATCTGTCTGTTTATCCGTTCATCTATCTAGTCAACACTCCAAGTACCGCCATCTCGCATCTTTTCATCATATATTCCGCATATAGAAGCACCGCCATCCATCAGACATTCCAAGGACTAAACCCGATGTGGCACACGCACACTTTCTTACTGCTTGCGCTACCGTGTCTACTTCCCACTTTTAACCACCTCGAGTTTATGGTGTATACTAGTGCACTGTATTCATGGCACTTAGCCCAACGCTCGCTAAACCTTTCGAAAACCAAGGAGGTTACGCCCAGCGAGTATAACGTAGCAACCCTTTTTTGTCAGATAGGGCTCAATGTACACGCCAATGGCTGCTAATGGGGAATGAGAGACAAGAAAATTCGGCTTTTAGTTAATGCGGGCGCTGCAATTTTTTATTGTTCAACAACACACAGGAGAAATCTCCCACCAGCACTACCTTGCAGCTCAGAGCGTAAGACATGTTACGTACTATGACGAGGGACAAACGGGTGCTGCTTTAAGGAGCTTCGCCCCTAAAATGAGGTGGACCGTGGCTGTGAAGACAGCCACAGCGACAGGTAGCCTTTGAGTACGGAACACTAAAACCAGAGTGTGCGAAAACCATTTTATCACAGGCACGTGTGTATTCCACACTAAATAAAGCTTACGCATGAATTTGCTACGAATATTATATTGATAAATAAATTGTCGCGAAGGCGCGCCTAGAAAAGACATTATGGGAACGCGCGGGGGAAATCTACCTGCCATACGAGATGACCACCGGCCATTGCACCCCTATATATGACAAAAATGCGAAATTTTAACTCAAGAGTGAGTTTACACGAAGCGCTGGACGAGTCCATTGGCATTTGTCTTGGTCAAACTGTGCGCCAGGACGGCACCCAAAGGAAGAAGCGCGTTAAAAAAGCGCAGGGTTTCGATTATTTGGCACCGTCTAAGTCGGACTGTATTGTTTATGTGCCACCGTGCCGCGTAGCTTTATCAAGATAAGCATTCAAATAAGCATCTGACTTCGACCAAGAAATGCATCTTACAGCGCGCTGAAGGCTACGCAAAAGATATATATATATCTCAACGTGCACAAAAGTTTACATTCAAAATCTAGAAAGAATTCAATAAAAAATAGTACGGTTTATTTATAGTAAATACAAGCCAACCGACTCACCCACTGCACTACTTACTGCAAGTAATATTGAATTAATACAAACACGGCAAAAGAAATATAGAGTTTCTTTCTGACATGGTAAACCACAGGCTATCCTTGAAAACCGCAACGTGCTTTTTCCCTTTGTTAAGCAGACCCACTCGGCACCACTATCATCCTTCCCTAACGCCAATCCTCGCAAGGACTGACACTTCTCGATACTCTTTTTTTTTTCCACAAACTATAGCTGATTAGAATAAACTGACGGAAGCATTCCCCGATCGTGCGTGACCAATTGTGCAAATACTGTTTTTTGTTGTTATTTCTCTATATAAATGAACCATGACAAACTTGTTTTTTTTTCGTCTTACAACCAACATAAATTTGTAAAAAGCACTTTGCAACCTTGTTTTCTGTTGTTGCTAAATATTTTGCTTACCCTGCTTGGACGTTTTGTCCACAGTATCTTATAAATAAATAAAATAGAATAAAAATAAGTGCTGCACTTCATGTCGATCGACTGACAATATCGGCCGAAGCAGCGATCCCGAAATAAACTCTTAGCTCTCTGCTACTGTCATCCACATCCCCTGAGATCTTTAAAATGGTGATTTTTTAACTGTAATAACGTATCATACAATGAAAACTGTTTTCTGTATCAACTCATCTGCTAGCCAAACTGACAATACCCCCGAGCAGCATAAAACATTGTAGATAATTTTAGCGCGATAAAAAAAGTTTCTTTACCGTTCATGGCTTTCGTAGCTTATCATCGTCACAATCACGCTTAGCAAAAACAAAAAAATCAACTTCTAAAGCACTGATACTGCACGGAGAGGTGCTTTTTTCAACGGAGCGGTACATAAATGCGCCCGTGCCACTGCTAAACCGCGTGGTGCGTCGAACCGAAAGCCGTCGTATCCCACAGTTCCCTGCGATTGCCCATATTACAGGTTACCTATTGAGCCCAAATATTTTGCGTGGCGACAAGGCGTTCTACCAAAGAGTCATGCCACGTCTCGTAACTGCTTTGGAAGAAGGCCCTATTGGTGAGACATCAATGATGATTGCAGTGCTGTCTATCTAATTTTTTTATATATTAAATATCTCATCCGGTGACACAGGCCTCACGTTGAATCAACGCCGATTGTGGTTAAGCGCCATCCACTGAAGGTGATCTATGTAGCTCTATTAGGAACTACCATCATAGCAAGCACAAAGGCTACATACTATTAACCAGCGTGCCACTCCTGGTGTTGGTAATGCCCATGTTGCTGTTGGCGTTATTGCGATACAAAAACAGTCAGTGCATAAGCAGTCGCTCGTCTATTTTTGAAAGCGTCGTTTGCGAGAATCACAGTGGCAGCATGAGAAAACCTACCGACAAGCTATCTGCATATACTGAATGGACACAGCAAATTTATCGCATGGTAGAGTTAAAAGTGGTGGATGAGTCGAAAAATACAAACGTATCTATCAATGTGCAAAACACGGAAAAATGCCCAATCAAATTATTTCACGTTAATCGTACGTATACTCATCTAAGAATAACATAAAGACTTTTTAACATATGTAGTAGGGAACGTCACTGAAACTAAGAGAGAGCGTTCTTGAAATTTCGTGTGCGTTTATGACAGCTTCTCTAAGCGTTAACCACATTTGTGGCATTTGCGACAAAAACAGGACTTGAAAACCTGGAGAATCTACGTTTTCTTTTCAGTTCAAGTTCACGAAAAACACACTTGCTTCTTTGTATCGGTACGTATACGCGGCCTATACGTTTAGGCGTTGTTTTTATGATTTCAGTTTATGTAAGCTCCCCGCTTTTCAAGTATGAATGAACTACTGGGTTTCATACATGACACAGGAAACGAAAATACTGCGATAAAATACCAAAACTTCGATCTGAGCTTCGCAATCCGCAACTTTCTTTGTGCTGCGGCTTTGCTTTTTTTTAATGTAAAATACACTCCTTCTCCGGAAAACAGCAGCAAAATGTGACGAGCATTTTTTTCTAACGTTTAGTTTTTTTTTTTTTCAAACGCTTTCTTGCGCCCAGTCGTATATACAAAGTTTACAAGCTGCAAGTTGGCATTCACATCTTCAGTTGTTCCGCAGAACATCGGTATTCAATAAACATAACAGCGAACGCTTCGAAGGAATGCGTTGTTGTCTGAGCAAGTTTGCACGGTGATGTTCGAAGAAGCGGGCAAAATATGAAGGCAAGCGTCTTCGTTCTTTCTCACAAATGTTACAGACCTTTCGTGGTAGACCCGTTGCTTCACGCGCAAGCAGTTCCTTTATTTCCAAATTATTTCCACACAGTATATCAAGCAAAAGACTTGCAATGTGCTAGAATGCAGTGACATGGAACGTTCGACCGATCACATGACTAAAGAATAAGTTCGGCCAGCAATATGCGTTTGCATGGCTCTACCTAAATCAGGGGCTATAGTTTACATTTTAGACATTCCTTATTTTTTTTAATTTTGGCGCTAATATGTTGCATCGCAACTCACTAGCTGTATTTTGTGAAATGCCTTGCCAAGTCTCAAGCTTTATGAGTGGTCTTGCAAATTTTCGCAGTATAAGCCTTCCACCAATGCACTAGGTACCACATGTCTATTCTTCAATAAATGTTGCTCTTTAATGTACAAACAAATGCTTGGTTTGCCGAATGAGTTCCTTTGCTCCGACTTTTGGCCTATGCAACTCGTAAAACCTTTTCGTCGAGGATACTCGAGTAAAAACTATATATCTGCGTTCTCCTGCAATGCGCTTACTGGCATGCGCGATTTTAAGGTTTCTTCTCCAAGCACAAGGTTCTCATTCAACCTTTCTCTCTGTTTTCGAAGACGTGTTTTCAGAAGACTTGACAGCTGCATTTGGCTGAATGTTATAAAATCGTTGAGCGGGAACGTTCTAGCATATACCCATGTTGGCGGCCCTGACTGACACTTCCTCGTTTAAAATGCGCATATATACTCTCTAAAGATAGCGCAGGGATTACCGCGTCTGTAGCTCAGTTGATAGTGCATCGGAAGCGTCAGTCGAAGGTCGCCGGTTTGTTGCCTACCCACGGCATATTATCTTTACATACTTTTCATTCTTTTCATGAATATTACAGTTACTACTACTGACAACAGCCTCTATCCTTTCTTGGGCATCATTGTTTGTTTCTATAAATCTTGTGTCCAACAGAGGAATGAACCCTTGAATATACACTTCCTTCGTATATTTTAAAGAAGTATGTCGAATTTGAGAGCCGCATGCTACTCCATAGAGAGCATGCTGCATCCACAGATAAACACAAGTTGCGCGTGTGTAAATTCTTCACATGGGAACAGGTCTGCCACAATTTCAATGCGGAAAAAACTCAATTATGAAATGGGCGTTGTGGCCTAGTTACGTCGGCAGCTTTTGTGTGCGAGGCGAAACACTTTATTCAGTTTTGGAAGCAGCATCCAGCCAGATCTCTAAATCAACTTAGAGAGCTTAGACGCAGACTAGAATGGAAATGACGAGGCAACAACATGGACTCCTATGCAAGTAAGTTATCTTGGAGATACAGCAAATGCACTTCCAATGTGCATTTGCTGCAAGAAAAGGCAAATCGTAGCACTGCTTTAGATCGGCAGTGAGGTATGCCTTAAAAAATGAAACATAAAACAAAATAAAATATGGGATTGAAAATCTGCAGCACAAATTAAAAAGTCACAGCAGATCAAAACGTGCCCCGTGTTTCTCATGCACAAATGACGCACAAAACTAATAGGGACAGATGGAAGTGAATAAGCGTCTCAGTTCTTCGTTGTGTCTGAAAAGAACGCCCTTTTCGCAAACGGTGACTATGCAACGATTGCAGTGACCTTTGTTCGCCCGGTAACTACAACATAATCGTTCTAGTGAAAGCCCAACGCCAACCAAGACGTACGATTCTCCCCAACGCGAGATAAGGGCGCGCGAGCGAACGTCCACCCAACTCCTCTTCGCGGGCAAAGTACGCGTGGGAGATGAGAGTGCGCACCATTACGTCGTGACGATGTGGCGACATGAGCTCCTCGCATCATCTTGCTGGTAAAGCTTAAAACACGATAGTTCCCCCCGAGATGCCCGTGAACAGCAGTATGTGGTCGAAAGGAATAGCTTGCTGTTTGAACGTCGAAAGAGGTGCTGCTTAAAATAAAGAAGGAAAAACAGCTCTTCGATGGCTCAGTGGTAACCTCTCGCACACCACGTTCGATTCCGCGTGTCGGAGTCTTTTTCTCGATTATATTTCTTTCTTGTGTTTACATATATATAGATACGTATTCTAATACGGTGAGTGACGTTGAAGCCAACGTCAACACCGATGGCGAAATCGAGTGAAGAGTGTCCATATAATTGCTATCGTAAATAATACAGAGGCACGCCCTGATTACCGGCTCAGTGCACTAAGTTACCAAGTCACAGTGGCCGTAATCAGGCACAACCAATGGAACCAACAGACAATTAGGCGAAGTCAGGAGACCGGTACCCGTTTTTTTTTTTCAGGGGCGAAACTTTTTAGGGCTGAGCTATAAAGCTATATCCACCGTCCGTGTTGGCTCACGATGGCAATAACGTCGACTGAAGCAGATGCAAGGTACCCGCTATACGCCATGATGATGACGCTGATGGCGTTGAAAAATAAGCGCGTCCCAAACCACCCATTCTCTTTCAACCATAGATGAAAATGAACTTGACCGTGCTTTCGCCCGCGAAACGCAACGCTGACGCAGACAAGTTACCCCGGATGTTAGAGCTCGCGATTACGCGGCAAAGGGGTAACGTCCACAACAAGCTGCTACTATGGAGTCGAGAGTGCAGCATGCAGCGGCTCCACGTCTACGCAGGCAGGAAGCTACGCCGGAAGAGCCATAAAAAATTTGCTTTCGAAAGTTAAGAGGAAGTTGAACTGATTCCTTTATGCTTGTGTTGATACATCACTTACGGTGGGCTAGCAAACTACGTGTTAAACTCTATAGTTCACCCTACAATTCAATCACTTGTTTTCTCAATGAATTAACTCTTCCCCTACCCCTTCTTTTCTTAGCGTCCCGTTGTATATCTGCTCACCAGCTCATCTAATCAGATTTGTTTTCTGAGCATTTAATGTAAGGTGTGAAAGTGAATAGGCCGTAAACTTATGAGTAGCGATCATTCTGTTGTGTTCGTTTAAAGGCGTAATAGTTTATTCGAGAGTGTAAGCCTATATAACCTCATATTTTGACATCACAAGAAAAACGAAGTTCCAACACGTCATGTACACTGCAGCGGTACAAAGCTCAAGAAAATATCTCTGTGCTTGGTGAAACGTCAACAAAGCGAATTGACCGATGTGAGAAAAAAAAATTGAGAGAACCCTAAGCTTCGCCTTTAATATTTGAACGCGATAGCGAAATCCAGCCCCTAGTGCACCCTTCAACGACTAAGTGCATACTTATTCTTGTTTTGTTACATACACACGCACGCACACAAACACGCACACAGTAGATTGGACCAGCGTGCGCTACTATCGCCTAATGGGCTCATTTTCGTCGTGACACCTGTCGAACAAAATGCGTTAAAAGGGCCCAGAAACACTTTTTCATGTAACCATGGAATGAATTCAATAGAAGAGCTTACTGCTTCACGAATTCAATGCCGCAAAAATTTTAATGAAGAATACGTCCAGTTCGAGGGGAGTTACAAAGGTTTGTCTCATGCTGCAATTGCACTATCTCTTCTCTCGTACCGACAAAAGCGCTGGAAGGTAAGCAAGAAGGGGTGGCAGGGCAAAGAAACTACCAGGCCACGTGACCTTGAACATCTTTTTTCTTCAAATGCGTGGCTTTCTCAGTGTGATCGCACGCGAACGCGTGGACAAGTGGCGTCCTCCCGCGGCTATCTCGGTAACCTGATTTTTCGGTCACAGACGCACAGACAATTTTTCGCTCACAACTAACGAGGCCGACGCCGGCGGCGGGTTTTCTGCGACATGGGCTCTTTAACGCTATCGCGTTAATAGGGGGTATTGCACGGGCCAGTGGAACCTCAAGTCGTGTGAGCGATGAGAAATAGCCGGGCTCGTGACGGTAGACTTTGGTGACGCAGAGAGTTGGTGGTGGGTCTTCCAGTGTGTCACCATGCCCTTGGCTCGTATTTATCTGCGCCCTATTTTACTATGGTAATATTATAAAGTCTGCCCTTGGCGTGCTCGTGTACTTTCAAGTGTGTCCAGCTAAGTCGCCATACAAAGCGCGTTTGCATAAATTAAGTGGGGGTGTTCAAATCTCTAGCTCAGCAGCAATCTAAAAAAAATAAGCAACAAAAGAAAATTAGCATGGGCGCGCATATATCTGTACATGCGGGCATGTGGGCGGGCGTGTGTGTGTGTGTGTGTGTGTGTGTGTGTGTGTGTGTGTGTGTGTGTGTGTGTGTGTGTGTGTGTGTGTGTGTGTGTGTGGTGTGTGTGTGTGTGTGTGTGCACTCACGCGCACAATAACGGAACGTGAAAGGCAAACTGAAGAGCGAAATGATTTTTCGCGTGTTAGTAAAGTACAATTTAAAAATCCCGAAGACACCACTTTTACCACGACACGACGCTTCGTAAACTAAAAAACGATCGAACGAAAAATGCGGCTGGCGACACCACCTTTCCCCACTGAACACAGTGACGTACATTTTTAAGGCCTCCACAAGATTCTACGTAGCTTCTAATCAACAAAAATGAAGTATATTGTAATCTGTGGGCTTCATAAGCTAAGTATACGAAGTTTCGGAAAATACCAGTCCGACCAGCATATATAAGTCCGACCACCAGGACTGGGACGTTCATTTGCCATTTGTGACGTTCGCATATAATATGTCACGTCACGACACTGCCGGCTGTTGTGTATCAATCTCATAGCCCCGCCACAGTGGTCTGTCTAGTGGCTAAGGTACTCTGACCTGCTGATCCGCAGGTTGCGGGATCGAATCCCGGTGGCGGCGGTGGCGGCATTTTAAATGAAGGCGAAAATGCTGTGAGCCCGTGCGCTCACATGCGGGTGCACGTTAAAAAACCATAGGTGGTCGAAATTTTCGGAGCCCTCCCATATTCATACGCCGTCTCTTATTCTCATATAGTGATTTTGGGACGTTAAATCCTATATATCAATCTGAACATTTCATTAGGCCAATGCCACAAAATATCAAAATCACATTCTGATTTTTTTTACTTCATACGCGGAGATGTTGGCGGAAATTTTAAAAATTAAACTTCAACCTTGATTTTCTTAGCTAATAGTGAACTTATGACAGTGAAACATATGACATTAGAGTTCTCAGAGTCCAGTTTGCCAATCCAAATTAAGGCATAGTTCTTTTTTAGTATCACTTATTGAATAACCCAAAAATTAGAGGCAGTTTTACAACGCTGTTTTCTCTGGTGTATATATGCGTTGATCTATGTTGTGTTATATTTTTACCCATTCAACCTTCTGCAAGGCCATCGTACGAACAATTATTTGAGGCTGCATGCCAAACTTTGGAAATACTAATATTTTTCTTAATTTTGGGCACAAGCTCTACCTTCCTATAAAAGCACATTTCTACTCTTCACCACTACACCCCTTTCGCCAACGCATGCACTCACCGTTTATGAAACTCGTCGATGAGTCTTCACAACTTTTCTCTCTTTTTTGTCCTTGAAATACTAAGGCATCTATAGCTTCCCGGAAAAAACAATCCTCGTATGGTTTCTGTGCCCTTTTCTTTCCAACCACCACCCACGCCTGGTGGGCAGCTGCAAGTTTTTTTACTAAATATGCTTCTTGTTCGCAGCCCATATAAGTCACAGAAGCTTGGCCTGAGCTTCGCTGTTATTTGACTGTTGACATATGAAAAGGGCATGCTCTTTAAAGAATTTTGACTCTTTCCCTAAGTCAAACACGCACGCCCACATACACTACGTTTTTTTTTCATCAATACTGCTCTATGAATAATAGAATTTTCTCAAAAACCTAATGAATGTTATTTTTATATAATATTCGCAGGTGATAAGTTAAAACATCACGGGCTAGTTTTAATGAGTTTACTGTTGCCCACGCCACACTTTGTATATGAGAGAAACTCCAAACAGTAATGTCTAGTTCATTGATAACCACCATTCAGAACTCAGCCACCAACCACTTTACACGAGGAGCAGCGCTGGTTAATATAAATCACGTAGGCGGGAATGGGCGGTCTAGAAGACGCATATATCAGGCGTCAAACTTTTTCGAGTGTGTTAGAGACGCCTAACACCCGTGCATTGTTCGACAAAAAAAAACTTTCCTGCTGCGAGTTTAAAATCATCTCATTCATCACAGAGATAGGGGGAACAAAAGACTCGCTTCCGAATAATCGAACCATGACGCACGCTGCATGAATTCTCGCTGTGTTCATAACAATTATAGTTTTTTTTCGTTGCTACTGGCTGACGTAATCAATTTCATCTACGCACGTATATCACACCTCAGACACGTAGTAATTTCACCCGCTCACGATGCGGGCAAGCACATACGTCAACCCAATACTCACACGCCCCCCCCCCCCCCCTCGTCTGGAACCAACCAATAGCCCTTAAGAAAGGCTTTGGAGATCATAGACAAGTATAGTTGCTTTATTTGCATCTGTTATTTTTGTCTATAGTTACCGAACTATATGACCCATTCGGTTGCGGATTGCGTGTACGGAATGGTTTATAATTTATTTTTTTTCGCTCAAGGCAAGTAATTTTTCAGCCCCATTATCTATTACAGTCTTGCTCCGGAGATTCAGCGAGGTCAAAGAATGTTGAAAATACGGGGGTAAGTGGTGGTTAAAGAACGCTATGAGCAGCAAAGGCTGCTCGGTTGCGCAAAACGTGCTCTGAATATTTAGTGGCTACTGCCTTCTAAGAGCTTGAAAACATGACTATTTCATAAATTTTTTCGACGTGACATGATGACTGCTTATACTTGATACCTGTGAGGATTTTATTCCGAAGGTTCATTTTGTTCGGGCTGCACATACTAAAAATATCTGCTTTTAGTGTGGCATCTTCGATCGGCACACCAAAATATAAGTACGGAACTGTGGGCAGTTTTCATTTGTGTTGGCCTCACACAGTGGTATTCATCGAAACATTCGACCTACAACGCGTATTTCCTCGAGCGACGTAAGGATGGCGTTATGTAACACCTTCACATTGTGCGAATATTATTCCTCAACGGAGAGCGCTCATGCTCGCCCTGCGTCCCGTGTAGGTATACCACAGGATCATGGGGCCATGGTGCCCCTGTGTTGTGTGCTACGGTGCTACTGTGCTTCCTGACGAATGCTACAGTGCTACACGTAAAATTTGGTTCTGGAGGATCCCGTGAGAAGCACAGCCAATCTGGCAATCACTGGTAATCTCATTTCAATGTCATTTACTCTCTATTTTGTGTTTCACAAGAAACCTATGAGAGTGAAAAATGTCCCCTTAACCAGAGTGTTATAGCAGATAAAGTGGTCTTTCTTTTGAAGCAACAGCGTTAAAGAGATCGTTTCACAGAAATTCTGGCGTCGGCGTCCTTGGTTGTGGGCGAGACATTATGTCCGGGTCCCAAACATCGGGAAGGGGGCAAGTAAAACGACTAATACAAGTTTCTGGCTCCGAGTGAGGATTGAGCACAGGCCATTTTGCTAAGGAAGTAGGCGTTCCACTACACAGTCACGCGTTTGTTTGGAAATGCTGTGGAAATAACTTTCTCTCTTTGGAGAACCAGTGACAATAAATTTCATACTTTACAAACATGGACACCCGTTGGTTAAAGGCTTCTTAACGCAGCTTGTATTGTGTTACAACAGGTAATACTATGCAACATTTAATATAGGCGTACTTTCCCATCGAAGGTCAGAGCGTGCCATTATCATAAGGACTTCGTGGTTTTTTAGCCGGTCACTCATTGAAAACGTCACACACATTACTGCGCGTATTCTCTTAAGCCCACGTAGCTAGGTGCATAGCAAGGTCGAAAACATTTCACGCTCATAATGGCTCGCGGTTCCAAGTACGCACAATGCACAGAGTACCGCCATAAGCCAGACCTTCACTGACACAAACTACTTTGCAAATTTATTGATTACATTGCACTAGTCCACAATTTAAACTTATCGAGTAACCTCGCACAATAAAACGTATTCGCTAAGTAGTAGAAGTACACGTTAGGGTCAGGGTATCACTATCGCGTTCGACTCCTAAAGGCGAAGCTCAAAAGTCTCCGTTATTCCTTCTTGATGTTATTTAAAAAAAAAATGATAGTATTTGTTGGGAACCTTCAACGCAAAATTTTTGGTCTGTCTGTCTGTCTGTCTGTCTGTCTGTCTGTCTGTACATTTGTCTGTTTGTCCGCCCTTAACGTTATTTTAACGATAAGCGGCACCAACAGACGCAAAATTTATGGTCTGTCTGTCTGTCTCTCTGTACATTTGTCTGTTTGTCCGTTCTTAACGTTATTCTAACGATAAGCGGCACCAAAAGACACTCCAAAGGGCCGACCCCTTCCGCAGCACCCACCAATATTGCTCAAGGTTTAGCTTTCATACTTGCGCAATTGTCAATTAAAAAGCAGCTGTTGCGCATATTTAAGGAACTATAACAACACGTCAATATTCGCTATATGTGTCCTTTTACTAGAAAAGGTATCCATAAGTTATTCTAAGGACCATAGCGCTTATCACGCTGCGCTGATTATGCAACGCTTGCACGAAAAGGCAAGTATTTTTAACGTTTTGCTAAGACGACACGGTACTGGCACCTACCCGTCGCCTTGCGTTTTACACCTTATAACCTCCGAGATGGGCGCACATGCCACGTGCTTCGTTTTCCCAGTTAACTGTCCAATAGCGCTCATGTCTCACGTGTGAAGTGACTTGACGTGCTACTTCGCCTCCGCTCCACGCTCTAGGCACTCTAACGCAGTGATTGATTGATTCAAACTTTATTTTTGTCCTGAGAAGACGCAGGGGAGACCCCGCGCCACCCGGCTAATCCCACGTTGGGACCGTCAAGCCGAGTTTGGCGGCGCCTCGAGAATACCATTCACCGATTTTCTAGCGCAGAACACCAAATAAACGTTTTGTTCCATCTCTCCTGACGCAAGATTATCGTCTTTTGACGACATAAGCTGTGTAAGATTGAGATACGGGGCCACTTTTTTTTTTCTTTCTCTGTTGGTGAGCACGCCATGCAATCTTTATATCAAAGCAGTGGCCCCATTGTATTGCTCTCTTAGACGGAACGACGATAAATAAGAAGTCGTTAGTGCACATAATCTTCATCCGTTTCGTGTTCTTGTGTCATTCGTCTCCGTTCATCCATGCCGAGCATTGTTTCACCATGCAGTGCCTAGCCAACTAGGTCCAGTGGGAGGGACGCTAGGTGGCGCTGACAAAAAGAGTCGTGTCCTCAAGTGCTCCGTGAATTTCCCGGCTCCATTGTGCAAATTTGTGTGCGCGGACAATTTCGACTATTGTCATGCCTTTCTGAAGTTGTTCCGCATCTACTGACACCAACCACAGCTGTAAGTGACCAGAACATATTTTGGAAGCCTAAACGCACCTGCCTATTGTGCGAGCTCGACAAAGCCATCGCCGCCATGTAAGCGGCTGCAGGAACGCTACCGTGCGCGTTACGCGCGTGCTCGATGGCTCTCGCGAATGAACCCTCAGACGCTATTGCACGTCCCGGACCCTCGCGGATGACGGACACGTGGCGCCAAGACCTTGATAATATGGATTTTCAAGACTTCCAAGGCCAAATGAAACCAACAATCAGAACGCCGAGACCGACAGCCAAAACCAAGCGGATGGAGCCTGGCAAACGGTGCTCACTCTGCAGCAGAAGAAGGCTCTTGCGGAAAAAGAGAAGCCCAAGTCCATGGATATTTGACGACCTCGTACCACCAACAAAAAAGTTCCGCCACATCCACGAAGTGAATGATGGTGAGTGGGCGAAGCTCCGGAGGTAAACCTGGTAAACCATGAATCCTCCGTACATTTTGCCCACTCGATTTTATTGCAACGCTCCCCCTAGCGTACGTCGCCGCACTAAATCGAACGATGACACGCGCCATATGTGGTATCATTCCTATTTTATAACACCTCGCATCTTTCATAATCAACTACACGTACCGCCGTCTAGTTTATAACATCTTGCATCTTTTGGGTGGATGGATGGATGGATGGACGGACGGACGGACGGATGGATGGATGGATGGATGGATGGATGGATGGATGGATGGATGGATGGATGGATGGATGGATGGATGGATGGATGGATGGATGGATGGATGGAAGGATGGATGGAAGGATGGATGGATGGATGGATGGATGGATGAATGGATGGATGGATGCATGGACGGACGGATGGACGGATGGACGGATGGATATGGCTGTACCCTTTAGATCGGGCGGTGGCTAGCGTAATACTTAATACCGTCCACTACAAGTACCGCCATCTAGTGAACACTGCAAGAACTGAACGAGAGGTGGCTACATACAGGGGACGCACAGCCCACGCCTTAAGGAGCTTCGCTCCTAATATGCACTGATGAATCAACCGGAAAATCTAAATACAGGCCTGCCTACAGGCGGCTATCCCCCTTGCCCGAAGACGCCTTCAAGATAGCGGTGCGACCACACCAAGGGCTACCGGTCAGAAACCTGACTAGCCCACTACTGGCAGACGCCGTGATAGCAGCTTGCAGTGGACAAATATCTGGTGAGCAATTTCTGGTGAGAATTAAGCGAGGTTCCAACATCTTCATTGTTTCGACGCCGCACCAGACAGTGGCGGACAACGTGAGGCGTATTACCACTCTAAATATCAACGGCCGGCCATACTCAGTCAATGCCTACGTAGCGACAAGTGAAGAAACAACTAAGGCCGTCATTCACGGCTTAGACCCCCACATGACGCCTGAAGCGCTTAAAGTTAATCTCCGCATACGCACACAAGGTGTCGAAATTCTGCAAGCGCGTATGTCTAAAAACACCAAGACGGCCGTTATCAAATTTTTTGGAGGGATTACACGTCGGTACGTCTATTACAACGGCGGAGAACTTGCTTGCTACACTTACAATGTTACCACCCAGGTGTGCAAAATGTGCCATCAGGTTGGTCACCACTCAGACGTCTGCCCCCAGCCGCACACTCATGTGTGTCATGTTTGTGCACAATGGGACCCTGCAGCCAGACACCAGTGCTCTCCGAAGTGTGCAGCTTGTGGCGAGGGTCATTTACAAGTGACCGAAGTTGCAGAAAACGACTCAAATCTCCGCGAAAAAGAACCTCAAGGGCTAGTGTACACCAGCCTACTCTGAACGACACCTCACCGAAGCGACCTCAATATCCCCGCTGATTCAGCTCTGATGATGAACAATCTGTCCTGGGTCACTGTCCGGAGTTGCCAGAGACTCACCCAAGGTTCAGCTCTAGATACAGATCTAGATCGAATTCCCATGACCGAAACTGACAAAGAAAAAGCTGCATTTGCTACGCCGGATGGCCTTTATGAATTTAATGTAACACCATCTGGCTTGTGCAACGCTCCAGTCACGTTTGAGTGTATAATTGATACTGTGACGTCATGAACAACTGATAGCAAGAAAGGTGATGGAAGACTTCAAGATCCGAAGGAAAAAGATAATTTTATCAGTTTACCTTCGGTCACGCTAAGCGATGCTGAAATCCAGTACCTAAGCGCCACCTGCACATGTTGATCCCAAAAATTATCAGTTTTAGGGGCGAAGCTTTTTATAGCAGCACCCGTTCGTCCCCCGTAGCATGTAACAAGTACAACATTTTGACCTCCAAGGTGGTGCTGGTGAGAGACTTCTTCTGTGCGTTGTTGAATATATAAAATAGTGCTCAATGTACATGTCAATGGCGGCTAATGGGGAATGAGAGACAGGAGCATTCGGCTTTTAGTTAACGCGCAGGCTGGGATCATTATTAGCAGCCATTGGCATGTACATTGAGATCTATCTGACAAGAAAAGATTGCTACGTTATACTCGCTGGGTGTAACCTCCTTAGCTTTAGAAAGGTTTAGCGAGCGTTGAGCCGCAGTGCCATGAATAAAATTAACTTGTATATACCATGAATGAACTCGAGGTGGTTAAAAATGGGAAGTAGATAAGAAGCGCAAGCCGTAAGAAAGTAAAAGCCGAATTCTCCATCTCTCATTTCCCATAAGCAGCCATTGGCATGTACATTGAGCACTGTCTGACTGAAAAAGTTTGCTACGTCATACTCGCTGGACGTAACCTCCTTGGTTTTCGAAAGGTTTAGCGAGCGTTCGGCCGCAGTGCCATGAATACAGTGAACTAGTATATACCATGAACTCGAGGTGATTAAAGGTGGGAAGTGGACCCGAAGCGCAAGCCGTAAGAAAGTGTGCGTGTTCGACCTCTCGTTTAGTCCTTGAAATGTCCGCTGGATGGCGGTGCTTCTATATGGGGAATATATGATGAAAAGATGCGAGATGGTGGTACTTGGAGTGTTGAATAGATGGACGAACGGACACATACACAGATAGATGCATGGATGGACGCATGAACGGACGCAGGGGCGGCTGCATGGACGAACGCAGGGATGGATGCACGAACAGACGCACGCACGGACGGGCTGATGGACGCATGGACGGTCACACTGACGGACGCATGGATGGACGCAAGCAAGAACGAATGGACGGACGCATTCTTCGCCCCACTCTCCATCATTCACTCCGTGGATATCCTGCCATTTTTTTATCAGGTTTTCCCTTTATATTAGCATGTTTTGCCTTAATAAACTTCCGTTGCTAGTCAACATTCGTGTTGTGCCAATTCTTTCTTCTTAGTCCTCGTCCTCCAGTGTGCAGCTAAAATTAAAGTGAATACGTACCATGTTGCTCAAGTTTCAATTATCATGCAGTCCATAAATATTTATTCGCTACGGAGCTGTCGTGTGTTACCGCGTGGCTATGCAAATGAGAGTTGAGTCATCTGCGCAGCATTTCCGTGAGGCGTCAGTTCACACACTCCGTAAGCGTTTATTACCATTCAGGGCTAGCTGCGCGGTCTCTTGAGATTGTGGTTTATTGCGTCAAACAAGCTTGTGCCACGGCCTAAAAAGCCACCATTACTAGATACAATAGGCACGTGCCGTAATGCCGAGAAAATGGTCGTCCACAATGGGAGTTTCCATGACAACCGCTGCAAATAGGTTTCCACGGGAAGAGAACAGCCGCTATTAACATGGAAAGTGTTTGCACTTCCACTTCCTGAACACGTGGAAGAAAAATCGGTGTTTCGCGGAACGGGGCTCGACAGCGGAGGTGTTGAGGTAACAGACCAAATTGTGCAGTGCCTTTTGCTTATATTTAGCGCACCGCTATGCCCAGAGCTTGTTCGGCGCTCTGAAAAGGAAAGTCACATTGAGGATGATAACGTAATGCGGTATACTTAATGTGCAGCGCATAACGAGATTATCTAGTGTGAGGTTAATTATTGCATGTACGTGTCTTACCTTGTTTGCAACGCATGGCTTTATATAACAGTGGATTTTGTTTTTTTCTCTCATAAACGCAATTGTGGACGAATATAATCCGTAACGCCCAACTCTTTTGTGCTGATGAGAACAATCCTGTTCAAAGCTGTTGGGCTCTGAAGGCATCTGTATATCTTCAAAGATTACCTTGGCTTGTCTAGATTGTTGCTTTTCAAAAACAGCTGGCAACAAGTAGTTTTCTTTCACCCATATCGCGACGCTTTAACAAGTTAGAGAAGAGAAAAGCCATATTCCTCGCAACAAAGAATTTAAGCTTGCCGCTTCAGCTTACTCTAAATTCACAATATAATTTATAGATTGGTTGCCAAAAAATGGGATGTCTGATTCCACCTATTTTCTATAATCAATTCATAGACCCTTTGTTCGCAGCAACAATAGCTTACGGGTAGTTTTTTATCTCCCCCATGCTTCTCACGCTTCCAGTGCGATGTATCTTAAGATACCACCACCACCAATGCCACCGCCATTGCCGCCGCCCTCTCTTTCACAAGCCAAAATTTCCACACGAATGGAGATCTTGTACACGATACATTCCTTGCGTTGCCTTTGCGTGTTCTGTGATTTTGGTCACAGCGACGTGCTTCGGGAACAGTTGGGTTGCTGAGCTTGCGCAATTTTCCGAGCTTGTTAGGAGCAATAAAAACAGCTTATGATATTTGGTCATGTGCCCACTTTTTTACGTTGTGGAAAATCCAATGTAGGTGGGGCGTGGTCGCGAACCTCTTCCGGGCATTCATAACGGTTCTATCATTCTGTTGCTGACGTGAAGGCTTTTTAAGCAGAGATTGTACGACCGACACTAGAAGGCGGTCAAGGTAGCGTGCTTTTCCAAGGCGAGTTTTGTTGGTTGCAGTCAATGCTGCTCCCTATTAAGTAGCTAGATCGTTTGCTTGGAGCATTATGAAGGAAGAGAAAAGATCAAGGGGAAGGACAGGGTGGTTAGCCAAGAGCATTGCGAAGGTTGTGCGTTAAAGCCTTGTCCTGGCTTGAAGCCTCCGTATTTGCGCATGCCTGAGTGTGTGCTATCTTCATATACATATTTAGTGACCCGGCTTATAATAAATGATTGTAGCAAGTTTGCGCATGTGTATGTGTGTGTTCTCCCTGTCCCGTTCTCGTCATTTCAGCGTGGTGCTTAGCTGTAAAAGTCTTTTTTTTTTAAGGCAACGTGGATACTCTTGCGAACCCATGTGTGTTCATAAAAACTGTTTATTTGCAGGTACGCGCACAGAATCCAAGGAATCATGAAAAGCAGGAGCGCAGAAACATAAGCCCCGAAAAATAACTACTTTTTGAAGATATCTTATAAGTGATAAGTTAAACGGTCACTTTGTTACGTGTTGAGCCACTTCACACTTCTTTATGCAAGGTTCTGGAAAGTATACAAGTGCGTATTGAAGGGGTTTGCAGAGAAAGCATGGAAGGGCTGAAAGAAAGGCATAACAGTCAGGAACAAAAAGGAAAGAGGCACGTACTAAAGAGGCACGACACGAGCCCTCTTTGCTTTCCGTTACTCGCTGTTATGTCTTTCTTTCAGTACTTCCAAGCTTGCGCTGCAAACCCTTCCAACAATCACTTCAACCAACTAGCCCAAATAGCCCTTCATTTCAAGGTATAGAAGAATATAGACTTTTTTTTATAACGTTAAATGGTGGTTTTGGGACGTTAAACCCCACGAATCAATCAATCAATCAATAAATTTTTTATAACGATATACGTTTTCATTTCGCGGCTATCTAACCTACGAAAGGAAGCTTTTTACTAGCAGAGCTTCAGCATGTAGCGTTATCCAGCCTTCTCGTTTAACACGACTCGTAAGTACTTACTGCTAGGTTTTCCGCTGCAGTAAACAGCGCTTGCTTACGAAGCAATAGTGTACTCGCAATCAGGCCTTCCCACATGTGTGCAGTCTCTTGCTTAACACCGCAGACCTCGCCAAGACAGCGAGCCATGCCCAATTTGCATTTGGCGTTTATTAAATGTCATGTAGCGTCGTCACTCGTAGCGTAGGCAGACATTGTATTCAAAAGGTTGTCTTTTTTGTAAACTTCGGTGCTTGAGCTTTATGTAGTATATTCAACACTTACTTGGCACACTGTTGACTCAGAAGATTGTCTTCTGCGATCTCGCTGTTAAAGATGCAATTTAAGCCATAAACACGCGCCTATCACAGTCACTCTGCGTATAGTTCGCCAGGTAAGCTGTGTACTTAGATGAAGATTGACCTAAGCCAATACGAATCTGAACAATAGGCCTCACACTAGTGAGTGAAATTGTGAAGTACACTTTTACCGGTGATCTGGAACACCACCTAAGGTCCACGCATCTTTCATTCTTGTGCACATTGGAACATAACTTACGATTCACATACTATACTTATGCCTTTGCGATAGATGTCACAGCTCGCAAATGTCTATCTCAGTCTTGAAGTTTAAGGCACGAATAAGACAAAGACAGAGAGATTACACACACACGCACGCACGCAAACACACACACACAAACACACACACACACACAGGGAGCGTCACTTCCAACGAAGATCTTTATTGGAAGTGGCGCTCTGTGTTTGTGTATTGTCTCTCTTCGTCTGTGTCGCATTCGCGCCACAAAATCCAAATATGTTAAACCACCAAACCCAACCTGCCATTCCTACATGTCTATCTCAATGTTCGCAAGAAAAAGGCGTTTACACAAGAACGTTTCATGAAAGCAAGTTCCACTGAACCCTAACATGTGACATATTATTAGCTGAGGCAGCCAATCAATGGCGATTCAGAATGTAGAGCTTAATTATGGAGCCCTCTCCCACTCCTCTCTCGGTTTTCTGGGTAGTTCCACCTTGAATCTAAAGACTATCAAAATGTCTTAACTGCAACAGACAGGTGCCATTAGGCGCCTCATTGTCTTTCATCTCTATTTATCTCTCTCTCTCTCTAATAACGAGAATGTCTTTCTAGACCCATTGGATTGTCCTATCGTCAATGATTTCTAGCAATTTAAAGTATCCTAAATGTTATAGCTATAATAAAAATGCAGCCAGCTCCGCTAGGCGGACAGTGATTAAACTGGTGGCATGCAGTGGGGTTGAATGAAGGGAAATGAAGTGGGTTGATTGAAATGAAATGAAGAGGAAACGAAGTGCTATAAAGTGATCGAGTGAAAGAAGAAGAGTCACGGGAGCAGTTGCGGCCGTTCAGGTGAGTTATGCGAGTCGCGAGTTGTAGTAGTAGGGGAAAGATTAGTGAACGTAGGGGTCAGTTGTGAGAGTAATGAGTATACTGAACACGAACACTTGAACAGAAACGTTAATTCTAGCACTAGAAGAGGAGCGTATTACTGGCGTTCTTGAAGCTCGAAAATAAAATTATTGAACGCCGTTAGCATCTCCCACGGCAACGCAGACTGTCTTCGACGCATGCAACTGGCATTTCCAAGTGGAAAGGCCCGGTCCATTGTTCTCCATATTCTCTTTTTATTTTATGTTGGACCTCTTGAGACCAAATCAAGGATCTATTATTAGCAAGCTGGCACCGAGATATGTCTCCCCAGCTCGAAGAATGATGTGTAAAAATTAAGTAAGGAGGTGATCGCTCAAGAAAAAGAAAAGTTTAGAACTCACTTCAAGAACTTTATGCGCCGTCGCCATTGACGAGAAACTCTGGTCCTACTTTTCGCCGACATCTGTTTTCATTTGTTCACATTTTTCCTGTTCCAGCCGTCTTAGGAAGTCTTTCGTTAGACTCGGCTTTTTCACGACTGCACCACCGACACGAACTTTCGTCATCTCTCTCACTTACGTTTACTCTTCTTTTCTCTCTTACAAATTTTTCATTACTTTTTGGCAGCGCTATTCTCAAGGCACAGTGCAAATCTCAAAAGCTTCTGCACTACCACTGGTTGCACTAAATGCGGGAAAGTCCTCACCCAAAACTAGAAGGAAAAGTACTCGGAGCTTTGACGGAGCTTAACGGTGAACCTATTTAGGATTTTTTTTTCGCTTGGATGTTAAGGATTTAGAAGAGCGGAGCTTTCATGAAGCTCATAATAGGTGAAAGATAATGCGATCAAAACTGGAGCAACGCTCGAAAATACTCTCTTCTTAAGATAAAGTTTCCCACGAGAAAAAGGCGCAGTGGTATTTCGCGAAAGATTAAAGTCGAATCCTAAGGAAAAGTGCGAGCGAATAACAAAAGAAAAAAAGCAATATGCAGTAAGAACTCCCGTTAATGCAAACTTTTATTCGCTGTTTAATTGACATGAGTGATTACTAGTGCTTTGACTTCACTACTTCAACTATCTAAGGATGAGCAGTAAACAATAAAAAAAATGACCCCGTATCTGCACGTAATCTGCAAATGTCGTCGAATGACGACAGTCTTGCGTCCGGAGAGAATGAAGAAAACATTTCTTTGATGTTCTGCGCAATAAAATTGGTGAACGGTATTCTGAAGGCACGGCGTAGGAGTGCCTCGAGCGTGTAGCGAAGGCGAACAAGCGCATCGATGAGCGTTATACACGAGCGCCATCTGGCATTTATCTTCGAAAACAAAAGAAGGCAAATGCGCGGCTGCGAAGAAAGATGCGTGCCCTTCTCAGAGGTGATAAGTTGTAGAACGCAAAGCGACGGACAGATGCCACCACCGTCTTGTTTTAGTGAAGTGTTTGTGACAGTTGCCTTTTTGAGCACCGTGTCCTACTGCCAGCGCAGCGTGTTTAACGCTACGTTCCTTATGGTTACTTGTGTGTGCCTTCTCTAGTATAAAGGCACACATACGAAATATCAACGTGTTCTTGTGGTACCTAAGATATGCGCAACAATTGATTTTCATTCGACAATCGCACAAGTATGAACGCTAAACCTTGAGCAATAGTGGTGGGCGCTGCAGATGGGGTCGGCCGTTTGAACTCTCGTTAAGAGCGGACAAGGAGGCAAAGGTACAGCAGACAGGCAGGCATACATACATACATACATACATACATACATACATACATACATACATACATACATACATACATACATACATACATACATACATACATACATACATACATACATACATACATACATACATACCAAGATGTTTCTGTTGAAGGTCCCCATGATCGACTATCATCTTTAATAATAACAGATCGCGCAGCCACGAGTGATGCGAGGGCTGACGACACAGCAGAGCTGGAACTTTTTTTTTGCCTTTTCTTGGCTTTGTGAAAGCGTTCGCAGTCTCTTGTACATATATAGACCCCATTCACAACCTGGCCACGTATGCCATACTTTTGACTTTCACGTGTAGGCTACCGAGAGTTCATGACTGGTCGGTGTTAAGGGATCAGTCGCTTTTTAACGACATTCCACCGTTGTATATAGGATGGCTTGGGTGAGTATACATATCTGTTGGTTTTTCTTAAATGTGGTAACTGTTTTAGTCAGTAACAAACCCTTGCAAGTCTTTCTGACTTTCATATTGCAGACATCTCTTCATTTGAGATTGCCTCCTTTAGAATCTTTGATGAAGGTGCACGCATGCCACGCTTGGTCAGTTACATTGCGAATCTTTGTAAAGTCATTGTCTAAACAGTCTCCTAATAACGGCCCAGCTTTCCCCTTACCGTGGGGTGAGTTATTGATGTCTCACACCAGGGCCCAAGTTCAGCTGTGAGGAAATCGCGGTTGAAAAGCCCATAGGCTGTGGACGTGGGTCGCCTACCCCTTCATCTAATACTTTCCATCGCATACAAGCCGGAATCCGAACTTATCTGTTGTTGTGAAAACAATCGTATCTCTTCTCATGGGTTCGACTGACACCTTCAACCTGCAGCAACCTTTCTAGTCCACAGTATGGTCTTTTTTATGTCTTTGCATAGAAAGTCTTAGTCCCAAGCTCCAGACCTTCACGATGACAGTTTGCCCACCATGGCTGCTATCATTTTTTCGTAACACTGTGCGGTGCGTCGCTTCACAAAGAGGTATTTATCTATAAATGGAAATGAATTCGAATCCACGCATACCGTGTTGAAGCTTCATACATCAAAAGCTATACTGAACGAGTACAGTCATTTCAACATTATTACAGAGTAACAAGTTTACGGAGTCTGCAATATTACTTTATACATAGAGAGATCAATGACAGAACATTGCAGCGTGCTCCAGAGGGTGACAAGTTTGTCGCGTAGCTAGAGTAGGTGTAACCCGTTGACAATCAGGAACAAAATAATGTCAAACTTGTGCATGTTTTATAACGAGGGTGCACTTGAGCGGGGCGTTTTCATCACTTTCCAATTCATCGGTTGCGGCTCAAACGAATAAAATAGAACGTTTATATAGTAACGCTCGAGGACCCCTTTTCAAAAGCTTTCGAAGGTTGAAATATAGATAATGTGTAATAGGCGTACCTTTTAAAACTAAGTTGAACTAATTCCTACCATCTCGCCCAGGTATTGCGATATTGAAAGAAAAGGGCCTGACTAAAGAAAAGAAAAAAAAACAGGAAAAATAGTGCTCCACTTATTCTTTTTTTTTCGCTCCATCTTCTCATAGACGCTTTGAACGGCTTGCGTGTTCTTGATTCTAGGGTCAGAAGTTTATCAGAAAGTTAGAGATTTGTATTTATGCCTTATAAACTCATTGACAGAAGGTTACAGGCTGACAAAACTTAAGGGCGCATCCCAAAATATAACTTTGGAAGGGCTCCAACACAGGCTGTGCATCTCCACCTCATCTAATCTTGGAAATTATTTTTGTGCCTTTTTTAAAGCACCCTGCACAACAAATAATTGTGAGTACCACAACAAATCTTGCACGACATAAAATATATTGAAAAGTCAAACAGAAACAGAGAGATAAAGAGAATAAATTGAGCTAAAGGCAGGGAGGTTAACCAATAATTGGAGCATCCGGTTGGTCACCTTGCACTAAGGGAAGGTAGAATGGGGAAGAAAGTGAAGAGCAAAATGAACGCGTCAAAAAGAAAAGAAAAAAATTGGCAGATCCCACGTACAGTGGGAATGGATGATATGCGAAGCACGAATGAGAAATGTTGATATGTCACTTTAAAATCAGCACAACGTTACGAGGTGGAGGTAAATGATTCCGTACATGACTTATGTGTCATGATTATCAAATTTGGATGTGTCATTTACCTTCGTCATTTATTCGCGTCACGTGATACCAAATTCAGTGTATGTGGAGCTAGCGAAACGACCACGAGCACGCTATGAGCGTGGTATGCTGTCTTGTTATTACATGACGCGCGTGCCAGGATTATCATGTTGGCACCAGTCGTATACTTCCGTCATCCATTGACGTCAAGTAACACCAAGTTTGGTGTAAGTGGAACTAGCGAAAACCTCGAGCGCATCATGAAGGGGCCAATATACTCCAATGTAGCGTTGACGCGCGCGCACGCTGTACGCAGTGGCGCTACGTTAGCAAAATGCGAGCACTCCATAGTCTGACGCCAGGAGCGACCAGCGCGACCAGCGTCCTTACGCGCGACCCGACGGCAACCGGTGCGAAATGCGACAGGCTGCATTTTGCGCCAATGCGTTACCTAGGGAACACTGCATCTGCTTCTTTTCGTGACGGAGGGACACTGGACGCGCTGAAACGCGCATGCGTCACAGCAACGCAGCGCGGCGCATGCCTGCGAGTATATGGCAAGACCGGTGCCTGGCGTGGCAAAACCCGGCCCCAAGCACTTACATTAGGGCTTATGCAAACGCGGATGTACCCTACTTTGAAAATGTTACACATCATGTATCCTGACCTATACCCAAGTAATCTTTGTCCACATTGTGGGGAAATAGCTTCATTAGAACACATGCTCTGGCATTGCACCAAATTCGCTCATTTATCGCACATCACCTCTGCCAGATGGGAGGCGGCAATCCGCAGCTCATCCTTGGCAGATCAGCTCTGGGCTGTCCACCAAGCCCGCGAGGCGGCTGAGGAGCTTGGCATCTCAGTCCCCACGTGGGAGCTGCCCGCAACACAGTGATCTGTGTTTTGGAGGACCAAATAAAAGTTTATCCAATCCAATCCAACGCCGGCGTGACCCGACGGCATTGCCACGCCAGGCACCGGTCGTTGCCACGCCAAATGAACGCTGGTAAGCATGCGCATCACGTCACGTCGAAATGTATTGGCGCCTTGACTGTGGTTTGTAGTGTTATCACATGACACGCATCTCATGATTATCATGCCTGCTCCAGTCACATACCTTCGTCATCCATTGACGTCACGTAATACCAAATTTGGCATATGAAAAGCTAGCAAAACTTCCGCGAGTGCATCATCAGTGTAGCATGTAGTGATGTTGTTTCATGACACGCATGTTGTGATTAGCATGTTTGTATGTGTCACTTACCTATTTCATCCGTTCGCGTCATGTAATACCAAGTTTGGTACATGTGAAGCTATCAAAACGGCCGCGAGCGCATCATGAGCGCACAATGAAGTCAAGGTTTTACATGACAAGCATCTGAGCTTAATCATGTTTGCACCAGCCACATACCTTTGTCATCCATTCATGTACCGTAATACCAAATTTGGTAATGTGATGCTATCGAAACGCCCGCGAGCGCATCATGAGCTTGGCTTGTAGGCATGTTGTTACGTGACACGCATGTCATAATTTTCATGTTAGGGTCTGTCGCTTGTGTACGACATCCAATCGTGTCATACCATACCAGTTTTGCAACATGCCATGCGAACGAAACCACCGCAAGAGCTGCAGGACCATGAAATGTAGATCATGGCTTTCATGACATTTATGTCATTATTTTCATGTTATGACTAGTCATGTATGTTCTTCATATAGTCATGTTATGTCATACGGAGTCTGGTATTGATACCGTTATCGAAACCGCCAGGACAACTAGAAGTCGTGCGCGGCTAGATAGATACGCGCAGAGTCGCCGAAGTTCGCTAAGAAGTGCTTCGCATTAAAGAATGAGCTGAGTGCTACAGCTTATCCAATAGGCCACTACCACGCAAAAAGTTCAATAAGGTCTTAACCGATTTTCGGTGCGAAGACAGATCATGTGGGTTCTCAAACACTGACTGTCCTAACAGGGGTCTGTCGTCAAGGGGATCTAACGCAGCAGCTATGTTCCATCTTTGCACGCTGTAACGAAAGCAGTGACAAAAAAAATGGCAGCATATCCACGGAGTGAATGATGGAAAGTGGGGCAAAGTATCCGCCCGTTCATTCGTGCTTGCTTCCGTCCGTCCATGCGTGCGTCTGTGTGGCCGCCCGTGCGTCCATCCGGCCGTCCGTGCATGCGTTTGTTCGTGCGTCCGCACGTCCATCTATGCGTCCATCCCTGCGTTCGTCCATGCATCCGCTCCTGCGTCCGTCCATGCGTCCATCGGTCCATGCAGCTATCCGTGCGTCCACCCATGCATCTGTTTGGGTGTTCATTCCTCCACCTATTCAACACTCCAAGTACCACCATCTGACATGGAATATGTTAAAGCATCTCCTCAACGAAAACACCACCAAAACAAATCAAAAGCATGTTATCGCTCGAATTTTGCATAAAGAGATAGGGCGCACTACAGAACAGCAAGTTGTCTAGCAGCTCGTGCATAAGTACCTCCCTATCAAAAGAGGATTGGCACCACCAAGTAGACAGTACCAGGGCACGCCAAATCCAGGTCTTGAGGGCGGCTTTAACATCGAGGAGATCAGAAGAGTTTTGCATGATCTCAACGGCAGGTCGGCCCCTGGCCCGGATGGTATATCAAACAAGGCCCTGCGTAACCTTGATGACGATTCAATTGAAACCCTGAGGGATATGATCAATTCAGCATGGAAAGAAGGCAGGGTGCCAGAGCAGTGGAAGCTGGCCAGCACGATCCCTATTCCTAAGCCAGGAAAGCCCCCTAACTTGGACAACATGAGGCCAATATCCTTGACATCATGTATTGGCAAGGTCGCAGAACATGCCATACTGCACAGGATAAACAAGTACTTGGAAGATAACAACATATATACACACAATATGGTTGGATTCAGGGCAGGGCTATCCACACAAGATGCATTGAAGCTTATCAAACACCAGGTCATTGACAATGAAACCAGAGACGTGAGAGCCATTCTGTGCCTAGATCTAGAAAAAGCGTTTGACAACATCCACCACTCATTCATACTCGAAGAAATTTCCAAGCTTGGTCTAGGGAAAGCCTTCTATGACTACGTATGGTCCTTTCTTACAGATCGGAAAGCCGTGATGAAGATTGCAGATATCGAGACCGCAGCAATCGAACTAGAAGCAAGGGGCACGCCACAAGGGGCAGGGATTTCACCAATGCTGTTCAACATTGCCATAATTGGACTGTCAAAGAAATTATCGAGCATTGAAGGATTGAAGCACAGCATCTACGCAGATGACATTACCATCTGGTGCACAGGTGGAAGCGAGGGGCAGATTGAGAGCGCTCTGCAAGAGGCGATTGACACCGTAGAAGACTACCTTCGCCCTTCCGAGCTCAAGTGCTCCTCGAGTAAGTCAGAACTTTTGCTTTATCGGACTGCACGCCGGGGACCAAAGCCCAGGGGATGGAAGCCGTCAAACCAGATGGACATCCATCTCCGTACAAATCAAGGGGATGCCATCCAGAGGGTCGACTCCATCAAAGTCTTGGGAATGCTGATAGAGTCTACCGGCGCCAACAGCAAATCTATAGCCAAGTTAACTCGGAAAACAGACAGTGCAGTGCACCTCATACGCAGAGTGGCCAACAAAAGAAATGGGATCAAGGAAGACAACCTCATCAGGTTGATGCATGCGTTTGTTCTAAGTCACTTCACATACGAGGCAGCAATGCACAACTGGTCAAGAGCAGAGTCCGAGACACTGAATGTGCTCCTCAGGAAAGTTATCAAGAAGGTCCTGGGCCTACCCATACATACCAGCACCGAGCGTCTGCTTGAGCTTGGCATACACAACACGCTCGAAGAAATAGCAGAAGCCCAAGAGAGAGCACAGTTTGCAAGGTTATCTACTACAATGTCGGGGAGAATGATCCTGCAGGAGCTGGGCCAAAACTCAATAGCAATCATACGCAATTACAATGATATCCCTGACAACATCAGGGAGACCATCACGGTATCTCCTATACCGAGAAACATGCATCCAGAACACAACGTCGGAAGAAGAGTAGCGAGGGCCAGGACTATACTTCGTCAAGTCTCAAACGAGGAACGAGGGGTCTTATTTGTTGACGCGGCTTCCTACGCCAATGGGAAAGCGTTTGTGGCAGTGGTAGTCGATGGGGCTGGCCATGTCGTCAACTCAGCGGCGGTCAGGACGAAAGACCCTTTCATTGCGGAACAAGTGGCCATCGCCTTAGCACTCAAGATGGATAATATTGAAGTGGTCTACGGTGATTCCATGGCAGCACTACGGGCGTTTGCCAAGGAGATGGTCTGTGAACAAACGCTGAAAATACTGGAAGGCAAGAACATAACACATCATCTTCTGAGTTGGTTCCCAGCTCACCTTGGACAAATCAACGATTCCCCTCCCAATCTCAACGAAGCAGCACACGAGGCGGCGCGAGAACTCTCCAACCGCGCCTCCCCGGGGATGCGTTCTACCAGTGAAGGGGATAACCGGGAAATTCTTACAACATATAACGAGCTCACTAAACATTTCTACCTGTCTAGAAGGATTTTCCCTGCACCTCACAAAAATCTAACCCGGCCCCAAGCACTTACATTAAGGCTTTTGCAAACGCGGATGTACCCTACTTTGAAAATGTTACACATCATGTACCCTGACCTATACCCAAGTAATCTTTGTCCACTTTGGGGGAAATAACTTCATTAGAACACATGCTCTGGCAGTGCACCAAATTCGCTCATATATCGCACATCACCTCTGCCAGATGGGAGGCGGCAATCCGCAGCTCGTCCTTGGCAGATCAGCTCTGGGCTGTCCACCAAGCCCGCGAGGCGGCTGAGGAGCTTGGCATCTCAGTCCCCACGTGGGAGCTGCCCGCAACACAGTGACCTGTGTTTTGGAGGACCAAATAAAAGTTTATCCAATCCAATTCAAGTACCACCTTCTCACATCTTTTCATCATATATTCCTCATATAGATGCACCGCCATCCAGCGGACATTCCAAGGACTGAACGAGAGGAGGCACACGCACACACTTTTACTGTTTGCGCTTCGTGTCTACTTCCCACCTTTAACTACCTAGAGTTCATGGTATATACTAGTTCACTGTACTCATGGCACTGCGGCCCGACGCTCACTAAACCTTTCTAAAATTAAGGAAGTTACCCCCAGCGAGTATAACGTGGCAACCCTTTCTTGTGAGATAGTGCTCAATGTACGTGCCAATGGCTGCTAAGGGAAAATGAGAGACAGGAGAATTCGGCTTTTAGTTAACGCGCACGCTGCGAATTGTTTATTGATCAACAACACACATAAGAAATCTCCCACCGGCACCACCTTGGAGGTCAAACTGTAAGACTGGTTACACACTACTACTACGACTACGAGGGACGAACGAGTGCCGCTCCAAAAAGCTTCGCCCCTAAAACGTGCTCTATCATTTCATCACTGCTGCAATGATCACAAGCAGCACTGTCTTCCATGCCGATTCGAAGGGCAAAAGCTTTGGTGAAAGTGACACCAAGCCACAGTTACCCCCAGCGGAAGTTACCCCCAGCGAGTATAACGTGGCAACCCTTTCTTGTGAGATAGTGCTCAATGTACGTGCCAATGGCTGCTAAGGGAAAATGAGAGACAGGAGAATTCGGCTTTTAGTTAACGCGCACGCTGCGAATTGTTTATTGATCAACAACACACATAAGAAATCTCCCACCGGCACCACCTTGGAGGTCAAACTGTAAGACTGGTTACACACTACTACTACGACTACGAGGGACGAACGAGTGCCGCTCCAAAAAGCTTCGCCCCTAAAACGTGCTCTATCATTTCATCACTGCTGCAATGATCACAAGCAGCACTGTCTTCCATGCCGATTCGAAGGGCAAAAGCTTTGGTGAAAGTGACACCAAGCCACAGTCGGCAAAGCACCGTTGTCTCAAGTCGAGAGAGTCCGGACGGATAGTGAAGTCGACGCGACGTGTCCAGCCTATGCAGTCGCGTGGGCCATAAGCACTCAGTGTTCCACAGGGATTTCACTTCTTCATTATGCATTCTTCGACTTTTTTATTTTTTTGGTCCATTCAGGCAACTTACCTAAGATATAGAGTGTCCTGTCATTCTTTAAAGCTACTTTCTTCTAAAGATCTCTATAGTGTCTTCTTACATTTCCTCCTTTTGTTTTATTTCAAGGCACCCTCCTTCTTTCAGAAGCCCGCACGTCTGGCATGACTACGGCGGTTCCGCATGAGTCGACACACTGTCATCCAGCCAGTTGGAAAAGAAAAGACCATCCTAGGCATTCTAAGCGAGTACAAAGAGACATGAGCTGTATATACGAGGCGTAAAAAAACACCGACATGAAGTAATTTAGCGAATAAAATTTAAGAAGGCGGTAAACAATGAGCCTATATTATACGAAGCAAATTCGAAAAAGTTCCTATTCTACTTCTTCTGTGACTTGCGTGTACAGCCACTGCCACTACGCAATCGACAAACGGCAGAGCGTCTCGGTGCGACCTATCAGAAAGGAAAGTGTGGGTGGCTGTCATTGACGCTGAACCGGTGACGTGAAAATTGCCAACAATGTTCGGCAAAATGACGGGAGATGAAGTGAAGTGAAATGAATCTATCGATAAGAAGCGGCTGCACGGACGAAGAAGCAATGGAGAACTTGTGTGCGAAGAAGCCTACAGAGAGGAGCGAGACAGTTGGAAACGTGGCGCAAGATAGCGAGCGCTCGCATTCGGGCAAATTGATAGGAGTTCCGAGGCTCACCACGTAGCCGTTGTCGGTGTTGGTGCACTGGAGCCCGTAATGAGTCCTGCTCTGCTCGGCTTGCAAGGATGA
The DNA here is from genome assembly GCF_013339725.1 of Rhipicephalus microplus. NCBI lineage: Eukaryota > Metazoa > Arthropoda > Arachnida > Ixodida > Ixodidae > Rhipicephalus > Rhipicephalus microplus. Next base: position 34,108,622 of record NC_051169.1, read on the forward strand.
ACCAATCGCGGCAGTAGTTGTGGTTTTTGCAGTTACAGACTCACGCATAAGTTCGGCAGTGAGTGAGACAGAAGTAAAACGCTGCTAGAAAACTCGAAAGCCAGGAAGGTGTAGGCAGAGGGCAGAATTCTGAAGAGCAGCCAAGCCGAGCTGCGTCAGTGCAATTCGGCATAGCTGCCATTCATGCTCTTGCTGGCAATATCAAAACAAGCATGTAAATAAATAAATAAATAAATAAATAAATAAATAAATAAATAATAAATAAAAGGTTACACCTCCACCCGATTCACAGCACACTCTCCAGTTTACGTAATATTCTTACTTCTTACGGTTTCCTTCAATTCTTTTCTGTTTTTTTACTGTCAAAACGAATAACTATGCTTGCACATTTTTTCATTCTCGAGTGCCACTGACTTGTCGAATGTATTTTGTCCTTTTTATGTTCAGTAGGGATATTACAGCCACTATTTAGCGTAATGATATACAGGGTGGCCCAGCTATCTTTAGCCACAGTTTAAACATATGCCGACACATGCAATTACGTTCCTCGGTATCAGTGCCACGGTGATGAGGCGCGCCGGTTAGTTTGTCATGGGGTATTTTCTGTATTTTTGGGGCATCTGTAGTAAGCAAAAAAACACTAATAATTAATAGATATCAAGTTAGAAACTGTCTAATTGGACGTTTTGAAAACCGATCTACAACTTTCTTATTCAAACTTTTTATCCGATTTTGTTCTTTTAAGTCTGGTAATTAAACAAGTCTATATAAACAGTATTTTAGAACACAAACAATAGTCTGGCTAACACAAGGCAACGGTCAGCTACACGCATTTTGTCGCGGCGTAATTGCGTGTGTCGGCATATTTTTGAACTGTGGCTAAAGATAGCTGGGGCACCCTGTATACAGTGAGCATCTGAAGAATAAAAAATCATGCCATATCGACGGAGTGAATGACAATAAATGGGGCGAAGCGTCCGTCAGTCCGTCCATGCTTTCATTCGTCTGTTCGTTCTTGCTTCCATCCATCCGTCCGTCCGTGAGTGTGTCTGTTCATCAGTCCATGCATCCGTCTGTGAGTCGAACCGTTCGTGCGTCCGTGCGTGCGTCTCTCTGTCTGTCCATCTGCCCATTGTGCGTCTGTCTGTCCGCACATTTGTCCGTTCGTCTGTCTGCCTGTACGCCTGTCCACATGTCCGTCTGTCTCTATGTCTGTCTATTCGTCCGTTCACCTAGTGAACACTCCAAGTTTTACCATCTCACATCTTTTCATCATAAATTCATCATATGCAAATACCGCCAATTAGCGGACATTTCAAGCATTAAAACGAGAAGTGGTTACTGCATACAGAAAACGCACGGCCCACGCGTTAAGGAGCTTCGTCCCTGAAACAATTTGGCCGTAATTGTATGAGAAATTCGTATCCACCGTGAATGTGGTACACAGATTTAGCGAAAGCGATTCGTCATTGGCGCAAGACACTAACAAAGGAGATTTTTTGGCGAATCGGGCTCCATTTATATAACTGACAATTTCGCCGCGACAAACCATATCACTGCTCTAATATATTATCTTTTCGAGCAATGTTGAACAATTTTCCGCTTGCTATAGGAGAAAATATCACATTAAATAAAACTGAATATCAAACACCCAATACCACTTCATTACTGAAATACCACTTCATTATTGCCTAAATGTTCAGCCATAACAACTGTTACATTGTGGTCTACAAAAAAAGAAAAACTCTGCTCGCTCCAATGAGGACTGGTCGATGTGTGACGTCATTGTTAGTTTCACGTCCACAAAACTTCCCTTCTGATTGTACGAGGCGAACGTGACGGGCAAGCGAGGATTAATGAGGTGCCTGAGCAACGAGGGGCCAAAGTTCGATGTGTGCAAGCCTGTGGCGAATGTGAATGAGCCCGCTTTTCTAACGGGACTTTCTTAACTGTCTTTCGAGATATGCTATAGTAAAACAATACCCCTGATGCCTTCATTGCATTAGTGTTCTAATTATTCAACTATTTTGCTGAATACGCCCTTCTTACTTGATTTTTTTTAAATCTTTTGCCTGTTTGTCATGCATAATGGAGGTGTGTCTATGGAAAGCCGTACCTTGTTGGTGCTAAATGTCTGTCCGCACTAAAAACACAGTTCAGCACCATTAGTCCAAAACCTGCAGGTAAATAAAATGAGTGAACCTATAAGACCACTCCTAAAAAATTAGGTGATCAAACTTCTTTCATCGGGCTGCGAGGCTTGTAAGATAAAGCAACCTTTATTATTAAGAAGGGCTGGAGAGTCAACATTATACTCGGTTATTATAAAAACGCGCACTCATTTCCTTTTAGAAGAAATATTTTCTGTTTCAGCTTTATGTTCATGGCCAGCTGCTTTATTTTCATGGTCAATCACCCTCTCTTTGCAAGTTCTGGTCGAACATTATTAGTTCTGTCGACATCACTTCAATCACTGTTGCAAAATATTGCAAAACAAGAACTGCAGACTTATATCTGCAAAAATACTGTAAGTTTCGAGTGCTTTTTTTTTCTTGCAAGTTAATGTGAGTGTTTCTCGAGGCTAATACAATTGTTTACAGTTTTCATACATCCATTTTAAGACAAGCGTAATATTTTTTACGTGACTTAAGTGAAGTAGCTTAGTAAGGTTGGTATTGCAATATTCAATTGCAACCTTCGATCGCTGAAGTCCGTACGATAGCTCGAGCAAAAACTTTAGTTAAAGAAGTCGAGCTTAAAAATGTGCTTCAAATATATATATATATATATATATATATATATATATATATATATATATATATATATATATATATATATATATATATGGTGTGTGTGTGTGTGTGTTTGTGTGTGTGTGTGTGTGTGTGTGTGTGTGTGTGTGTGGTGTGTGTGTGTGTGTGTGTGTGTGTGTGTGTGTGTGTGTGTGGTTGAACACTTACCTACTAACACATTGTAAAAGAGAGATGTAATAATATTGGCTCTGCAAAGTTGTGGGAGCCCTTTATTCTGTAGCGTTGCACGTCTGTAATGCTGTTTGCAGTCAGGTTATTTTCCCACTCTTTCAGTGTGTCATCTAATCTTTTGCTACTCGTTTTTCATAGTAGTACTACTTGTTCACGTAACAACTGTTTCTTGTGCGGGGAACCACGTGTCAAAGTTCAAGGGTTACAAAACGTGGGCGCATACAACGAATGGCGATGCTCCTTGGTTTCTACAATCCACAAGCCAGAGACATAATCCAAAACGCTGAGATAATGCATGAGCTTGAAAAGTCGGTGGCTGGTGCATAACAAGCTTTCATTTCTGCCCTCTCGCATATTGTTAAAAGCAGCTGACCATCATTTATCACTTGTTTAGGTTCCTTGCCAGAAAAACTTGTGTCTGTCGAGTCTATGTTAGAGCTGCACAAGGTACTATTTATTGAATCTCTGCGCTACAACCTATCTGTAATATAAAACACGTGCAAAACTACCTTGCGCACGCTACAAAGCATCCAAGCCCAGGCTATTATGGTATGCTTTGGTTTACCACGCTGTGCATCGACGGCTGAAACCATTGCCACTGCACAGGAGTATACCTGATCAAGACGCACATCACCATTGAAACGATGCGTACGTACCTCAGACAAAATGCTAGCGACCCTTCCCACCACTTGCTAAGCCTCGCTACTTAGAGGCCCTGCACGAAATTTAGTGCAATTGTCTGTGCGCATCGTGCATCGTTTACGTCAGGTTTTACGCCTGCGGAGAAATTGGTCTATTTTCCGTGGTGCCTGACCCTTCCACAAGTACCTCTTACAACTTCAGAAATACAGAATAAATCAAATTTGCCTACGTCAGCCCTAAAACAATTGAGCCTGCACCTTTTGCACGAAACGTACAATAACCACAATCACGTTTACGACGATAGTTCAACCACAACGTCTAGTTCTGCCAGTGCGGTTATTATACCAGCTAGAGGAATCACCCTGCGAATCAAGCTGTCACACGTCACTACGTCTACGGTGGCAGCACTTGCAGCTTTGCGTGGCACCCTATAGAGTATGTCAAGTCCCAGAAACCTAGTAAATTTACTGTTTTCCGACTCGAAACTGGCCTTACAGAACATGCAGTCAGTTTTTCGACGAGGTTGCCACAAACAGTTAAAGTACGAGGTTGTCAAAAAACAGGCCACGAGGTCAATTTCCAGTGGCTACCTGGTTATTGTGGAATCAGTGGCAATGATGCCGCAGACAAAGTGGCTCGCACATACCACCAAGAAGAGCACACCCTTCTGATTCCTTTGTCAAGGACAGACGCTGCAAAGCAACTTCACCCTACACGTAGTCTGTGTTTGCTGGAGTGGAACACCCCAAGCATAAGACATACGAGACTGCACCAAATAAACCCTCGACTGAAACTTCGACCTCCATCCGGACTTCGTCGACGTAAAGCTCCGCTTCTTTGCCGGCTTTGGTTGGGAGTTGCCTTCACAAAAGCATATACAACGCTCATTGGATTGACCGACAGTGCTGAATGCGATGTCTGCGACACCGAAGAAAACATCGACCATCTGCTATGCGGTTTCCCTCGATTTTCCGCTGAGAGACAAAATCTTTCTGACGCATAGCGACAAGTGAACGATCGTCCACTCTCCGTGGAGATGCTGTTGGAGCACCGTCCTCGTCTTTCGTCGGCTCAAAAGGCAGTCAAAGCGGTCTTGCGCTTTTTGAGGACTTTTGTGTATGCCACCACTGCATACGCGTCAGCCTATTGACTGACAATTTTTTCGTCTCTTTCTATTCTTTTTCTCCTCTCTCTCACTTTTATACTCTCCTTTCCCTTTACCCCAGCATAGGGTAGCAAACAGGGCATGTGCCTAGTTAATCTCCCTGCCTTCTCTCTTGTTGTTCTTGTCATTCCTTCCTTCCTTTCTTCCTATATTGATGATTGATTGATATGTGGGGTTTAACGTCCCAAAACCACCATATAATTATGAGAGACGCCGTAGTGGAGGGCTCCGGAAATTTTGACCACCTGGGATTCTTTAACCTGCGCCTATATTGCCCGTGCATCAAATCAGCTACCAACTATGCTTCAATGAGTAATGCGTTCGTGATTCTGAGTTCATGCGTTCAATACTAACAAAAACTACATGTAGCATTGTTACAGCATGCCACATAGTAGCAAAAAGGTTTTATTGCGAGACAGAAAAGCGATGCAATTTGCAGTCCTTGTTTGAGTCTGAGTATTAATATTACAGCGTGTCTTTATCGAACCATCCGCCAACAACCAGGTGCTTTTTGGCCTCAGGAGCTTTCGTAAAGTTGTTCATTCATTCGTATTTTTAATATGGGCACTCTTACAAGCGTGCCTGTTTAGTAGTTTCAAAAAGCAACCATCTCTAGACATGTAATGTTGCGCCATGTATTTTCGTACACCTCCAGATCCAGTACTACCGGGCACTAGTAGGTCATACTCGAAAACCTCGACAATTGATTGATTTGATCATCATAATTTTGGGCTGCTAATTATTAAGGTCATAAAAGTAATAAACCTTACTGCAGGTAATTGAGATCAGTTCTCACGTATACGCTAACAAAAAATCTGACAGCGTGCCCTACGGTGTGTGATCTATTTTATGAGATCGGGTCATTTTTTAGTGAAATTGTACGGAAGTAAAACACGACGCTTGCTCATTACTTAAATCACCAACCTTGATCAAGGTGACTGCCTTTTGTCGTAGCTTCATCGATTTTTTTTATACAGAAGAAACCTGGTGAGACTTAACAAGTCTTACACGGTAATGAGACGTCTGCAGAATTACGTTGCCGCTATCCCAAATACTCAAGAAGTGCTGAAGTGCAGTCAACACAAAAGGCGAATGTAGCCCCGTTAGGATTCTGCGCCCTTACTTCATTCGCTTTTTAGCGCATCTAATTGGGAGAATAAGCTGGGTATTTGGGCACGCTAGTGTATTTCTGCTAATTTCGCCTGTTACGTCTGGGCGTCTATTATGCTGTTACCATGCGGATTACAATGAGCGTATTTATCAATGCCCGTATGTCGTTCTGAATGACCCATAGACATTAAGACTAAGTTGATGTTCTTTCCTTTCTTGAACATGCTCCTCGGGAGAGAAACCAGCATATCTTTCTTTATGTTCTAGTTCTTCCATACCTATTTAAGTGAGTTTTAAGGCGAAAACTTGAAATGCCTCTAACCATAATAAGTTACCGTCGGCGTCCGCATGAACACGAGGCATGCGTAAAATGATCACATACCGACGTCCCCATATGACGGCATCGTGATGTCACCGAAATATGTTACGTCATGTGATGATGTGATCACATTTCCGTTTGGTCAAAGATGGACCAATTTAGGAAGCATTGTATTTCAATTTTTTTTACATGAAATAAGACAAAGAGTTACTGTCACATTTTTTCGTAGCTGTTGCCTCGCTTCGAAAATTGTAAGCGGTACATGATGCGACACCGTGCTTCATGCTGCCGATGGCTGAAAGTACTGGTATTGGTCGAGCCATTGAAACTAAGAAGCCTTAATTTGTGTTACTGTTCAAAAACAACGTGGTCCTTATCAAAAAAGGATACACATTAACGTACTACGTGTCATCGCAGACTTATTTCATGAGCTGCTGCTTCACTGAGACAGCTTATATATTTTTCCGAACGCACGCACGGGAAAGATAAAACTAAACACTACGGGCGCACCCTCACAGCTGTTCCATTTAAAGCAACGAAACTTACATTTATCTTTGACAAGCGCCCCTCCCCCCATCGGTAGGCCCGAATACCTACCAGATAAAGCAAAATAAACATATTCAGCAACACTACCGGTATCGAAACAGTGCACAAAATCACAGCATATCCCCGAAGTGAATGGTGGCGGCTGGGCGAAGCTCCGGGGATGATTATTAACCCCCATACACTCTTTCTTTCTTTCTTTCTTTCTTTCTTTCTTTCTTTCTTTCTTTCTTTCTTTCTTTCTTTCTTTTCATAATGAATTGCACTTCATGACCATAAGAGAAAGAGCCGGGAGCGAGCAAGTTTTATAGCCCTTGGGGCAGCGCATCGCCATAAACAGCTTTCCAAGAGTGCTCCCGCGAAGATCGTTCTCCTCTTCTACCTACAATTGGTGCGCTCGCGGCCGGCGCTCTCAGCGCGTACAAGCCAGGACAACGGACATAATATGTCACGCTGACGAAGGGGCAAGGCTCGATCCCAAGGAGCTTCGCCCCTAAAAGGCAAACTTGGGACTCAGCTCACACATTTGTAGCAGGATCACAACCCGTAACTATCAAGAAGTCAAATTCCTTATCAGGGGTGCTATGCCGGATCACTCGAGCTTGGCGAAACTCGGGATCTTTCTAAGCACTTGCGGCAACCCCATTTGAATGGGCCAACAGTGCGAAAAAGTCAAATCCACCATTCAGCGTGCTGTATTTCTTTGGTTATGATGAAACCCGGCATGGTGACGAGGGTGGTCGGCAAAGCTGCATGGTGTTTTCAGACAAGTGGCATCTTCTTGCATTTGTTTGTCGTTCCAGTGAGCTGTCACAAACGAGCGCTCAAAAAAGAGCGTGCCGCCTAATTCTGGCGACCAAGTGCTAGAGAGACGCCTCAACGTCAACGATAATGAAAAAAAGAAGCATCCAAAGACTCCCCGGGCGTGCCGTCTCTCCCCCTCGGAAGCGTCGTTTCGCCGACCAATCTCCTCACATCGGCCGCCGAGCAAGCCCCGGAAGGATCTCGAAAAAAAGGGGCGTGGTGGTGCAGAGTTGCGTCACGTGTCGCAGACGGCTCTCGAAGCGTCTCGCTCTTTCCCCCGCCTTGGCTGTGCATCGCGCCGCCGAAACAATTAGAATTTTCTGGAATCTAGCGCGAAAGGTATTTAAGCGAGCAGCGGAGAAGAAGAAAGTTTGCGCCAGTGTGCGTAGGGAGTTCCCGCCGTGTCGGCGAAGGTTTTGTCCTCAGTGACAAAGCAGGAGAAGATTGAAGTTTACGCCCATGTGCGTAGACAGGAGAGGAAGAAAGTTTTGCGCAAGTGTGCGTAGGGTCATTCCGCCTTGGCAGCGAAGGGATCTGTCGTCAAAGGCAACGCAGGTGAAAAAGAGAGTTTCCACCTGAGGGGTGAAGGCTGGTGCACCAGCAGAAGAATAGTGTGAGACAACCGCCAAAGAGCGAAGACGCGTCCTGCAATCGCGACGCGTGGGAAGCCGATGTGTTACAGGCGAAGAAGTTTGTTGGTTGGAGAGCGGCCAATCGAAGACGCGAGGTTTCTTGGAAGAGGGACTTCGGGAGCAGCGGATTGAAGACAGCATTGGACTTTGAGTGAGTGATTCTTGGACTTTGTTCCAAGGACTTTGGACTGAATAAGTTTTCGAACTCTTTAGTCTTTAAGTGTCTTGGTTGTTCGATACATGTGATTGCATTGTAGTGCGTGTTGTTGTGTCTGTTTTATCGAGTGTAACCTTTTGTACTGTGTAGCACGTTGTTTGATTGGTGACATATCGCATTCAACTATTGTCGAGCATGCATATTTGTGTATCGTCTGATCTGTCATATTTGAGAATATAATTTTGTTTTGTTTATCAACTCTCGGCTCTGACTTGTTCTTTGGTCCACAGCTGGCGTCTGCTGGCGTGCCAAATAGGACCACTTCTAAATTGTGCGCACTTTCGTGGTGCAGTTCGGGGGGCCGATACTGTGTACCAGGCGGGCCACCGCTTAATAAATCGGGATGATCCCACCTCACCTGGCCACCTTGAGAGAGGGCGCGCGCGCGGCGCGGCGGCCATCAATAAACAGTCCCTTGCTAGCTAGCGTCTCGTGTGGTTGTGTCTTTGCTGAGCGCGTAAAGCAGAACATGGTGTCAGAAGTGTAACAGTCGAACCCTGCGCTGAAGATGGACTGCCTACCACCACCCGAGCCACTTGTACTGACAAATACTCCGGCCGACAACTGGAAAAAGTTCCGCCAACGAATCGAACTCTACTTCAAAGCTACTGAGACCAACAAGAAACGGACGCCAGCACAGAAGGCTGCCATCTTTCTACACGTCGCGGGCCCAGAGGCAATTGAAGTGTTTAACACCCTACCTCTATCAGCAGAACAACGAGAGGACTATGACTCGATCGTCAAAGCCTTCGAAGACTACTGCACGCCTCGGTGCAACGAGACATTCGAGAGGTACGTCCTGCGCAGTCGGCAACAACAGGATGGTGAACCTTTCGAACAGTTTTTGCGCGACATTCAGTTGAAAGCACAGACTTGTAATTTTGGCGAACTTAGGGACTCGATGGTGAGGGACCAGATAGTGTGCGGTATCGTCGACAAGAAGCTACGTGCACGCCTGCTTCAGGAGAAGGACTTAACCCTAGAATCAGCTGTAGAAATCTGCAAAGCCGCGGAACTGGCAGCAACGCAGAACCGGGCTCTTGAAAGCGAAGCGAAAGTGCAGAGAGTCGAAAAAATTGCAAACGCTGCCGGACAGTCTTGTACGAGCGGACAACGTCGACGCTGTGGCTACTGTGGCAAGATTCACGGACCAAGACGCTGCCCAGCGTTTGGAAAAACGTGCACGCTGTGCAACAAAAGAAACCATTTTGCAGCTTGCTGCAGGAGTAGACGCGGCGTTCATGAGTTAGGCGTCGCTGCAACAGAAGATGCACTGGAGGAGTCCTCGGACGCTACCGATGAAGACATTCAAGTTCTCACGGTACAAATCAGAAACGTGTCCAAAAATCAGGATTGGACGGTGGCAGGGGACCTTGCCGGGCACCCGACAGAACTGAAAGTGGATACAGGAGCGCAAGCGAACATATTGCCGTACTCGTACTTTCGCAGGATGCGTTTGCCGACCATGGTGCGGCCATCGACCACAGTACTTACTAACTACGAAGGAAGCAAAATACATCATTTGGGCGTTATCAGTCTGCCACTACGTCTAGGAGAGCAGCAAGAGAATATCAGTTTTTTTGTGGTCAAGAGAGGCAAGCAAGTCCTACTCGGATTGAATGCAGCAGAACGTTTCGGGCTGATTTCCCGCGTTCACGATGTATCTTCAAGAAGTGACGTTAGCACCGACTGGGTCACCGAGTTCCCGGAGTTATTCCACGGTCTGGGCTGCATCCGTAGACCATATTCGCTGGCAATGAAGGATGATGCGCGCCCCACGATCATGCCGCCGAGGAAAGTGCCACACGCACTGCGAGCGCCACTTAAGCAGGAGTTGGCCCGGATGGTCTCGCAGGGCATCATATGCAAAATGGAAGAGCCGTCAGACTGGGTGAGTCCCCTTGTTCTTATTATGAAGAAGAATGGCCGCATGCGAATATGCCTAGACCCGCGGTACATTAATCGAAGCCTTAAACGCGAGCATTATCAGCTACCCTCACGTGAAGAAATAGAAGCAGAGCTGGCAGGAGCGGTGATGTTCACCAAGCTTGATGCCAATAGCGGGTTTCACCAGATCCCCTTAGACGAAGACACTTCAAAGATCTGCACCTTTAGCACGCCGTTCGGAAGATACCGATTTTTGCGCCTGCCATTTGGTATCGCGTCCGCCCCCGAAGTATTTCAGAAGGCAATGACGGAAGTGTTTGAAAACCTGCCGGGCACACGCGTATATGTCGATGATATTTTAATTTGGGGTGCATCAAAAGAGCAGCATGATCAACGCCTGCGTGCAGCACTGATGGCAGCGAGAAAGGCTGGCCTGACACTGAACAAAGAAAAGTGTCTGTTCGCGAAGGCCGAAGTTAAATTCCTGGGAGATTGTATCAGCAAAGAAGGAATAAAACCCGATGCTAGTCTCATTGAATGCGTTGCCAACATGCAAAAGCCGTCGAGTAAACAGGAAGTTCAAAGGTTTTTAGGTATTATGAATTACTTTGGCAAATTCATACCTAATCTCTCAAAAAGAACTGACGCCCTTAGGTCATTGATAAAGAATGATGTTGAATTCATATGGGAAGTTCACCATGACAAAGAATGGAAAGATCTTATTAAGGCTTTGACATCGGCTCCAGTGATCGCAGTTTTTGACCCATTGAAGCAAACGAAACTCTCAGCTGATGCATCAAGCTTTGCAGTAGGTGCTGCTCTTCTTCAACTCCATGACCAAGATTGGCGCCCAGTGGGTTATGCTTCAAGGGTGCTCTCAAAGGCTGAAACAAAATATGCCCAAATTGAAAAGGAAGCGCTGGCCGTGACGTTTGCTTGTGAGCGTTTCCGGGAGTTCGTACTGGGGTTATCAGTGACAGTCGAAACAGACCACCGACCTTTGCTTGCTATTTCACAAAAGAACCTGAGTGAAATGCCGCCACGATTGCAGCGCTATTTCTTGAGGCTAATGCCTTTTGATATCAAATTGCAATATGTACCTGGGAAGCATCTGCTAGTGGCGGACACACTGTCCCGAATTCCAGGAACCCAACCGAGTGACGGAGAAAGCGAACAAGACGTATGCATCCATGCGACTCGCGTGCTAGCCAGCATCGTAAGTGAGAACACGAAGACTGAACTGACCTCTGCAATCCTGGCGGACCCATACCTCAAGCAAGTGGTGGAGGCACTCCAGGAAGGACGACCAGTCTCAGGCGAACTAGCTCCATGTTTGTCAGAACTGTCATATGTTGATGGAGTGCTTTTGCGGGGCAGCAGGGTGGTAATCCCAAAGAGTCTGAGGCGATCCATGCTGCAACGTCTTCATGAAGGCCATTTGGGAATGAGCAAGTGCAAAGCCAGAGCACGCCTTCTGATGTACTGGCCTGGGATGAATGCTGACATCAAGTCACTCATTAGCAAGTGTGCCACATGTCAGCACTTTGCCTACCGGCAACCTTCAGAGCCACTGTTATCGAGGGAAATCCCAACGCGGCCGTGGCAGCGAATTGGTGTCGACCTATTTGACCATGGGGGCAAGCGTTACCTGGTTGCGTACTGTGCCTACTCCAACTACCCAGAAGTGGAACAGTTGCCTCAGTCAACAAGTCAGGTCGTAGTGGACACACTAGGGACCATGTTTGCTCGCCACGGTATACCCATTGAAGTCTGTACCGATGGAGGACCACAGTTCACATCGCGAGAGTTTAGACAGTTTGCAGTAAAATACGATTTTACTCATACCATATCCAGTCCACACTTCCCCAGGGCCAATGGTCTAGCTGAGAAAGGGGTACAGGTCGTAAAGCGCCTCTTGAAGAAAAGTGAGTACGCTGGCGAGGAGTTCTGGGTTGCACTGCTCAATTATCGAATCTCGCCCCTGATAGACGGACGCACACCAAGTCAGCTCCTTATGGGACGGATGCTTCGGGGACGACTTCCAGACTTCTCATCGGCTTCGACATCGTCAGTGCGGAAACATCCACAGGATCACGGCAAAGGCATACCTCTCACACCTCTCTCCGAAGGGGACGTCGTCAGAATAAGAAACGACAAGGGGTGGTTTCCGAAAGCCCGAGTAGAGAAACTTGCTGGCCCTAGATCTTACATAGTCTGTACAGATGAAGGCCGGCGTTATCGAAGGAATCGTCAGCATCTAAAAAGGACGCCCGAACACTTAGACCCACTGGATGACAAGGATGTTGCACCGATAATCCCGTCGCCTATACAGCATAGACAACATTCAACATCAGATACAGCGCCCGATTTGACAACAGCATCCGCATCACGAAAGGAACGACATCCGTCACAACAGGCGCCTGCATCGGATGCTCTACTGAACCAGTCAGCTGCACGTGCACCACCCATTGCAAGTCAACCATCAAGGGACCCCGACGTGGTCCCGTCCCAGCATAAGGTCACATGCCAGGCACAAGAAGCAGCCGACTCGAGTCTCAGAAGATCAACTAGGCCACGTAGAGCACCGACGCGCTTTGCCGACTACATCACCTAAAGAAAAAGGAGGATGTACCAGGCGGGCCACCGCTTAATAAATCGGGATGATCCCACCTCACCTGGCCACCTTGAGAGAGGGCGCGCGCGCGGCGCGGCGGCCATCAATAAACAGTCCCTTGCTAGCTAGCGTCTCGTGTGGTTGTGTCTTTGCTGAGCGCGTAAAGCAGAACATGGTGTCAGAAGTGTAACAGTCGAACCCTGCGCTGAAGATGGACTGCCTACCACCACCCGAGCCACTTGTACTGACAAATACTCCGGCCGACAACTGGAAAAAGTTCCGCCAACGAATCGAACTCTACTTCAAAGCTACTGAGACCAACAAGAAACGGACGCCAGCACAGAAGGCTGCCATCTTTCTACACGTCGCGGGCCCAGAGGCAATTGAAGTGTTTAACACCCTACCTCTATCAGCAGAACAACGAGAGGACTATGACTCGATCGTCAAAGCCTTCGAAGACTACTGCACGCCTCGGTGCAACGAGACATTCGAGAGGTACGTCCTGCGCAGTCGGCAACAACAGGATGGTGAACCTTTCGAACAGTTTTTGCGCGACATTCAGTTGAAAGCACAGGCTTGTAATTTTGGCGAACTTAGGGACTCGATGGTGAGGGACCAGATAGTGTGCGGTATCGTCGACAAGAAGCTACGAGCACGCCTGCTTCAGGAGAAGGACTTAACCCTAGAATCAGCTGTAGAAATCTGCAAAGCCGCGGAACTGGCAGCAACGCAGAACCGGGCTCTTGAAAGCGAAGCGAAAGTGCAGAGAGTCGAAAAAATTGCAAACGCTGCCGGACAGTCTCGTACGAGCGGACAACGTCGACGCTGTGGCTACTGTGGCAAGATTCACGGACCAAGACGCTGCCCAGCGTTTGGAAAAACGTGCACGCTGTGCAACAAAAGAAACCATTTTGCAGCTTGCTGCAGGAGTAGACGCGGCGTTCATGAGTTAGGCGTCGCTGCAACAGAAGATGCACTGGAGGAGTCCTCGGACGCTACCGATGAAGACATTCAAGTTCTCACGGTACAAATCAGAAACGTGTCCAAAAATCAGGATTGGACGGTGGCAGGGGACCTTGCCGGGCACCCGACAGAACTGAAAGTGGATACAGGAGCGCAAGCGAACATATTGCCGTACTCGTACTTTCGCAGGATGCGTTTGCCGACCATGGTGCGGCCATCGACCACAGTACTTACTAACTACGAAGGAAGTAAAATACATCATTTGGGCGTTATCAGTCTGCCACTACGTCTAGGAGAGCAGCAAGAGAATATCAGTTTTTTTGTGGTCAAGAGAGGCAAGCAAGTCCTACTCGGATTGAATGCAGCAGAACGTTTCGGGCTGATTTCCCGCGTTCACGATGTATCTTCAAGAAGTGACGTTAGCACCGACTGGGTCACCGAGTTCCCGGAGTTATTCCACGGTCTGGGCTGCATCCGTAGACCATATTCGCTGGCAATGAAGGATGATGCGCGCCCCACGATCATGCCGCCGAGGAAAGTGCCACACGCACTGCGAGCGCCACTTAAGCAGGAGTTGGCCCGGATGGTCTCGCAGGGCATCATATGCAAAATGGAAGAGCCGTCAGACTGGGTGAGTCCACTTGTTCTTATTATGAAGAAGAATGGCCGCATGCGAATATGCCTAGACCCGCGGTACATTAATCGAAGCCTTAAACGCGAGCATTATCAGCTACCCTCACGTGAAGAAATAGAAGCAGAGCTGGCAGGAGCGGTGATGTTCACCAAGCTTGATGCCAATAGCGGGTTTCACCAGATCCCCTTAGACGAAGACACTTCAAAGATCTGCACCTTTAGCACGCCGTTCGGAAGATACCGATTTTTGCGCCTGCCATTTGGTATCGCGTCCGCCCCCGAAGTATTTCAGAAGGCAATGACGGAAGTGTTTGAAAACCTGCCGGGCACACGCGTATATGTCGATGATATTTTAATTTGGGGTGCATCAAAAGAGCAGCATGATCAACGCCTGCGTGCAGCACTGATGGCAGCGAGAAATAACGCCGGCCTTCATCTGTACAGACTATGTAAGATCTAGGGCCAGCAAGTTTCTCTACTCGGGCTTTCGGAAACCACCCCTTGTCGTTTCTTATTCTGACGACGTCCCCTTCGGAGAGAGGTGTGAGAGGTATGCCTTTGCCGTGATCCTGTGGATGTTTCCGCACTGACGATGTCGAAGCCGATGAGAAGTCTGGAAGTCGTCCCCGAAGCATCCGTCCCATAAGGAGCTGACTTGGTGTGCGTCCGTCTATCAGGGGCGAGATTCGATAATTGAGCAGTGCAACCCAGAACTCCTCGCCAGCGTACTCACTTTTCTTCAAGAGGCGCTTTACGACCTGTACCCCTTTCTCAGCTAGACCATTGGCCCTGGGGAAGTGTGGACTGGATATGGTATGAGTAAAATCGTATTTTACTGCAAACTGTCTAAACTCTCGCGATGTGAACTGTGGTCCTCCATCGGTACAGACTTCAATGGGTATACCGTGGCGAGCAAACATGGTCCCTAGTGTGTCCACTACGACCTGACTTGTTGACTGAGGCAACTGTTCCACTTCTGGGTAGTTGGAGTAGGCACAGTACGCAACCAGGTAACGCTTGCCCCCATGGTCAAATAGGTCGACACCAATTCGCTGCCACGGCCGCGTTGGGATTTCCCTCGATAACAGTGGCTCTGAAGGTTGCCGGTAGGCAAAGTGCTGACATGTGGCACACTTGCTAATGAGTGACTTGATGTCAGCATTCATCCCAGGCCAGTACATCAGAAGGCGTGCTCTGGCTTTGCACTTGCTCATTCCCAAATGGCCTTCATGAAGACGTTGCAGCATGGATCGCCTCAGACTCTTTGGGATTACCACCCTGCTGCCCCGCAAAAGCACTCCATCAACATATGACAGTTCTGACAAACATGGAGCTAGTTCGCCTGAGACTGGTCGTCCTTCCTGGAGTGCCTCCACCACTTGCTTGAGGTATGGGTCCGCCAGGATTGCAGAGGTCAGTTCAGTCTTCGTGTTCTCACTTACGATGCTGGCTAGCACGCGAGTCGCATGGATGCATACGTCTTGTTCGCTTTCTCCGTCACTCGGTTGGGTTCCTGGAATTCGGGACAGTGTGTCCGCCACTAGCAGATGCTTCCCAGGAACATATTGCAATTTGATATCAAAAGGCATTAGCCTCAAGAAATAGCGCTGCAATCGTGGCGGCATTTCACTCAGGTTCTTTTGTGAAATAGCAAGCAAAGGTCGGTGGTCTGTTTCGACTGTCACTGATAACCCCAGTACGAACTCCCGGAAACGCTCACAAGCAAACGTCACGGCCAGCGCTTCCTTTTCAATTTGGGCATATTTTGTTTCAGCCTTTGAGAGCACCCTTGAAGCATAACCCACTGGGCGCCAATCTTGGTCATGGAGTTGAAGAAGAGCAGCACCTACTGCAAAGCTTGATGCATCAGCTGAGAGTTTCGTTTGCTTCAATGGGTCAAAAACTGCGATCACTGGAGCCGATGTCAAAGCCTTAATAAGATCTTTCCATTCTTTGTCATGGTGAACTTCCCATATGAATTCAACATCATTCTTTATCAATGACCTAAGGGCGTCAGTTCTTTTTGAGAGATTAGGTATGAATTTGCCAAAGTAATTCATAATACCTAAAAACCTTTGAACTTCCTGTTTACTCGACGGCTTTTGCATGTTGGCAACGCATTCAATGAGACTAGCATCGGGTTTTATTCCTTCTTTGCTGATACAATCTCCCAGGAATTTAACTTCGGCCTTCGCGAACAGACACTTTTCTTTGTTCAGTGTCAGGCCAGCCTTTCTCGCTGCCATCAGTGCTGCACGCAGGCGTTGATCATGCTGCTCTTTTGATGCACCCCAAATTAAAATATCATCGACATATACGCGTGTGCCCGGCAGGTTTTCAAACACTTCCGTCATTGCCTTCTGAAATACTTCGGGGGCGGACGCGATACCAAATGGCAGGCGCAAAAATCGGTATCTTCCGAACGGCGTGCTAAAGGTGCAGATCTTTGAAGTGTCTTCGTCTAAGGGGATCTGGTGAAACCCGCTATTGGCATCAAGCTTGGTGAACATCACCGCTCCTGCCAGCTCTGCTTCTATTTCTTCACGTGAGGGTAGCTGATAATGCTCGCGTTTAAGGCTTCGATTAATGTACCGCGGGTCTAGGCATATTCGCATGCGGCCATTCTTCTTCATAATAAGAACAAGGGGACTCACCCAGTCTGACGGCTCTTCCATTTTGCATATGATGCCCTGCGAGACCATCCGGGCCAACTCCTGCTTAAGTGGCGCTCGCAGTGCGTGTGGCACTTTCCTCGGCGGTGCCAAATAGGACCACTTCTAAATTGTGCGCACTTTCGTGGTGCAGTTCGGGGGGCCGATACTGAGGCCCGTGGAATCAGCCCGGTGATCGCCTCCCTAATTAGCGGGACCTGTGACTTGACTGCAAAAGTGCACACATGTAATAGATGTATTGAAAGATTTTCCTGATGATATTTTTTGCAATGGCACAAGCCTATTTAAATTCATTTTGAAACATTTTGTCCTTGCACTAAGTCTGCTTTAAATAATCACTACGGTGGCCTCTGAGATTTGTTCCGGCCGAGCGTTTCGCAACATCGCGACCGCAAACAAAACCTGAGGCCACTTGTTAATATTCATGGTCAGCCTGTACAATCTAGCACACTGCTCGGCCGGTACGCACCTTATTCGTCGTCTTCATCGTCAGCTGGCACCCGAACCCATGCGGCCAGCTACTTACCTATTTGGCTGGGTGGTATAATTGGCTATTTAGACCAGGACATGACATGACCAAAATAATTAGGCCAAGTCGTGGCAAGACCATTCTAATTATGCCCTCTTTTAACAAGAAAGTGGTAATTTAGTCATACGTAAAGCTAAAACCATGCTAACTGCAGCCTATCAGTTGACGCACTGACAAATCATGCCATATAACATGACGTTTATCAAGAGCACGCTAAGTAAAACCGCGTTAATCAGACCTTACTGATATGATGACTATTATAATTATGCTAATAAAACCTATATTAAATAGCTCTATAATAATGATGGCTTTGCTAGCTGTGCCTGAGATAACTATTGCCGTTTTATTTTAAACATTATCAAGTAAAACAAAACTGTTCAATGTTATGTTCATTAAGCACTAGGTAATTAGTATAATAAATTAGAACAGAGCTGATGTGGCCTTCGCTTCGAAGCAGACTAAAGCATATGAATGGACGACAACATTGAAAAGCTGTAAGAAGTTGGTTATCACAAGCTCCTCCATGGCTTCAGGCTTACATGAGTAGCGCTAGATTACCAAAATATTTTATATGCAATTATGCCACTGCTTAGCGTCTACTGCATTAAACTCTTCACAGTCACACAGGTATACCATGACAGTCAGGAGTTTAACCGTGGTCGTCTCAGAATTAACAAATTTTTAACCGAGTTCACGCGTCAATCAGTTTGATGGACAGACGCCAGCCGCAAAGATCGGGTTCGTCCAGCCATGGCCGGGCTGCCCGCCACGGTGGTCTAGTGGCTAAGGCACTCGGCTGCTGACCTCGGTCACGGGATCGGCTCCCGGCTGCGGCGACTGCATTTTCGATAGAGGCGAAAACGCTGTAGGCCGTGTGCTCAGATTTGGTTGCATGTTAAAGATCCTTAGGTCGTCTAAATTTCTGGAGCCCCCCACTACGGCGTCCCTCATAATCATATAGTAGTTTTGGGACGCTAAACAGTATCAGTCTATCATCGCATTCGGGTCTATATACCGGTAGAGGCAACCATCTGTTAGAGAAAACTTCTGTGTCGTGGGGTATTTCAGTTAGTTTGCGTTCATTATTGCCTAAAGAGAAAAATCTACGGCTGCTTTATGAGTTGATTGTGAAAGACAAAAAAATGTTAAGTTATGAATCAAACTGACAGAACAACTTTACTTTTTCGATATGACATAATAGGAGTTGGGCAAACAGAACGAGGCATAACTTCACAAGGCAAATGCGGGCTTTACAAAATTTGTCACTTGCAAACAGGCATTGTTTTTAAGGCAATTAATATTGGGAAATACCTACATATCCTTAAAAGATGAAAACGCAAGAATAACGAGTAATAAAATTTTTTTACAACGTTTATGGACCTCTACGTATACGTTACTCGTCGTGCGGACACAGTGCATGCAAGTGAAAGAGCAGCCGAAGACCACGCTGTCATTGTGCCATCTATAGAAGTATTTACTTTGACATTTTATTTAACCCTAAATTATCGAGAGCATCGAACGCAATAGGCACTTTCACAACAGGGTACGCAAGTTTCAGCGTTAGATAATTCCTGATCAGCCCGAGAAGTGAAGAGCGTGCATAGTTGTGCTCGGAGCTGTAATCAAATCTGCCTGTACTTTTTATGGTACAATGGTACAATGGGATGACGATAGTTATAGCGCGACAACAAAACGACGACACAGAGACAAGAAGGCCACGAAAGACACGAAAGACACGAAAGTCTGTCTCGTCGTTTTGTTCTCGCGCTATAACTATCGTCATGCCATACCAACTAGCCCATGCTGCCACACTTCTAAGGTACAATTGGACATCGTGACAGCACATACGTAGCTAATGCGCTGCCATGCCTCAGATATTGAATCAGTTGTTTTTTTAAGGAATAATGTTTTTTTTTGGAGGGGAGGGGGGTATTCGAAACCCTCAAGGCTGCGACAGATGCTGCTGTGAATATGCGATAGCCTGTTAAGGCTTTCAATATCACTTCTGACCCAAACATAGATACTTAGGAGGCGAAAGTGAATGACAATGGTGTGGAGGGGGCTCTCTGAAATAAGGTAAAAATATGAAAACAAATAAACTAGGATATATAGTTTCTCTTTTGATAGTGGAAACATTTTCGCTTCGTAAAGTCCAAAGACGAAATCATGGTTGCTATGCTGCCGAACGACAACACAGTAGTTTCCATGTTCTGTAACTAGGTGGCCATCCACTGAAAAAAGAAGAAACGTAGTGACATTGCCAACTCTCCTCAGCATTAGAAACACTAGATCATTTCTTTTTATTCTGTCACCGATATTCTCATCAAAGGAAAAGATACTTGGTCGAACGAATTGAGAAGCCAGGCTTAAAAATAAACCTGGCAGTAATTTTATCCTTTGGAGGAATTTTATTAGGTATTAGCCACAGGGAGGTTTGCTCTTCCGTATGTGCGTACATAATGGCAACAAGAAGATTACCTTGTTAGTCTATTGTTATTAGTATTTTCGGCTCCGAGACTCCCTGAGTGCCTGACCGCTAGCTCGTGTATCATTTTCATACATTTTTCACGATTTGTTTTGCTTTATACTGAAATCCTATTTAAAGATTTTAAATGCATAACTAAATAACTTGATGATCCTGCCACCCGGTTCTTGGCCGATCCCCCTTTGTGGGCGAGTGCCAGCAAAGCAAAAAGGCTCATCATCATGATCATTATTATTATTATTATTATTATTATTATTATTATTATTATTATTATTATTATTATTATTATTATTATTATTATTATTATTATTATTATTATTATTATTATTATTATTATTATTATTATTATTATCATCTTAAACAGCTGCACGGAAAGGGCTGGGGTCTACGACCGTGCTGCGAGTAACTGCAGATCTTTTATCCGCCAGAAAAAGTGGTACAGACCTACATATACCGAGATGATAGAAATGGCCGCATACAATGCATACGGGACCAGCATGCCATGCATACAGGTTTCAGCAGAACACCTGTGTGTTAACTATTGTCCTTCACTCGCATACTAGCAGGACACTCACTTGGTGTTGTATAGCCTAACAGAAATGTCAAGAGATTCCTATAGTGTCCGCTGGCTTTCTAGGACTATATTCATACCGACATTTTCAAAATCTTGAAAAACAGTGCAAGTATTCCACAATACGTTGAAATAGCGTTGCAAGAAGCGTGACGTTATGTTTTCGTAAAGCGCTGATGTTTCTATAAGCTGTATGGGACAAGACGACCTTGGTATTCGTTTGGTGAGGGCCTATAGCGTGCTCTCCATTATTTCAATTCCCCAGCATTTCGAATGCTATCTCGACCTTTTCTAAATGGCTTTTCTAAAGTACCATGTCATAACTTCTGCCACAACCATTTAAAGTTTATAAAAACTTTGCACATGTTGCCTATTGCATGTAAATAAATGTGCTAAGTCTCAATGAAATACTACCAGTGCGTCTTTCGTGGTCCTTAAATGGGCTAAATTTTAGTGGACGAGGGCAGATTAGTGGGATTTTCCCGATTTCTATGCCACGTGTGATGATGCTACAGCTTTTCGCGCACATTTGTACACGCCGCCGTTTTTACGTACTGCCTAAAAATATTCACTATATACAAAGAAATTTTCGCGAAAGGCTGTGTACTGCTAGCATGGCTTAGAAGAAGACGAAGAAGCGTCATCCATGCGCGTGCATCCTTTCCGTGTATACAAAGAGAAGGAAGAAGCAGAGAATTCGGTATCTGTGTTCGCCCACCTCAGCTGAGACATGAGTGTTTCTTCTCCTCATGGAACCGCCGGTGAGAGTTGATCGAGCGTATTAATTGTACTTAGCTGCTGATGCCGTGCTTAATTATATGTGCTTAATAAAATTCTAAGGTTCGCTAAAAGAGAATCAATGGCTTCACTTCAGGTGCTCTGTGAAGCAACCCTTACGTTTTTGCAGCTTATGAAGTTGTGCGCCGGCCGCTGCTCTTTTTTTTTCTTGTGAATATTTTTAAATGTGAAAGTGCAGCGTGACATCCAAGCAGTTGTTATTCGATGTATATGCGACAAAAAAACTCGTGTTATTTTTGTTGCAGATTTTTATCGCAGATTTTTGTCGCAAAAAAAAACAAAGCGAATAGCTCGTGTTTCTCAGGATGGAAACCTTGAAAATTTAGCGTCAGGATATTCACCACGCAACAAGCACTGAAGGCGGCGATGCCAAATAGATGGCAGAAGTTTCCTCGAACAGAAAACTCTCAAAGTCTACTGCATTAAAATATATTTCAAAGCCACCTCATTGTATCAGTTTTCACAGTGGCTAG
Source organism: Rhipicephalus microplus (assembly GCF_013339725.1). Lineage (NCBI taxonomy): Eukaryota > Metazoa > Arthropoda > Arachnida > Ixodida > Ixodidae > Rhipicephalus > Rhipicephalus microplus. The sequence continues at coordinate 34,130,663 of NC_051169.1, forward strand.
ATTTTAGCTTTTTATTAAATGTTCTTGACTTTTTAAAGCCAACACACTAAGCTTGAAGCCTTCCGGCTCTGTATTTTTTTTTTCTTTCATGTGAAATGCCTTTGTGCACTTTTATTTGCTTTTCACTGCCAGATATGCACACTATATGCATTATCATACTCATGAAAGTAGTTATTTTGACAAAGTTTGCATCTATCTGTTCCTTTCTAGCTTCAGGGAAATCATCTGCAACTGGAACAGTTGACGAGGGCATACCGCCAGAGCTACAAGAAGTCTTTGAGTAAGTAATAGTAATAACTTGTGAGGTATAACGTCCCAAACTCATGATATGCTTGGGAGATGCTGTATAAAGAAGAGCTCGGGGAATTTATACCACTCGGGTTATAAACACGCGTCTAAATTGATGCACGGGAAACCTTGAAAATTGGCATTATTCGAACTGTGGCTAGCTTCGGGCCTGTATTCACATAAAAGCTTTTTTTAATTGAAAATATTTGTTACTGAATATTTTAGCTGATCACGAAACAACACATATCAGAGAAGCAGGCTTGCCATCAGGAAAACGCAGTTACGAAAAAAAGTTTTGTGAACTCGATTCTTCTTTTGTATGTTCAATGACGCTGCTGCATAAGCATTATTGATAGAAGTGTCCATCATTATTTCCGCAATAGGACTACTTGATAAATGCACCAATATTTGTGTGAAAGCTTTTCATTTCGGTGTTTCTCGTTTTTATGTTATCGTGTTCGGATGTGAAACCCCAACGAGAGTTATTACACTATACTGTTGTTAAATTTACTTGATAATAAAATAAAATAAACCTCTGCTAGAAAATACAAACGTTGGTACTAACCGTGCTTACTATTAAAGTCACACTCATACAGAAAAGCAAAAGTACTCTTTATTACCACCGGCGTCGTGTACAGTGGCCACTTTTATATTGTTCCGAAGCTAGTGTGGTGGGATAAATAGGACAATGAAAAAAGTAGTCATGTCAAATTTCCTTCGAAAATTCATCTGCAACGTATAGATTGGAAGAAAACTTATATTTGAATTGGTATTCTGTGCACATAAACTGCACTTTTTTAAAACTTATTCTATGGTTTTATGCTGGCACGTGTACCCACATGCAGCATCATCGAGGAAATCACTGGCCAGATGGTCACGTGGCTAAAGAACTTGGTTGCCATCCCCAGTGTGTCAGCCGAAAAAGAACACCACAAGGACATCGTGCGTGCCATCAAAGAAACCAGCACGGTAACAAACTAAGCAGAAAATGCTCCATGCTTATAGAGATAACTTGCTTTTTTGTATTTTATTCTCCTACATGTAAGAACTTTCTGCGAGCATTTGAAAAATTGAACGCAAGTTCAGCCCACTCTCTTTAGTTTCGGTATTTTCATTCACAGATCATTTATTCACCAATACGCTGAGGAGTTGAAACTGTTCTCACGTTGGTTAGTGCCTGTTCATTCATGAACAAATTTGCCACATTCTCAGCTTATTTTACCCGACGGTCAAAGAGAATTCTATTTATCCATGTTTCAACGGCTGAAATGATGAAGCCTCATCAACATACTTCCCCTTTTTTGAAGCCTTCAAGTGAAAACCAGCAAAATAACGTTTTGTCCTCTCATTATACAATTTATGAGAGAGGCTTACATGCCTCGGTAAACGCGACAATAGACTACCGATGATGTCGGCGTCAATACGAGTGATACACAAAATCATGAAGGCGTGATGAAGTCACCATATGACGTCCTCATTACAGCACAGATCACCAAAATATCTGATGTTATCATGAAGTATGACGTTTTATAAACTTACGTCACATAATGACATCATCACGTGGCGTCGTCGCTTAGTAAAACATTGGCTAATCACCGAGGCATTACAAAAACAGGTGAGGTGCAGAAACCGCGGCATCATTACGATCCTAGAAGCAGTGCAAAACTGCGTCAATTGCAGATGGCTTTCGACGGGGTAGGGGGAGGATCAACACTCAGACCGAGAAGAAGATAGCCTTCGATCGCCTCCGAGTAGTCTTGGAAGAATGCGCAACAGGCCGTGGGAACTTTGTGTTGCGTGGGCTTCACTGGCCGAGGTTGAACAGTTTCACGTTGCTTGCGGTTAGTGGTGCTGCGCATGCGCCAGGACCTGTGAATGCGCGCGCCTCATCTATTTGCGCATTTCAGAGGAGTGACGTCATAGCTGCGGCAGACGCATTTTGACTGTACCGCTTGGCTCGTCAACTTCGAGCCACGCTGCTTTCATCCACTAACGTGCCTGCCGTGGCACTACATACTTTGAGCGGTGCGTTTGCCAATACGTTGTACCTATGAAGAAGCAGAGTGACATTGCTGCCCAGCGTCGCGAAAGAGCGGGGAAGCTTAACTCATCGGATCCCGAAGTAGTTGCCGGCCAATTAGCGGTTGAGCGGAGGAAGAATGAAAGCTAAGCGGGCTACGGAGACACTGGAAAAGCGGCCAGGAGGCTTAGTGAAGTGTCCGACCAACACAGAAGCAGCAACAACATAACGCCGTAGATTAATTGATTGATTTTATTGATTGATATGTGGGGTTTAACCACCATATAATTATGAGAGACGCCGTAGTGGAGGGCTCCGGAAATTTCGTCCACCTGGGGTTCTTTAACGTGCACCCAAATCCGAGCACACGGGCCTACAGCATTTCCTCCTCCATCGGAAATGCAGCCGCCACAGCCGGGATTCGAACCCGCGACCTGCGGGTCAGCAGCCGTGTACCTTAGCCACTAGACCACCACGACGGGGCATAACGCCGTAGATGAGATCAAGGCTTACACATTGGCTCAATATACGGTGAAACTTAACAATAGCGTCAGTGTGACTCGGACTTTCCAGACTGATTTCCAGAATAATCGGTTTGGATATGTGTACGACGCTTATGAAATATTGCGGCACATGAAAGTGAAGGCGGCAAGTATGGTGTCAAGTCTGAAACGTTCAGTTTCGCTGTGCCACCTTGCCTCATGTTTTGTATATTCTGGCATGGCCGAGCTTAGCTACTGCTAATTGTTATCTTTTTTTGTTTACCCCACAGATGTCATAAAACGACAAGATTGAGATCAGGGTCAATCGGATGGAGGCGGAAATGTTGTAGGCCATTGTGCTCAGATTTGAGTGCACGTTAAAGAACCCCAGGTGGTCGAAATTTCCGGAGCCCTCCACTACGGCGTCTCTCATAATCATATGGTGGTTTTGGGACGTTAAACCCCACAAATCCAATCAGGGTCAATCGGTTCACAACGTTAAAAAAATGAATCACTCAAAAGCACGATGGAGGAAAGAATGAAGTGAAGTACACAGCGACTGGCCACGTTTCTTTTTTTTTCCATCGTTTTTTTTTTTACTGTTTGATTCGTTCATCGCATAACGTCTTTGGCCGTGAACAAAAAGTGTCTACCCAACAGAAAAGTCAACCCTTTTTCTTTTTCGCTGACTCGCAGATACTGCAAGAACAAGGTGCCCACGTGACTGAAGTTTCCCTAGGCGACCAGCAGCTGTCGGACGGAAGCAAGGTTTCGTTGCCACCACTACTGCTGGCCACAACGGGCCAAGAAGCCGCCAAGAAGACTCTATGCGTCTACGGGCACCTGGACGTCTATCCCGCACGAAAGGTAATGGTATATGAACTAGCGAAAACTGAAACGTATGTGATTTGTATTGCTCCTTCAAATTGTTATGACTTTGATTTTGAGGCTTGCGGCATCTTATTTCTGTGCGCCGTTTTTCGATAATTCTCTCTCTATTCTAGTTTTGTCGGCCATCAGTAGTTTCTGATATTTCATAAGTCAATCTGATATTTTATCGTGGTCGCTTTTCATTTCGCAATGCTACATTTTATTGCTGCCTGAAATATGAACACAAGACTGTCGTTGTTTTCTACGGCTGCAGAAGTGCACCACTGCTAATTATGTGGGAGACGGAGAATGGTCAATGCCTGTAATGAAGGAAGAAAAGGATGAGAAGGAAGCATGTAGCAATGTGATGAAAAGAGAAGGACCAAAGTATTTAGTCAGGCACGCAAAAACACAAGTCAACGAATTGACTCATGAGTCGACTCACGAGATTCATTCATGCTCAGATTGAGCCGTGGGTCTGAGCCTGAGTGAAACCTAGTGAGTAATTTTTTGGTCATGAATACTACCCAATACTTCTTTCAGTGGTTGCCAAACCGAGCGATACATGTTAGCCTTAAGGGACCTTTAGTGGCACCGCTGAGCCACTGAAATACGTTATTAAATTTTTATGCAAGTGATCACTATGAAAACAAAATGACCCCGTATCTGCATGTTTCACCACAATTGTCGTCAAAAGAGAATAGTCTTGCGTCTGGACAGAGTGAGCAAAACGTTTCTTTGATGTTCTGCGCAAAAAATTGCCTGCAGCTTCCCTCGGGGGAACACTGAGGAGGATGCGGAGCATATAATTGGTTAACGGGGTGTTAATTGGGCGTGGCATACTGCTTGGCGCGCCACGCCGCTACCTCGGCGCGCTTGCGCTCGCGGGCAGCATCGGGATGGGCCTCTCGTCGCCGACGCTTGCACTCGGCTTCCCGTTTTTGAAAGTCCGGGTCCTCTTGTCGACGCTTACGTTTCAAAGCGGCCGAATCCGGTGCTGCTGCTCGACGCTGACGTCTCTCAGCGGCTTCACGTTCTCTAAGTTGAGAATCTTCCGCTCGACGCCGACGTTTACGTTCGGCGTCGCGAGCTCTTCTCCGCGCTGCCTTGTCTTCGGACGACGACTTGTTTGCGGTTCCGCCAACACTTTGGCCGGCGCTGGTCGAAGGGACGTCGATCATTGCGACCTCGGACGTCGACGCGCCGTACAAACCAACCGACGAGCGGCAACTGAGCGAGCGAGCACCGACCTTGAGTATATAAACAGCGCGACGGCGCATGCACTGTCAGCTGTCGAATGTTCGAGAAGGGGGAGAAGCGCAACGGCGCATGCGCGCGCGTCAGCTGCCGATGTTCTCGAAGCGCGACGGCGCATGCGCGCGCGTCAGCTGCCGATGTTCTCGAAGCGTGACGGCGCATGCGCGCTACATTATACAGCTAGCGAATGTTCGTGAAGAGGAGAAGCGCACGCGGTGTGTAGAGGAGGAAGGGTGCACAGATGGTGGAGGAGTGAAGCGCGCGCGGTGTGTAGAGGAGGAAGGGATGCACAGATGGTGGAAGAAGGAGGAGGAAGCTTGCGGACGGCGCCGCGCTACAAGCCTCGAGTATTAGATGCTCCGAGCTAAAAAAATGGTGAATTGTATTCCTGAGGCGCAGTGTTAGAGTGTGTCTATTCATGCAGCGAAGGCGAACGAGCGCTACCAGGTACGTAAACACAAGCGCTATCTGGTAGCTATCTTCGAAAATGAAGGAAGGCGTGCGCACCTGTCTCGGAGGCGATAAAGTGTAGAACGCAAAGCGACGGGCAGGTGCCACCACCATGTCGTCTTAGCAGAGCGTTGCAAACACTTGCCCTTTTCTTCATCGCGTTGCATTGTCAGCGCAGCGTGATGAACGCTACAGTCCTTAGAATCACTTATGTATGCCTTCCCTACTGTAAAGACGCACATACAGAATATTGGCTTGTTGTTGTGGTACCTCAGATATGCGCAATAATTGCTTTTAGATGCGGAGCATCTAATACTCGAGGCTTGTAGTGCGGCGCCGTCCGCAAGCTTCCTCCTCCTTCTTCCACCATCTGTGCATCCCTTCCTCCTCTACACACCGCGCGCGCTTCACTCTTCCACCATCTGTGCACCCTTCCTCCTCTACACACCGCGTGCGCTTCTCCTCTTCACGAACATTCGCTAGCTGCATAATGTAGCGCGCATGCGCCGTCACGCTTCGAGAACATCGGCAGCTGACGAGCGCGCATGAGCCGTTGCGCTTCGAGAACATCGACAGCTGACGCGCGCGCATGCGCCGTTGCGCTTCTGCCCCTTCTCGAACATTCGACAGCTGACAGTGCATGCGCCGTCGCGCTGTATATATACTCAAGGTTGGCGCTCGCTCGCTCAGCTGCCGCTCGTCGGTTGGTTTGTACGGCGCGTCGACGTCCACGGCACGAACATTCGCTAGCTGTATAATATAGCGCGCATGCGCCGTCACGCTTCGAGAACATCGGCAGCTGACGCGCGCGCATGCGCCGTTGCGCTTCTCCCCCTTCTCGAACATTCGACAGCTGACAGTGCATGCGTCGTCGCGCTGTATATATACTCAAGGTCGGTGCTCGCTCGCTCAGTTGCCGCTCGTCGGTTGGTTTGTACGGCGCGTCGACGTCCGAGGTCGCAATGATCGACGTCCCTTCGACCAGCGCCGACCAGTGTTGGCGGAACCGCTCAAAGTTCGTCGCAATGAATAAACACCGCCCTTTCGCATACGTGTCGTACGTGTTCACTCATTTAACACCCCTCCTACAACCACGTTAACCAATTTAGCCAGCGACCCAAGTAAGTCGCAATTTAACACCCCATTTCACAACCACGTTAACCAATTCAGCCATCGACCCAAGTAAGTCGCACTTTAACACCCATTTAACCAATTATATGCTCCGCATCCTCCTCAGTGTTCCCCCGAGGGAAGCTGCGGGCAATTTTTTTTTTTAATTGACCATCACGCAAGTGTGAACGCTTAAACTTGAACAATATTGGGTGGTGCTGCGGATGGGGGTGGTCTTCAGGAGTATCGTTCATAGCCGTTTGGGATATCGTTATGGCGTACAAACTGATGTATGTGCAGACAGACAGACGAACCATAACTTTTGTATCGAAGTACCCCAAAAAAAATTGTCGTCTGTATTAAATCCAATTATACTCACTTGACAGGAGGACGGATGGACGGCGGATCCGTTTTTTCCGACGGAGCAAGACGGCCGACTCCGCGCAAGAGGCACAGCGTCTGCAAAGGGTCCCTTGATTGCATGGATAGGGGCTCTGTATGCTTTCCGCAAAAGCACCGAAAAAGCTACGCCCGTCAATCTCAAAGTGAGAGCCCAATCGGGAGAATTTCGCCTGCGCTGACTCTGAACAATTCGCAATTGAAAATGTGAATACCCGTAGTTTTATAATGCCCAAAAATTGAATAAATTCCATTTGTAATTGCACATATAACTTGGAAGTGTGGCAGTTTGGACTAGTTGGCATGACATCACGATATTTATAGCGCGAGAACAGAATGACGACCAAGACGTGTCCTTCTTGTCTCTGTTGTCGTTCTGTTTTCGCGCTATAACTATCGTGATGCACATATAAATTTTACATTAGGCCAAGTTTTGTTTCATCAGCTTTCTCCATTCCTTTGAGGTCTGCATTACTGAATGCTGCAGTAAAAGTTTGCTTTGTTCTTGCAAAAATTGTAGTACTTTTACAGGTAATGCTAAATTGATTGTTCAGAAGGATAAAATTATCACGGGACGACTAACAAGACATTTGAAACTGATTTTATTTCAACACCGCACAGAGCTCGTGGTACATAGGTACGAACTCTTGACATGGTTTTACCAACCGAGTCAACACACATACATTGGTTTGGTTCCCAGAGGCCAACTTAGTGTCAAAGCCTCTGCATATCTTTTTAACTCTCAAGAGAAAGTATGGAGAGGGAACTCTCGAACGTTTATGTCACAGACGCCAGCAGCTGCTGCTGGATTCCTTGCGTAAAGGGCATTAGAGGGGGTACGTGCTTCGTTCATGGCATGTCTTTTTTTGTATTTGTTTTTTTTTACTGGCGTGTGCATTGAAGCATTCGTGCTCATATGCAGTTCCTGATCGACAGCATGAAAGAAGTTGGCTCTCAAGGATTGGATTCCTACTTGGCGGAAAACGCGAAAGAGGACTTCTTCAGAGGCATACATTTTGTTTGCATAGCCGATGGCTTCTGGCTGAGCCCATGCACACCTTCCGTCAGCTATGGCCTAAGGTAAAGAATAGCACTTGCTTTCGGTTCACTTGTTTTTATTTTTGCGGGAAAAACATGGAAAAGGCTCCTTTGAACCACTAAATGTTCAAAGACGAGAAAGTAATTACTTTCTCTTACTTCTATTTTTCCAACTGGCGCTAATTCTTCCTCACACCTTATTTCTTCACAAAACACGTGGGCAGTGTCAGTACTAAGGCGACTACCAATTCGGACTTCGCGCTTTTCGGCTGCACGCTGTTATCTGCGATTACGCTGTCAAAACGCGCATAATCAGGAGAAATCAGTTGATCGCTCACGATAGTCCTGCGAGACCAAGGAGAAATGGCGTGTGATTGCACGGTGAAACAGGGTAAAGACAATTCTCGGCTTGAATAGTATAACGACCATTTGAGAACTCATTTTCTCGTGACGTCACGCCAACAGAGTGCTGGAATTGCGAATTGTATCGAAAAGACGATAAACGCCCGGAGAGACTAACTTGCATGTTCGTATTTTCGGGGCACCCTTTAACGTTTTCGAAATCTTTGTCACGACTTCGTGGCTCAAGGCATCTCAGTGCATGTTTTGCTTCGACGGTGTTTAATGCAGTGTCGTCAGCTTGAAGAACTCAAGGTTCTTTTAGAGTGAACTTGTAATAGAATTTTCAAATTATTCCTGCTTCACATAGTTTACACTGTCGTACCAGCATGTCACCCCAATCGTTGATATTATTTTTACAACTTAACGGACATTAATAAAACCGATAAGTATTTTTACTCCTTGACTTTTCAGGGGATGGTGTTCCTTCAACGTGGAGATAACGCCCGCTCAATCAGATCTTGAATCTGGTGCTGATGGTGGAGCACTGTGAGTCATGCACATATTGTTCACGAAAGAGCAGCTCATGACAATCTACGAGCTTTTGCAAAGGTGCAGCCTTAGCTGCCATTTGGCAACGTTACTGGAAAACTGGTGCCATACATACAATATATTTACGAATATACCTTTAAAAGACGAGTGCGATGCCCATGGGAAGGTCGATTAGTGTCACTTTACGCAAAAACAACTGTGTGTAAACCACGCATTGAGTCCCTTAGAACTAAATGTCCCTCTTTTAGCAATATTTACAGAATGAGCATGTTCAAGACAACTGATATAATTGCTACGAAAGGTCTTAAAAAAAAAACTTTCTCCAATTGTTCTGGCAACAAAAGCAGGAGCCGTTCGAGGCGGTAATGTTCTCACTGGCTGGTAGCCACTGTCTTTCTGTGTTTTGCGGCAGATAACAATACCGGTTCCAACAAACAACGGTGTGAGCGTGGTCGAAGTAGATGTCAGCACGCCACTTCAGCTGTTTTAGTTTTTTATTGAAGATTTGTATTTTGTATAGGACAGGCTTCCGCAATTTCTAACTTTTTGTAGCACACATATATTTCAATGCCGTTAGCATAGCACGTACAATGCATAACGCCAAACAGTCATAGTCATACCGCATTTTTTCGAAAAACGCGGTTTGACTATGACTGTGTTTGACTATGACCACGTTGACGGTATGACTATGACCGCGTTCGAAGAACGCCATTGACGTATACGCCAGGAAGGGCGTTCTGTTCAATATAGCTGGTGATATATTTTCGAAATAAGACCGAAACGATGTTTACATGTGCACGTTGCATCACGTGCTCTAATGAAGCGTAGCAGTCGAAACTAACATGGAAACCTACCCAACCACTGTGACCGTCGTAGCCAAATATCCGCATAGATGTATGAAGCCCACACTCTAAGAAAAATGAAGTAAAGGTGTTACTGTTTTAAGATCGTACTTTCAAGGTATCCAGTGTTCTTAAAAAAAACAACACGTTGACTATCTTCGGTGTCCCACAACTTTCCGACAAAACGATAATACCTTCCAAAGAGAGTTCACGTGTACCTTCCAGGAGCGTCATATGTGTGGTGAGGCGGGAATCACTACACAAGTTAGCCTAAAGACTTATCTTGTTTTAAAGCGAAAGCTGTTATGAGATAACAGCAAGGGCCGTGTGCGGTGCCGTAATGGTCCACCGCCACTCTCCGCAACCACTATCGCACAAAACAAGAACACAGCGGGATTCGTACCCACGTCCACTTAGTGCCAGCCCCGCAATCTTCAGGAGAGCTATGCCGGCGCTTGAAACTCTGTTGAAAACTTGCATTAGGCAGGCTTGATGTCGGGAAAAGAATCGCATTAGTAGAAGCAATAAAGCGTTCTAGAACAGCAATTGAGCAACCAGGCGTCACACAATGCGAAGTGCGTAACGACCGGGTCTTTCAATGCTCCAACCCATTACAAAAGCTTGTTCATCATCACCTATTTTCTGTGGGGCATGCCCACTTCCGGAATTATTTTTTATCGTCATCCAGCACTTCATGAAAAAAAAATTTGCGCAAAAAATTTGCAAGTGTGCAGTGGATACCACGCTTCTTCGAAGAATGACGAAGAATACGATATGGAATGTCGGCGTACTACACGAAAAATTTGAATATTTATGGCGTGGTGTATACCTAACAAGTGTGCTTGTAGCATACGCAAGGAGTATTTAAAAATGCCCTGAAAAGTCGCTCTTCCAGCTTTCGCTGTGGCTGTACTGTACGTCTTATGGTGGCCTGGCGACTTTTTCGTCTTTGTTTTTAGGGCAGTGAGATATCCTAGTGCTTACTAACATCGATAGTTGCATACTCATGTCACTACCGTTTCTACCACCATGCAGCTTTCGCTCCTGGTAGCTGCTCCTCGCCTGGCGCGCACCTGTGTCGCACCGTTTAGAATAATATTGGTAGAGTGGGAACAATGCAAGTCGTTCCACATAACGTTAATACTTCTCTGACCACTGTAATGATTATGTTTGTTGGCACGTTTGCCCAGGCACGAGCCGATGGCGGACGTTGTCTTCCTACTGGACAGTCTAATGGGCGCCCGCGGTCACGTCTCCGTAGAAGGCTTCCACGATGACGTGGCCCCAATCACGGACACTGAGTGGAAATTATACGAGCACGTGGACTTTGATACGGTAGGTACCACTGCACTTGTGCAAGGAACCCGCGTGTAGCGAGGAGAGATGAACCCTGTGCATATTGTGGCAGAACAGCGTGAAACGCGAGATGGTGATCTCACAGGACACAGCGCCGACTAAGTCCCGTGTGTCCAACATCCCGTACATCCCGCCATCCTATCACAACATTCGTATACCAACTAGCCCAACCAACAAACATTCTGTCCTACACATTATAATTCCATATACTGTTCATAAAAATATCTAGCCCTGGAGGCGGAAATGTTGTAGGCCCGTGTGCTCAGATTTGGGTGCACGTTAAAGAACCCAAGGTGGTCGAATTTTTTTGGATCCCTCCACTATGGCATCTCTCATAATCAAATGGTGGTTTTGGAATGTTAAATCCCACATATAAATAAAAAATATTTAGCCCGAAGGAGTCACTTGATCCAAAGTCTCGACACGTGTTTTCATCTTCGCCAAGCCCGTTACTGTCTTCAATAAAGCACAATCACTTGTGAGAACATTGACTCCAAAGACAGCCCTGTAAGAAGATGTTTCATCGATTCTTGACTCCTTTCATCGTTTCTTAAATTATCCCCCAGACGATACCATGTTGCGTAGATTAAAGTGGCACTGCCTTCGGTCATTGTCGGAATGGAGGCCACGTGGGTAGATAAGATCTATGACCACTCACCTGCTTTCACGGAATAGGTCAGGCATTCAATGAGCCATATACTAACTTATGAAATCGAAGTCAGAGCGCCGCTTTTTCTGTCTAAATAAGTTGTGTTCTAGCGGCAATTAGTCGGCAGAACACTAGTATTCGTGTAGTAGGGTTAGCTTCCCCGCAATATAGTCATGTTATGTTGTAGTTTACAATCCCACTAACGCGCACGCGCAGTATGTTGTCGAAACCCAAACTTGGATGTCTCGTAAGTGTAACATCAAATCTTCGAGCCGTTTATGTGTTTATGAAAAGACCGTGACGATTTAAGCGTTCCTTTCTTCCAAATGTCGCGCCCTGTACATGACAGTGAAATGAAAGATAGGATGTAATGAATAAATTTGAGCTATACAAGGACCTTTATTGTAAGAAGAATGCCACAAATATCAGAAACAGTTTTGAAGGCCGGCCAGTACGCCTGTTACACGTTGTGGTGCTCGTAAACTGACATAAGAAGGCTCCTGCGCACTAATATGTTTAAGGAACGCATAATATGTCTGACGCAGTGCCTTCGTGCTACTTTTACGCAATTCACGAGTTTGACCAAGCCAACGTTACAAAACTACCCTTTTTAACAGGCGTCTTTTTCTATTAGTAGTATCTGAAGTGTTGTTTTTCAGATGCATCAGTGCACTTTAGCGTTTATTCGAGGGTGAGGGAAAAGTGGAAGAGACCTAATACTACTATACGGACGAAACACTTCCGCTCTGGTATCTCGTCTCCGGTGCAGTTTAAGTTCTCAAACTAATCAGCGTACTGGCTTACTGTAACGATTGTTGAGGCACCTTGGGCATAGAGCATCTTTCCTTTGTTTTTCATGAAACCGGAATCATCTCCAGTGTAATCTAAGGCTTTAATTCCAGATCGAGTACCAGAGTACGCATGACATCCGGCGCATCACCATCGACGACAGGCTGCAACTGCTCATGCGCAAGTGGCGATACCCATCTCTCACCATACATGGTACGCATATAAGAAAGAAGTTGATACAGCGAATAACAGTAGAGTACACTGTAAACACTCTTCCTCTTATTTTTGTTGTTACTATCGTCGTAGCCGTAGTAATGTGCTACAAACGTCCAGAGCAGCATATTGCTGTGCGCTCCTCATGTGTTGATGTTGTAGCATCTAAAAGCCTTACCAATTTCTTGTGGAACTTATAACCCACCACAAGGCAATACTTTACATGTTATCTATGGCCATATAACCCCTCCTTCTTGTTTGACAGTGTATCTGTGCGTGGGCATCACGTGTAATGAGCATTCCATCATTGCATATCCATTATTCTATCTTCCCCAGCGATTCGTTGATGCAGGTTTGGGATTAGCGTGTACACCTAACTTACTTCATTAGCTCTACTGGATATAGAAAGTAAGCTTTGCCTATAAAAACAAGATTTCGGCAAAGATGAAATACATGACGTGAGATCAATATTTAGCCCCATCTGATAATGTCTTTAGATGAACGCAGAACTTGGTCATCACTTCTTTCCAAAGACAATGTATGAAAGAACGAGACATCGCAGTACGTAATTGAACTTTTCGTACTAATTTCCCGTCAGTCAACAAAGGACACATGTCTGTACTATAGATATTGAATCATTTTCTTTATTCAGACAGTGATATGCAGAATTTCACGACGAGTATTAGTTTATCACACAGTCAATACAATCATATTGGAGGTGTCTTCCTCTTGACACTTTCATTTTCGTCGATTGTACACATAGCAGGGCAGACTAAATGTAATGCCTGGATGCAGTGTTCACCCCGAACATACCTCTGGAGCCTAGTAGTGTTATTGTTGTTTGACAGGCATTGAAGGCGCCCACTCGTCTCACGGTGAGAAGACGGTGATCCCGGGTCGCGTGGTTGGAAAGTTTTCCGCATGCACGGTACCCAACCAGACGTGCCAGAAGGTGTGCGACTGCGTCACCAGTCACCTGGAGCGGCAGTTCGCTAAAAGAAACAGCCCCAATGGCTTCAAGTAAGTGCGTGAAACATACCAGCTAAATTGGCCATTTAGTCCAAAAAAATTTATTGAAACTGTAATAAAGCAAACCTTTGTTTTTCTAAAGTACCGCTTCAGTACCTGTGCATTTCAACGCACCTCACATTTCGATATTGTTGGAGTAAAAGCAGTCTCTACATTCTCTTTCTCAAATTTATCGCATCTCGCATATTCGTCATTTTCTTCAGCCTCGTGCATTGCATATACAGCAATCCTGTAATGCCACATCAGGCAGAACTGGCTTTTGGTTACTTTCTTTTAATTATGAGTAATCATTGTGTTCACAAAGCCTGAAAACTGCCACTCGTTTACTGGTTTACCTGCTTTGCAAATACAGCGCCTGAACGTCATCGTAAATTTCCGGCCGCGTGCAGGACGCTGCGAGAAATTTACAATTACGCATCAAGGACAGCTAGAAACCGCTCGCTCCTTTCTCGCCAGATCACGTCATCGACAAACGTGATCTTATGTCTTCCATCAATCGCGTCAGCCATTTGCTCAATATTTGGGGGGGGGCATAGCTGTCGCGGACACCACGGGCTGCCGCCACGTGATGACGCCACAGTCTGCACGTGTGCTAGAGTTACACAGCGGCAATACTACACACTCTTGATCCCACCAGACGTGAATTGACGCATAAAAAAAATCGAATGTTCAAGGTCACAACGCGTTATGACGTAGCTTCTTGCCCTTTGTTGTCCCCGGCGTTCCAAACTGACGATGTCTCTCTGGGTGGCCCCTTCCGCTTTCAGAGTGACCATGACGCAGAGCACCGAGACGTGGTCCAGTCCACCTAAGAGGCCTCACACCAAGGCCACTGTAGCCGCCGTCCGTCACAGTGAGTCATCTTATTGCTGTATAAAATTACAGTTAGCTCACTGCAGCGTCGAAGGTAAATATGCATTATTTAAAAAATTGTTGACTTGTTGCCGCATCTAAACGAAAAGACATTCTCTAACAACATAACACTCGTAGTAAGCGCTCACGCATATTTTGATGTCCACCCATTTCTGCTTTCCACATCAGTTGACATAAACTTAGCAAATGTTTCCACTAAGAGCATTTGAACGAAAATTGAATCTATGGCACAAGCCAACCTTCGAACCTCAAAATATTTCACCTTAAAAGAGTACTGACATAATTGTTATTAGTTATCGTTTTTTTCGTCAATTATTAATCCAAGCCTCCGAGAGCGAAGGAATTGTACCAGTAAAAGGCATGCTTTTAAGTGTTAATTTCAGTTTCTACGGTACCCTGACATTACGACATGGTATGAGCAACGCCACCGGCCGGTAGCATGTGAAAGAGTAAGTTTTCCTGACCTTTTCTCGTACGTGCGTCACTTCAAGTATGGCATCACTTTTAAGCGCACGTTCTTTGTTGACAAGGCGAAGTCGGTACAACTGCATGTTGCTCGTGTATGCATCCGGAGTGAAGTGCTGCGAACAGAGCAAAGTGCATTTAGTTGGCGTCCAAGTCTTCGCTTCGACCGCGGCAAACAAAGTCGACCCATGCTTGTTTCGGTGCCCGATTGGACGGGAATCAGTAGAACTTGCATATATTGTGCCCCGTTTCACTAGCGAAAGCCGGGAAAAATATTGCCGCGATGATAACAAATCAGAAATAAAGCGCTGGCCCTCTGATAAGCGCATTTGATGAATTCACGTCTACGAACAATATTCCAGACTCCGCTTGCTCGCCACATAGGTAAGCTGGATGACAGTGACCACACTACCACACGCTACGAGCAGAAAATCGAGAAGGTGGCGCGAAAGCTGCCATTCTTTGTGTTTTCGTGCTTCTCGTCGTCACAAATAGCCAGAATGCTGCGTGAAGTGACCAGGAATAGTACTGTAGCCTGACGTCACGTTAGTGTCGATGTCGGTGGGTGCGCTGCAAAAAAATTGACTTTCCCATAAAAAACATAACATCTCATTAGCATTTGCGGAGCGTCATATATATACTTGCTAAGAACATTTTCTGGATACCCCAAGTTTGTTTGACAGAGTAAACTCGCCTCTGAACAAAGGTGTCAGTACTCCTTTAAAGGCTTCCGCCAACCTTTGAGACATTAAAGCATTTCGCATTGAAGAAAGTTGCGCTTGTACAGCCTTCATAGTATGTAACCGTGGTGGAGTAAATATCGTGCTCCTCTGCTACGTCTGTCGGCCGAGAGGACATGGGTTCGACTGCTGATCACAGAACTTTTTGACTTCGCGATCTAGTTGTTAGAATTCTTGCGGCGTCATTTCTATGACAGAAATCGTCACTCAAGTCTCGGTGCACCCAAGCACAAAACAATTTCGTGTTAAAAATATCATTTTAACTCTCTAAGTGGGTCCCGACGGGCCACGCATGTGATTCTCTTAAGAGAGGCCCAGCTCTCTTAGATAATTGTTTACTCTTGTCTGGGAGCCGTCGGACTCGATAGAGAGTTAACGTCTCTGTTTAATGAGCGCCACGTACACACACTCTTCTGTTTGTTCTCAATATATATATATATATATATATATATATATATATATATATATAAATAGCAAAAAGTAACAACTAATTGAGGCTGTTGTCGTTCTCTGTCCCTCAGCGTACGGCGTCACACCTGACCTCACACGTGAGGGTGCGACCGTGGTTGCGGCCAACCACCTGTACAAGCACGTGTGCTCCGATATGATCGTGCTCAGCATGACGCCCGGTGGTCGAGGGCTCCACTCGAACGACGAGTACCTCAAAGTCGATGAACTCGTCGCCGGGGTCAGTGGCGTCTTCCAGCACAAAATCAAACGTGCTTCTACCCAACATCTCCTGCATTCAGCATCACTACTTTTTTTTTGCTTAAAATGACACACAATTGTATTAGACTGGTCGCCTGCAGCCACATATTTCTTAGAGGTTCAGGAACGTATAATTAAAGTGCGAAAATTCTACAGCAATTTCGAGCGTTTACTTTTTCATAATGTGCTAGAGAATAACTTCGATTCAGAATAATGTTTTCTATAATTACACGTGAGGAAAATGACGATGACATTCAGCTGCGTGTATGAAGCATGAATTGAGGCCGTAAATGGAGGACGACGCAGTCGACCGCGATAAGAAAAATGATGGGTGTAACCTTAAGAGACCAGAAAAAAAAAAAAACAGGGTGGAACTGAGAACAAATGAGTGTTAAGCCCACCCTAGTCGAGAACAAGAACTTGACATTAGCTGCGCACGCCGCGACAGTACCAACGCATGCCTGCTGCAGGCCTTTCGCCTGCAGTGGACATGGTAAGGCTGATGATAATGTATGCTGTATCCCCCTGTTTGTGAGCAAGCTGTAGTTTCATTGCTGCCTGTCGCCTGCTACGGAATGTGCTAGGCTTAACGTTTTAACTATGCTATTCATATTGAGATGTTCCGTGCACATGTTACTTGCGTCTGAGAATTATCGCTGGGGCAATACTATTCAGCTTCTACAGTATTTGTCAAACCTTGATGCCGTCCCCGCGAGTGGCAGAATCAGTCGCCGAAGAAAGACAGAATGACGGGGTGACCCAGTGGCCGCCGTATTGAATCCTAGCAGTACCAGCCTCAATTTAATGAAGGCTAAATGTTCGAGGCCCATGTGCTCAGATATAGGCAACCGTTCAAAACTCCGGGGTGGTCGAAATTTCCGGAGCCCTTTATGACCACGGGACTCGATATCATACCGTGGTTTCAGCAAGTAAAATCCAAACAAATATAGAAAGAACAAGTGTAACGTGGGCAAAAGGTTTTTCTTTCGCACAAAAGTGTTTTATGCCGGGGTACAACACGGCTCCACTGACGTGATTCTGTCACAAATATTGCGTTGTGATATGTATATAAACAAATCGCGAAAAAACAAGAAAAATTTTCTCATCGGAGCGTCGAACAAGCGACCTCTCTGTCCTCAGTGCACAACGGAAGCCACTAGACCAAAACGCACACTTTGCTTAACTAGTTGACGGCAAGCTAATGATATAACCATATACCATTGCCGATCCTTCAGCGTGTTTTCGTCATACGTAGCGACATGACGCGAGAGTCGCTCGTTGGGAGCACGCGCGCTCTTAAAGATCGAAGTCCCGCACCACCCCACGGGTTACGATGCGTGCGCACCGCCACATGCCGTGGTCAAAGTCAGCACAGATGTTCTCAGGCATGGTTGTTCACTCGCGCGCACACTTATATGGATATTGGGGCGCATGGTATTTCTTGTTCCTCCACCGCGAATTTGCTTTGTAGTTACAGTGGTTAAAGAGAGCATGAAGGTCACTTAGTTGGCTGCCGGGGTCGCGTTTACGAAAGTAGCACGCCGGTCACGCACGAAGAAGTAATAATTGTGTGTGTCCTTGTGCGTTACTCGTGTGTACTTGTGCGTTGGTGCGATTATCTAGATTCATGCATGCCTTCCACCCCGCCGAAGCCGAGGAAGAAGCTACAATACCTCTTACGGTGCCCTCCACGTTCACTACGGTCCTCAGCTACTCGAAAACTGTTATCTGCGATTTCGCTCGCGGTACCGTTGCTCGCGGTACTTCGTGGTTCCTTCAGTCCCTCACCTATTTCGAAGACGAGGATCCGCTTCCCATATATCTCGTGGGTCCCGGTGCACGCGCGAAACCCAGGGAACCAGGCCACCCACCAACAAGCTTCATTAACCGAGTAGTGGGCTGTGCCACGAACCCTGAAAACATCGGTGAACCCCTCCTATCCTCTAACAAAATTGCTCAACACTACCGCCTCGCGCGTCCAAGAAAACCACCACCGCATCTAGAACTCGCAGAACCGCAAGAAATGGCATCACGCCGCCTCAAAACGAACTCGTTCCCGTGCCCGTTGGTATACACACAAATTTATCTCTATCTTCATGACTTCTTTGCGCAAACACGTACACGGACACTAGGAAAAGAGGCAAACAACACGGGCGCCCGTGTTGCGCCCGTGTTGCGCCCGTTTTGCGCCCGTGTTGTTTGCCTCTTTTCCTTGCGTCCGTGTACGTGTTTGCGCAAAGAAGTCATGAATGAGTACCAACTCGCCCAACTTTCAGTACTGTTGTTACCTCTATCTGTTCAGTCGGCATTTGTCACATAGTGGCTCCGTCACCACACTCTTTCATATACAATGAGACCCCCCTGATCTCCTGACCACTCCCTCCTCCGAGGCGTGGGAAAGTTTACTCCGCGATATGAGCCTAGAAGTGCAGCTCCGCGTCATACAATGAGCTGAGGAGGTGGCGGGCACACATGGCTTGACCGCCATTTCTCTGTGAAATTTTCCACTTAAATAAAATTTTCTTTCTCTACGGCGTGTGCTCATTTTGATCGTGCTTTCTGCTTGACTTGCGCCCTGCAAGTTTCAAGCTTCCTGCCATTCTTCGCGTGACACTGCAATTTGGTGATAGCATTCATTCCTTCGAGCTTGGGACGAAACACGGCACAATAAACGCTTTGTGAAGACGCATTTCACTTTCGTGTTATAACGTTTCTTGAAGAAAGGGATCAGCCACGCTTTTTTTTTTCTATGATTTGTGATGTTATGGCAGCTATAATATTCGGGATTCCATTAACGTTTTGTGGGGCAGTTCGACTCAAATGTTCAACTTCTTTTTTTCACAATATCACAGACTTTATCATCAAGACCACTAAATGTATTGCTTTCGTGCTTTTAGTGCAATCTTCTTAACTTTCGGAAAAATGGTTTCGATACTTTTTTGATAGTATTCGCAAGGAGGCAGCAAAGGCTCTTCTTTTAAAGAAACCATTTCAATTGTACTACCTACCATATCCATTATTCATCAAATATTGCCATGCTCTTTGCCAGATTCAGCATAAAAATCGAGCAAAAATCGAACAAACTAGATCGAAAATCGAGCAAACTAGTGCGAAAATGTGCGATTATAGTGGTTCCTTTGTTCTTGCTTATACGCACTAAATATTTTTGCTTTGAAAAACCAACTATTTATTGAAACATTTCCGAGAGCGTGGCCAGTCTAACATTGTGTGCAGCTGATTACAGCATCTAGTTCTGATTCCGTTTCAAGCAAGGAAGCATCTTTCCGTGGAGGAAGCAGTTGGGCTTCCTCCACGGACCAAAATTAGACTGTTGCAGGCGTGACCAGTACACACATTTGGTGCTCGAGTGCCGTTAGCACAAGTTACATTTAGTTGATAACTTTTTGAAAGAGAATTGGTGAATATAGGCTCTGTCCTTTGTTCACGTTGAGGCAGCATCATGTTCATCTAAAAGAATAAAAGTGGTCCTTTTTTATTTCTGAAACGACAGTATTTAAGTAGGCAATGGGATATATATGTCCCACTTTTTTCTATACACTCATAGGGTAGCGGGACACACAAGGGCCGCTTTTTCTCGATAACCCTTAAAAAAAGAGCTCAAGTTTTGTGCATATTATGTGTAGCCGATGCAAACTAGAATGCCACCCACAAGGGTTTATGTGAGTTATTCTTACCATCATGCCTCATAAAGGGTTTAAAGACGTGTTTAAGTGGACGTGCTAGTTATATACGTAAGTGGCGTCCTTTGTAGTACATGTCTAACTTCGCTTTTTTTGTTTCTACATTACAGGCGAAGCTGTTCGCAGCGTACATGTTCGAGCTTTCTAAGCTCCCATAAGGCCGGTGTAGCAACTTCATGAGAAAATCTTCACATGATGTTCGATAAAAGGACCAACGTATACGTGGTGGAAGTCTCGGAGGCATCACCATGGATGGGTAGCCTGAATAAGAGGTCTTAGAACAGCAGCAGTAAGCTACGGACCCTCTTTAGACATACTAGAAGCATAAATTGCGATAGTAACGTAATCTACTTTTTCTTTTATGATTGCGAATAAAATACGTTTATTCGGTTCGGATGTCATGTGCCCTCGAACTTGCTGAGCGTCTAAATGAGCCACTTCGTCATTGACCGACAAAGTGGCTCACTTAATTAACTATTTCTCCGTAGTGGCAAGTATACCACAACACACCTGTAAGGATTTATGTGCAGTCTGGTGAAGCTGCAGCTGACGAAGAGGAAAAGCTGTGCGTGAGCTGTTTGTAGTGAATGGGTAGCATTCAACGACCCACTCGTTAAAGAAATTCATGTTCTGTAACTCCAGGTTGTCACTTACCCTTGTGAAACACTCTATTCCATATGTTGACAGGATTCCTTAACCGACATCAAGCATTATTAAGGTCCGGTCTCTTTTGAAGTTATGATTGCCGGGATGGCTCTGTGCTGGAATACTGGGCAGACGCTCAAGAGAATACCTTTCTGATCCCGTTGTATTTGGAGCAATTACTGTTTATTTATTTTTTTCGTTTCTCATTATAGCGGTTACAGGCAGCAGCGTTGGTGATGGACAACTGCGTCGCCAAAATCGCTTTGTAGTGATCTCATAAAAGCTTTCGCTGTTGAACTTTTTTGTCGCAGACTTTTATCTTCGAAGCATTATATATCTGTCTACATAACTAGGCGCGATTACGTCTGGGTGCTCTCATGATCACCCCCGTAACATGGGTGACCCCAAAATTATTAAGGGAAAGTAATATGCTTTAACTAATACGACGCACAGGTCATGGCATGAATAATGTCACAATCTCGTTGCTTAATTCGTCAAACAGTTTTTAAAAAGACGGCGGCACATACCTCGGGGCGGGTATATGCCACTGGTATGCGGGTATGTGCTACAGGTGATAGACATTTTATATGTATACCCAGGAAAGGCGAGAACACACGTGGATAGTTTTAAGGCTTGAGCGCTAAAAAAACTGACATAGACAGCGTTGACCGGACGAATGCAAACAATAAAGGTCACTGTCCCAGAAGGAGTAGAATTCTAGAATTCTGCGTGGCCATCAAGTATTCTACCACAGAGCCTCGTCAGATCTTGGAAATAATTTTCAAATAAACCCTAATGTTCGTGAAACGTCAGTACTGGTTGCAGTACTGGCTACAAACTTTTATAAAGATTACATATGTACTCCAATCATAGAGCCGTCATGTCCGCATAAAGTCAATTTTTGGGAGGCGCTATCCACTGAGGCTGGTTTGTGTAGCAGTGTTAAGGGCTACCATCCTCGTGAGCCCCAGCCCAAACACCAGCACTTCATATCAGCTCATCACTTTTGTTGTTTCTAATATCCATGTTGCTGTTGCTACCGTTACGCAGCTGCAAACAACTGCTAATATAAAACCTAGGCTGCTGTTTAACGTATCTGTGTGTGTGGATCGTGCGTCTTTCTTTTTGTTGGAAATTCACGTTTTAAGAGTCGAGCTGTGACAGTTGTTATTCCGCGTTCGTCCTGTGTATGATCCTTTTTTTCGTGCTTTCTGTTTTAGGTACGCGTTGCAAGGTTCGAGCTACATGCCATTCTACACGTGACTTTGCAATTTGTTGGTGTAGCATTCATTGTTTCACCCTTATGGCAAAACAATGCGCAATAAACGCTCAACTACCTCTGTAAAAATATGTATCACTTTCGTGTCATACCGATTCCTTAAAATGGGGCCAGATTAGCCACGTTTTTGTTTTCTACGCATTTTTTACGTAAGTTCTCATATCTAATATACAACACTGGGTTAATCGGAGCCCCTTTTGCGAAGAAAACAATACGCCAGCCTTCATAGGAACGTCACACAATAGAGACGTGCTTCTTTCTTACTGTATGTGCATGATCACTCAGCCGAGTCAGTCAGCACTTGCCGCCTTCGTGCCTCGGAAGGATTATTTACGCAAGACTCAACAACTAATCAGTTATGTGGAACAAGACGAGGATGACGCCGAGTCAAAGCTGTCATCAAGCTGCGTGCTTTGAGATGTGTCTTCAATCAACACCTCGTGTTCAGTATCACCTTTCCTGTCGATCAGATGAACGTGGTTCACTCATTCGCTTTTGCTTACTTTTTTATTGGTTTGCCATATGTAAAGACTAGCCACGTTCGGCGCAGGCGTTCGGCTTGTATTTGTTGCAATAAACTGAAAGAAACGTTAACGTTCATAAAAATTCAGAAATATGATTACAACATGAATCTTACTGAATCGTTGATATACGTATGTTTAATGCAAATATGTAAATGATGCATTGACATGACAATGTCAATGCATCATGTGCATATTTGCATTAAACATGCAAAGCTTGACATGAAGGAATGCATGTTCATGCATTCCTTCATGTCAAGAGCGTAGACAGAAACATTTAACTTTTACGGAGAGGGGGGGGGGGGGCACGGGCCTTGTGTGCCGCTCCCTGGATACATCACTACACCATGAACTGTTTTGTTCCGACGTTTGTTATTCAGTAAATGTTAGGCTTTTCTTTCTGTTGCATCCTTGTGTTCTTGGTATGCCTATCGAGTTACTGCCAGGAAGGGTTCGCTGCTTTAGTAGTGATTGTATCTACAGGATCAATCATATGAATTGGAAGTAAGGGTACTTCCTTCGCAGCCATCCTAACCTCGTCCTGCTATCGTCCTCATTGCAACGTCTTCGCGCAACTATTAAGCATTGGTTCTTCACATAGAAAGGGTGACGACATAAAAATAAATGGCTCCGTTCATATATTACCACTATCGTTTAAGCAATACAAAGCACCGTCAACATGGCAAATCAAACATTCTGGTTCAATGCTCTTAGACTCGGAGACAACTCAGATGCGTAGTTGCCTTTCAAGTTGGTTCTGATGGCTTGCAGCTTGGGTTATATTCGCCAATCTGGAAGGGGGTGTTTTCGCTCTCGCATCATGTTCACTCACCAATCGGTGCACACGTCAGCTGCTACAGTGCTACATGAAGACAGTCAATAAAGAAAGAAGGTAGAAATTTCAATGTGCCAGAATCGAGTGCCGAGGGGCGTCATCGTACTCCCATCTCGCCCCTTTTCTTTCAAGTTTACAGTGGGTCTCCGAGCAGAGTCCGCAGTGGTTAGAGCAACGCCACTGGTTCTTCCTAAGTAGCGGAACTAAATTCAACGCTATCCCGACACCCATCTGTGCGGCCAGCGGCTACAGCATCAGTGAGCACACTTGGATCGATGACTAGGTTCGAGGGGTGAGTAAAGGGGTGGCATCCCATGCTTCTATCAATCTTACAAATGACATGCTGCTTAGCAGTGGCGTAGTCAAAGGTGCGGCTTCAGGGCTTCACTCACACATTCCAACCCCCAGAAGTTTTTACCTGCTCTATGCGCGTGTCTACGTGAACACATACAAGCACTCACACTAGACTGCGTAAATAAAGGTAAATGGTTTTGCCCGATTTCACGTGGTTTTGCCTTCGAGGATTATAGTATGGGGGTGTGAAAGAACAAATAGACAAAAACCGATGTCAGACTAGTTAGGAAGCCCGACTAGTGTTTTCACTGAGGTGCCAGGGTAACGTCAAATATTTCGCTTCCCAACCGACTGAATTTTATACTGTTCTGTGAGGCTTTACCGTAGAGCAGAAAGGAGTAGGAGAACGGGGTAGGGTGGGAGATGGTTTTCTTGGAGTAATCTAGCCTTTTGACATGATGACCGAACCTAGCAACTACTGATTGTCACACTGTCGATATAGGCCGGAATGGACTCATTGTATATTGTACGCTGCGGCAGCCTCACCGACATTTTAATTTAGGAACATTGCAAGAATTAATTTGACAGCGACGGCCACATGCCCCTGCTTCCATCAATATATGATTAAGAAAACATAACCACAACTAACTGCAACCAGCTGATTGTATTCCTGGAAGGGCCTGGGCGTTTTTTAGAGTCACAAAAGACGTAAAACGAGGAACATCTTTTACTTGGTTGTTGCTCTCATCTTCTGATTAAGGTGCTTTGGCAACCCCAGTGCTATGAATACCAAACTCTTGGAGAAGCCAGCGTTCCGCGTGGCGCTGTTTAGACCATTCGAAGTTGACTGCGAAGCTGTACCTTACTGCAAATGTTTTTTTTTTCTCTCAAGACAAGTTAAGCGCAGCCTGTTGTGACTTCGTCGCTACAGGCTGCGCACAACTTGCCTGATTTGCCTTATCTCAAGATACACTGGCCCACGCATAGCTCTCTTCTATAATGAAGTTAACGTCATGTGTACACAGCTTTTGACGGGACAAAGGATTTTAATGAGATACATGTAATCAGCAGCACGAGTCGCAATGTAGATACCTCAAAAACTGTTGAGGCCTTGCCTGTAGTAGTATAGGAACGCCGCGCAAAAGTGCTAGCCCGTTTCGGAAAGGCTTGCTACACATGAGCAGCTGTCTTCTTATATCTCGGGCTCGCTAGACAGGTTCTTCAATTTGAAGTAAATCTGAGGCGGTTCGCTGAAGAGGCTCAATGTTCGCACACACAGCGTGATTATTTCCGCTGTCTCGACTGCGAAACCCTTCATGCCAATAAGAATGAGGTGTTCGGCGTCCAGCTACCTTTCGCTCTCGACGAAGCAACGCAATACAACACCACAACGAAGAAACTTCAGCACAGTGCCAAGCGAAAGTGCCGCGTTGACCCTGTTAAGCGCAGCCATCTTTGTTTTCGCCACCAGTGTTGCCAGCAGAAGGAGCGCTTTCTGGAGTTTCAAATAGGGTCTTTTTCCAAAATAGCTTGAAACTAAGGCGTGGTTCTGTGGTAGATTATTTATAGTCAACTAAGAATGTCTAGGCTCTATTCCAGCTCGAGAGCTGCTTTTATTTCCCTCGGAATCAAAAAGTCATGTTGCTTGCCTCACAATAAATGAACGAACTGCAACCTCACCGGCTCAGCACTGTACTTTCTATGAAATGGGCTTCTTCGCATTTAAAACTACACGGTGACACAAGTGGCTTGACCATCTTTGAGCTTCGCTTTCTGAAGCTCGTTCTAAGCGCGCCTCTGTTCTGGTACTCTCTAGCGCTGCTTCAAGTCAGTCATAAACTGAACAGTGATAAAGCCGCGCCACCAATAGGAACAATGTGCGTTGAGATAAGAACAGTGATAGCTGCTACAATCGAGCGGAAATAATCTGATAAATTGCGACACGTGTTGTTCACACATGTCCTGTGCTTTTCCGAAACTGCGTAACCCTGCCTGGAAACCAGCAACAGGCGAAAGCGCTTGCTTGCAGCAAGCTTCTTCGAAGGAGCTGTTTTCTTTTGCATGTGGAGGCATAGTCACGTGTCAGTTTAATGCGATAGGTTTATAAAGCTCGTGTCGCAGAAATTCTGCCGTCAGCGTCGGCACCGTTGGTTGTGAGCGATATATTGTGCGTGAGCGAAAAATTGAGAAATAAGCATATAAAATAAAGAATAAAATTTTCGGTCCAATTGATGATCAAACCCGGGCTGTTTGTGTAGCAAGCAGGTTTCCTACCACAAAGCCACGTTGGTACTTGCAGCTGCTTCTGGAAAAAACACTACATAAATGCCATGTAGTGGAAGAAGTCTCCTTAACGCATTTTGTTCGACAGGTGTCACGACGAAAACACTCATTCGGCGATTTGTAGGCGCATTTGGGAGCCCATTTAACTACGTCGAAAAAGGCCGGGATAGTACAGCCATCGCCGCTAATAACACGCAGGAACTTTCAAACTGCTCTAAAAATGGACAACTATTTCCATCTAGCGAAAATCATGTGATGCCTTTCTAAAGGCGTTGATCAAGCAAATAGCAAACGCTAGATAATGTGATGCCATCTGTGAGGTATAGTTATACTCTTTATGGCCTCTGAAATTGCAAGCATGCGGCGTGTATCTTGGAGGTCATGCAACCCCTGCTTTAGATCACAAGCCTGTATTTCCCATTTGCACGCGTCCGCCTGTGTGTGTGTGTGTGTGTGTGTGTGTGTGTGTGTGTGTGTGTGTGTGTGTGTGTGTGCGCACGTGTGTGTGTGTGTGTGTGTGTGCGTGCGTGCGTGTGTGTGTGTGTGTGTGTGTGTGTGTGTGTGTGTGTGTGTGTGTGTGTGTGTGTGTGTTTAGCGGTTGAAGGGCGCACTACGGGCCGGATTTCGCTATTGCGCTCAACTCTTAAAGGTGAAGCTTAAGGGTCCCAAATTGTTTTTTTATATTGCGCTTGTTATCTTTGTGAGCAGGAAAAATTGGGAAGCCATTAGTACTTTAACGAAAATAACTCAGATAGATGTCGTTTTAACATGCATACTTAGGTTTCTTTGACATTTTCACGAATGAGTACTTGTCAATTTGTAAACATAATTATCTCTAAATAATTAACTTTATTGAGGAAAAATTCATTGCCCAGTGTATGCTATGTAACATTATATGTCAGTGTGGACTGGGATCCATTGGCCACATGCTCAGGTGCATCAAAAACCAGAGAAACGGTCCAGTCGGTCATAAAAAAAACATGGGATCACCCGTGAATACATGTCAATCTCATTTCAGCATCATGAAGCGTCGCATTATTTGTCTCACGCATGCGTGTCCAGTGGTTTAAATATGATGTGGTTCTAATTGTTCACGCGCGATTTCGTGCTTGCTTCTTCCAAAGATCCTGGCATCAAAAAAATTGTGGTTCACATAGACAGGACAATAAGGCAGGTGGGTACACGCAGATTTTTTAGCAAGTCTTGCGTGCGCCCTCCTCCTTCCGTTTTCTTTCAATTTTGAATTTTCTGCTACAGCATGTGCAACCTTGACGAAGTACGCTATGGAGAATAATGATTTCGAAGGGCTCAGTGTGACGATGTGGCGCACCTGGTTCTAAGTCACATCTACAAACTTGCATGGACAATGCAACAGGTTTACAAGAACATGTAGCTTTGTCGCTCACAACGTTCTAAGCAGCCCATTTGCAAATAATCATTCACTCTGTAAAGGTGTGTATTTGCCTGCAGCCGTCGGTGGCAATGCGTAATGCGGACAGTCAAGTCATGGCGTGGATTTCCAACACGAGAGGCGTTCTTTGAGGAATGAGCCGTAGAGGACATCCCACTATACATGGCGCTGGTTTCCCTACAAGGTTGCCCTACAATTTTAATTGCAGATCGTAACAATGACGGCAAGTCAAATACTTGTCACTTGCATTTGGCATCGTCAGCTGTTCATTCCATTTAAAATTTTTCCTGCGTTTGATTTTCTCAGTACTAAAACGAGTGGTCCTTCAAGGATACTCTTTGAACGTTCGGTGCGAAGAGATTAGGCCACATAGTTTAATGCCAAGAATTAGACATCGCCATGGCGCCTGAATTGATGGTTATGGACATTGACCCGTATCCGTAAATGCACTTTCGTGAAAACTGGTGAATCGTAAAGTAGTCATCGCGTAAGAAAGAATGTATTGGCGAATAGAGAGCAATGAGAACAAAAATCACGGTCGTGTACATTCGCTCTTATACCAAAAGCTCGTTACAGATTCTACTTCTATCTACTGTGGTAATGTGTCTTGCGCAATATAAACATAGAAGTTAGAACGTTGCCGCAGTTATGACCAGAATAAAAGTTACAATCCTTACGGCTCTGTTAACCATGACACTCTTCTCGCAAATAAAATTCAAGTTCGTCAAATCGCCGCGGTATTGTGAATGATACGGCGTTAATGCCGCATGGCTGTGTAATACAATCGTACGGACCAAGAAACATGGTTTAGAAATTGTTTTTCTTCCTTTGCATGGTGCCTCAATTGCCGCTACGAGAAGAAGAATACTAATGCCATGTAAAAAATTGTGACTTTGGGGTATTTAAATTTTCCTCCTCGCAGGGACTTCACTGGATAGTTGAGAAGCACTTGAATAACAATAAACTCCAATACTGAGCTTCCCCGAATCCATATTCGACTTTTTTGTGACCGCAACGGAGATTGGAAAGGTTTTGTAGTGGTGGGTAGAAAGAGAATTTCAGTTCTGTACATCAATAAGAACTGCCGATTGTACTTCGGCAGCATTTAATTACTGTTCCCAGCGCAGGTTTAATAAGTGTTTCCGAGCTTTTCTCTACCTTTCTTCTAAACACTTGGATGCTGTTATATGCCAAAATATTTCGCAGGATTTGCTCTTTGCAAAAAAATCGTAACAGCTTCAAGCCTCAAGTCATGAGCAGACGCCAAAGCAAACTAGGGCAAACGAAACAAATTACAAATGCTGTCACCACAATCAATACCCCCAGGGGCCAAATATACCACTAACCATGCTATTTTCTGCGTCCGCCTTTATCTTTTTCGTAAGTATTCAGCCTGAAAGGCTTAGAAGAAACGATTTTTACGTTGTCCACCTTACGCTCGCCTTACATGTGATGGTTTAAATTTTATGTGCCGGCGGCATTTGCATAAAACTTGTTGATTTGAAAGAAGAAAGTGAATCGGCTTTGCCGAAAGTTAGTTTGCAGTCTCAACTTTCATCTTTCTGTGCGAAGAGAATGATTTCTATATTTTTAGTCACTTGTCTCGAATGACGTATAAAAAAAATTTGCAGCTTCGCCGCAAAGGTTACGCGCTGAATATAATGCAGATCAAAACATGCACCGTGTTTTTCAGGCACAAATGACGCACGAAACCAACTCATAAGTACAGATGCGCACGAATATGCGTCTCAGTTGTTACTTCGCTGAGTCTGAAAAGCACGCGATTTTCGCAAACAGAGACTACAGTGAATGCAGTGACCTTTGTGCACCCGGTAAATACAACAGAATGGTTCCAGGTAAAGCCCGAAGCCAGCCAAGATGTACGATCTTCCCCGCGAGAAAAGGGCGTGCGAAGGAGCGTCGCGCCCCTCCTCTAAGCCGGGCAAAGTACGCGTCAGCGATTAGAGCACGCGCCTCCGCGCGATGTGGTGACACGCGCCCATTGCGCTATCTAGCTGATAAGGCTCAAAACACAATCATCCCCCCCCCCCCCCGAGTATCGCGAGCAAAGGCAAGTAGTAGATATAAATAGTTTGAACTTTGCGCGTTGAAAGTTGTGCTCCTCGGTGGCTGAGTGGTTAGCGCCTCGAATTCACGACGCAGAAATCTCACGTTCTATTCCGCGCGCCAGAGCCTTTCTGGGTTTTTTTTTCTTTTTTTGCGTTTCTTACATATAGACGTTTACATATATGACGAGGGACGCCAACATGACGCCGGCGGCGAAATCCAGCCGAGAGTGTTCATATAATTGCTATCGTAATAAAAAGCAGCAATGAAAATGGGCATTATATAGTTCGTAATGTGGTATGCTCTGAAAGTCCTAGTATAGTTAGAATTTCAAGACAAGACTGCTGGACCACAGGAGGGTCGTATTTGTCCTGAGTATAAGGCAGGATTGTCAGTAACTGTAGCTCCCGTATACTGCAATGGAAAAAGTTATTCGTTCCTTCGCTTACATTACTTTTTTTCCTACACATGATAGCTGGAATGACTTTGTGGACGAATAAATGACCAATTTGGATTTTTTGTACACAGCGTTTGCTACTTTCCCAACTCGACAAAACCAATTGTAGTCTCACCCGTTCCTCAATCAGGGCCCGAACTCTTTTTGACGCTAATTACTGCAAATGTTTTCTGTTTATTTCTGTTAAATATATTCGTTTTTAGACATTGTTCGTTTTATCTAGTTTTGAGCGCCACTATTGCGTAATTGTAGCCTGTAATTATCGCCTTACTGTGAGCGTAATCCGGCCACATGAATTCACAGATGGATGACTATCCGGGCCTCTAGAGTGCACGGCATTTAAAAATTGTCGAAGTAAGCAGGTTTTTTTTTTTTACACATAATGAAGAATAGAGAAAGCAACACATTCCTGAGACCCAAATATAGAATGGTGTTTTTTGTCCTCCACAGGCACGCATTTGTATAAAGGAGATGATTGTTTACTCTCACGGAGTGACGCACGCGCAGTATACAAGCTTTTAATGCTGTACACTTTGTCCACACACCGGGTTTGCTGGTTACTGATGGAATCTGAACACGCGCGCTCCAGTTAGGCGCATGAGGAACGTACTGCGTTCCTTCGCCGACCGGGCGTACACGCATTCTGTAACTCTCAACCGTGCAAACGCCGTACAGTGGGAATTGAAATGGCGCGTGCTCTCGCACTAGTTTCTAGCAGCATGCCTAATGACTTCGATTCTCGCTCGGCGGTCTCTTCATACGTCTACGCACATCGATGTCATCCTTGTTTTTTTTTTTGCGTTCACCAACAGACTCGATTATGTTTCGGAAGTAGGCACCGCGCTGAGTGTTCACCGCTCATCTCCAGGCTTTACTGTTGTTTTCGCCCTTCTACGGGGAACATACAGTTCTGTGCTTGTCGAAGATGCAAGTGGACTCTCCTGCGCACCCACCCGGTCTGCCGGTGTCAGTGTCTGCAGCCTCTAGGAAGCGAAACAGCGTTTCCAGTGACAACGAGGCAAGCATCGTTGACACCCCCAAATGCGCCAACAGTTCCGATGATGAATACCAGACTGTAATGAGTCAAAAGCGAAACGGAGGATGCTCAAGGCCTCCATGAGCGCAGCTACGAAGACCACGAAAATCTCACCGAAGTACACCATCCTCTTCTTTCCCACGCATTTTTATATCAACATGAGAATGCTGAACAGGCAAGTGGTATCTTCAAAGCTCGAGGCACTCATACCGAACAGTATTGAAGACATCATAGTGAATCCCCAGAAGAAAGTTGTCGTGGGGGACGTCACTCAAGCGTCTGGGTTAGATTCTCTGAGCAAGGTCACCTTTCTCGGTGGCATGAACGTTCCGACGATCGTTCCGCTAGAGAGACGAGGAAGTACTGGAGTCATATATGGCATTGATCTGACCATCCCGAATGATGATCGCCCAATTCTCATTAAGCCTCCCAATTATGAACCCGAAATGCTTGAGCTATGCCGCCTAGCAATGTCCCGATGCGTGAAGATTGACTTTAAGAGTGATTGACTGCCGTCAAATGTGAAGGTGTGTCATGTCCGACATGCTGTGCGGGCCTTTGTTCCTGAGCCGCTTCAGTGCCGGAAATGTCCGAAATGTGGTTATGTGAGAACCGTACGTCTGTGAAAATCCTACATGTTCCCGTTGCAGTGCAACTCATTTGGCCGAACAGTGTAAGGCTGCATCTTACAACTTCCCGAATCGCCAAGGACCCCGTGACGCCTTATCGAAGAAGTGTCCGAAAATAAGGCAAGAAATTTTGGTTATGAAGAAAATGGTCAGGGACCATTCGACTCACCGGGAACCAGCTGCTGTCGTCAGGTGACATCGTTCTCGTCGCAGACGCTCATCAAGAAAGTCTGACTACCGAAGCACGCTTGCAGCAAACCCTTTTTCGGTGGAATCTACATCGTCAGTCTCGCCGAAGACAGACAACTCGTGCACTGCGAATACTACATCCGAAAGACAGACTGTGGAAGAAGCATGGCCAACACTTCCACGAATAACTACAGTAAATAAGGTGCAAAGCGCACCGGTAGCACCACGCTGTGCATCTCACCCAGATGAGCCCCGAGAGCGTGACCGTGAAATTTTGATGATGATAAAGTCTCCTATCGATGCAATCGCACCCTTGTAATTGATATGAACACCCCAGCAACACGATGCGCAGTGCATGTATTGGGTGTCCTGAGTACAGTGCTTGCCAACCTTGCATAGACACAATGGCTCGTCCACCACGTTCATTCCGCGAAGAAGTGCGTACTGCGATGGTTTTCCAGTGGAATGTCAGAAGACTGTTTTCAACAGTATGTTTTCTGCAATAGATTTCCTATATTATTAATATGCGCACCAAACCTATCAGAACCTATCAAGCTCTCTGGCTACGAATCCTACACTTCATCGACTTGTGGTAAACCCAGGAAAGTAATTGTATATATTCGCTCGGATCTAACCTACATTCCGCAGTTGGTGCAACGCCATAACTAAAATTAGTACGTGTGCCATGTTACAAAACAGAAGGTAGCCTTCACGCTTATCGGAGCTTACATTTCTCCATCTGTTCAGTTCTACGGTGACAGACTGTATGACATCTTGACGGCTCTACACCTAGTCCCTGCATTATCACTTCCTTTGGGGTAGAAAAAAATTGATTTCAGGGGCTGAAAACTTGCTCACTTTGCCTCACGCCACGAGCTTCGCATTATGATTGGCAGCAGGCCAACGTATATACGTGGTTTTAGTTACAGCAGTAGCTTGGATTTGGCGCTGGTGTCATGGCAAGTCAGTCAAGAAGTACGATGGTTCACCAATATTGAGACTCATGGCAGTGACCAACGTATTTGAAGGTTTTGCAGATTCCCCTTCTTTAGTTTACAGAAAAGTTCATTGGTCAATGTATGAGACAAAGGTGGATGAGGCACGCGAAGGTACCACGTGCGGCTTGGAGGATGTAATCGGAAATGTAATGGAAGCGTGTAAGAGCACCATTACGCACACACCAAAGCGCACAGAGTTTTATGTGGAACTTGAAAGATTACGTACAATTCGGAGGCGGGCTGAGAGGAGGTACAGGCGCACTAATTCAGTTCATGACCTCAGATATGCTCGACGTTTACAAAAAAAAAAAACTTCAACGTCGAATGGACAAGCTGAAGGGCCAATGATGGAGGAAATTATGCGATTCACTTGATCCTCGCAAACCGTTTTCCCTTATATGGCGAGCGGTACGTGGCCTTGGGTCGAATCCACAACAAGGGCATCCATTCAGCACACTGCCTCTCCAACAAGGCCGCCTGCAAGTTGACCTTGCCGAAGATTTATGTGCGAGTATTGCGAGTGATGTGGTCACCCTGAGTGATGAGGTTCTCAGCTATGCTCCTGTAGCACGTGTATCTGAACTAAATGTGCTCACCAAGCCATGTGCTCACCAAGAACAATTCATTGAGGTCATCCTATGCCGACTCCGTATTGGGTACACTCACCTCAATGACAACGTTTTGCTTAGAAGAGAAAATTTGCCGGAATGTGAAAAATATCAACAACCAATAACGGTTTTACGCATTCTAATCATGTGTCCATACATTGAAACAGAAATACGAAAGCATTTCAGAGCACTATACAAACACCACACTACAATGCACCCGAATCAAATTTTAGGAGATGATTAACTTGTTCCACTGTCTAACGTTGTCAATTTCCTGTAAGAAAATTACTACATCCACAATATTTAGAATTAAAATGTATATACTGGTTATCACTTGGTACCTTGTGTTTGGCGCAGCTCAGCCTGAATCACTCTTGCGCTAAACCACCCTATATAACTAACTAACTAGCTAACTAACCAAATGTCCTTTTCTCACTCAAGGAACTGGACGCGGCCCTAGCTACTTGCAGGCATTCATCGTCACCTTGGCCAGATGACATCACGTATGCTCCGTTATGCCATCTTGGCATAACCAGTCATGGACTGAATGCTACAACCAGTCATGGACTCAAGGTGTCATTCCTGATACGTGGAAATCCAACCGCTTGGTACCGATTCTGAAGCCTGGAAAGTCACCGCTTGACGTCGCATCATACCGACCTATTGCGCTGTCTAGATGCGTGGGAAAAGTAATAGAAAGAATGGTCCTCACACGACTTCAGTGGTACCTAGAGCACTACAATATATATCCAGAGGCTATAGCTGGTTTTTGACCAGGCCGTTCTTCTATAGATAATGTTATCGACCTTGTTACAGAAATCCCTCAAACGCATATCCGTTGCTATGTTCCTCGAGGTGAAAGGGGCGTACGACAAGGTAATGCACGACGCCATTCTCGATGCCTTGGAAAATATTGGAATCGGTGGAGAAATGGATTCGGAGCAACTTATCAAAGAGATCCTTTTTCATGCACACTGCAAAAGGCCGCACTGTAGACTATTACACCTCTCATGGCGTCCCACAGGATGGGGTTCTCAGCCCTACTTTGTTTAACCTCACGATTATTGGATTTGTACGAGTTCTGCCTCGATAAGTCAACCTTTCTGTGTACGCCTATGACATCTGCATCTGCACTTCGGCAGTGACGCGACCCCAGGTACGGGCAAGGCTCCAAAAAGCAGCGACAACAACGTCGAAGTATCTCTGTGCTCGACAGCTAAGCATTTCCCCCAAGAAATGCGCCTTAGTTCCTTTCACTCGCAAGGTGGTGTTCTGGTATCCTGTTTCCATAGAGAATATCAGAATTTCGTACACGAGACGTCATCGATTTCCTGGCATCATTATTGACAAAGATCTTTCGTGGCATGCTCATATCGCACACTTGAAGAAGAGGCTCAGCTCTTATCACCCATCTAATGAAATTTTTCGCCTGTAAAAGTTGGCGAACATCCGTGTCAGCCATACTTGAACTGTCCAGAGCGCTCTTCTTGTAGTATTTTTGGTGTAGCCCATCATCGCTTTCATGTGCCGGAAAAACCAACACCCGGCCCCTGCAAAGCATTCAAGGCCAAGTTCTTCGCACATGCTTGGGGTGGCTTAGGTGTGTTAAGACGGCCGCAACTATTGTCATTGCCAAATACCACCCGATTACGTCCTAAATAACTGTCGACACACTCCGGGCGTACAATTGCCACATTTCCAGACTGCCTAACCACCACCTTCCTAGCCTGCTGCTGGAAAGACCGAAGGCAGAGTTCTCCAGAGTGGTGGCGGCCAACCAGCGTTCCATCTCATGGAGATTCTCACCCGCAACTCATACCGCCCTGCCCGGAGTGGTGCCTTCAAAAACCCCCTGTATACCTTGAAGTCTCGGGAATAACCAAAAAGGCTAGCTTGTCATCTGCAGCTCTCAAGGAGATCTAATTGAACTATTTACATATATCGTATGAAAACTAAACTCAATCTATACGGACGGTTCAGTCTCGGGAAGTTCGACGGGTGTTTTTGTGATGCCATATCGGTCAATCAACGTCAAGTTTAAGACTCCACACGTCGCAACATCAATGGTCTCCAAGCTCGCCGCCCTTCTAGCAGCAGTTAGATTTGTTATGCGAGAATTCTCTGCTAAATGGGCTATCTTCCGCGACTCCAAGGCGGTCCTTCAATGTATGCGAAGTCTACGACGCAGGAACTACCATCAGATGGTATCTCAATCAATGAAATCTGTCATCGTACCACTAACAAAGGACATAATCTTTCAATGACTGCCTGGTCACTGTGGGATTGGTGGTAACCACCTCACCGACAACGCTGCCCGTTGCGCCGACGACGGAGCCCCCACACTGCTCATACCGCTGTCAAGGGTTGATGCCACAAAAGGACTTCGCCGCATCGCGCATGATACCACGCTTATGCATTGTAATCTTCCACTAAACTCCACTGGACGCCCACAGAACCCCGCTTCATAACTTTAATTACAGCGGCCATCAAAGTCTTCGTGATGGGACGCTACAATGATGTATCGGTTTTGGGTCGGCGTTGCCTTCACCAATTCATTAGGTCATCGCATTGGTATGGCTGACTCCCCCAACTGTGAAAACTGCCATTGTGTAGAAACTCTCGACCATATGTTGTGCCATTGTCCAGACTTTGAAGAAGATCACCGGACTCTCCACTGTGCCTTAGAGAGGCTGGATGACCTACCCTTTACTCAGGAGAAGATCTTGGGAGCGTGGCCTTCACGTACTTCAGCCCAGAAAGCCACACGAGCCCTTCTACAATTCTTGGTGACAATGTCACTGTGCGACCACGTGTGAAACCTGAACTGTGTGTGCGGTGTGTGTGTTATGTGCATTGTGTATCTCCTCCTTTCTATCTCTCTATATCCTATCTCTATATAGTATCCGGTATGCTACTATCTGGTAGCATACCGGATACTAGCATCTGGTTAAACTCCCTGCCTTCCTTTTTTCTCTCTCTATCTCTCTTTCTTTCTAATTCCCCTCTCCGCGTGTAGGGTAGCAAAATGAACTTAGCCTAGTTAACCCACCTACCTTTCTGATATTTTTTTCTCTTCTGTCTTTACACATACATACATGCATGCCTGCATACAAACATGCATGGATGCATACATACATACATACATACATACATACTACATACATACATACATACTACATACATACATACATACATACATACATACATACATACATACATACATAAATACATACATACATACATACATACATACATACATACCATACATAATTACATACATACATACATACATACGTTTGTGTGTTTGTTTGCATGCGTGTGCGTGCGTGCAGAATTTCCTTTCACGTTTCCTTCTACACTGACAAACATAGTCAGCTGCTCACTCTGCTACAATCGGTTCTTTATTTCTCTAAGTGATCCCTTGCATTTTTCAGTGACGTTAAGCGCGTCTTTTATAATAGACAAAAAAAGGATATGCAAGCAGCTCTTCTACAAAAACACTGGACTCCTCTGCCGTTCCTAAACAGCGACTGAGAGCGGGGAAGGAGCGAAATTCCTGCTTGCGGTGTTGGCGCTTATCACACAGCAAACCTGTCGTTGGCACTGTATCGTTATGGAACGAAAATTGAAAACTATAAAGAAAATGCGATGTTTTGCACCGCAACCAAAATGTAACTGACGCGTTAACTGTCATTCTGTTTCGGGGTGAAACTTAAGTGTCCTTATAGCTTTTTGGTCCAAGCGGAAACTCGACAATCCGGGACAGCCGAGGACTCGCATTGTGAGCAATAATGCACATCTCGGAACACAGTATTAGCGCGTATCTCGGGCAGCAATTCCAAAGTGACTATAGGGCAGCAATTCCAAAGTGACTATAATTCCAAAATGACTATATAGTGACTCGGGTAGCAATTCCAAAGTGAAAAACGAGAACGGTGGCAACCAGAGATATTTGTACCAACTCAAGTGGACTTTCGTGTTCCCGTGACACATGCCAGCAGGGATAAAGCAGTCTCGACGCGGAAGTATTATTGCGATAGCAATTATATGGACACTCTCGGCTGGATTTCGCCGCTGGCGTCGATATCATGCACTGTATATATATATATATATATATATATATATATATATATATATATATATATATATATATATATATATATTGTCACGGTGAAACCAGTGCAGGTAACAGTGTAGCAAACAGCAGTACATCTTCGATCAAGCAGCGCGAGTTCGTCGTCGTCCTTTCTGCCCACCAAATCCTTCGACACGCACAAGTAATGACACTAGCCACGCAACAGACAGACACCCACTACATGTTCGCGTCACTACTCCCCTTCTCGAAAAGCATCGACTCGATGCTTTCAAGTGTATGAAGGCAAGAGCAAGTCTTCAGCGTGAGTAATACAGCTTCATCCTAGCCACGTGGACGATGTCCGGATGGGCACCACGACGAGAGGACTGCACCCTGGGCTCTGCGATAACTTCGTAGTTTACATCGCTGACGCGCTGAAGAATCCGGTGAGGGCCGAAATAACGACGCAAGAGCTTCTCAGAGCGGCCGCGTTGGCGTACAGGACTCCACAGCCATACTTTTTTTCCGGGGTGGTAGGTGACTTCTCTGCGCCGAAGGTTGTACCTATGGGTATCGTGTTGTTGCTGAGAGCAAATGCGCAAGCGAGCTAGTTGTCGAGCTTCTTCGGCACGCTGCGCATACTGGTCAGCATTTTCTGTGGTGGCCGTAAATGCGTCAGATAAAAACATGGCGTCTAACATTGTAGTAACTTCGCCGCCGTGAAGCAGGGGGAAAGGTGTAAATCCTGTAGTATCTTGCACGGCGGTGTTATATGCGAAAGTTACGAAAGGGTGGACACTGTCCCAGTTCCTATGGTCGACATACATGGAAATCATATCTGTGATGGTCTTATTGAGCCGTTCTGTCAATCCGTTAGCTTGTGAGTGGCGAGCTGTGTCGTTCGGGGATGTACGGTGCCGCTGAGTGTCATCACTTCATCCAGTAGTCGGGCAGTCGAGGCCGTGCCTCTGTCTGTTAGAACCACGGCCGGTGCACCATGGCGGAGGATGACAGCATGAATGAAGAAATCCGCGAAATCGCTTGCCGTACTGCGCTGGAGTGCTCGTGTTTCACAATAGTGGGTGAAATAGTCAGTCGCAATTATTATCCAGCGATTCCCCGTTGAAGATTTCGGAAATAGACCTAGCAAGTCCATGCCAACTTGTTTAAATGGTTCTCGGGGTGGATCCACAAGGTTTAAAAAACCAGCAGATTTCGTGGGCGGAGTTTTGCGACGCTGACAGTCTCGGCAGGTTTTCACGTAGTGCTTGACCGTACGGGACAGTTTGGGCCAATAGTACGTGTGGCTTATACGTGCCAGAGTACGGGCGAACCCTAAATGCCCGGAAGATAGTTCGTCATGGCACGCCTTAAGGATGTCGTCTCGAATCACACATGGTACGGCCAGTAGGGCGCTTCGAGCGTTGGGATCAAAGCTCCGCTTGTACGGGACGTTGTCACGAAGGAAAAATGATGAAATCGTGCGCCTGAATGTTCGTGGTGGCTGTTCAAGCTTGACCTCGAGATAGTCGATGATCGGGCGAAGTTCTGTGTCATCACGCTGTTTTTGAGCCAAGTCGGAGGCTGTGACGGCCATGAGGAAACTTTCGTTGTCAGTTTGGTCAAGAGGAATCGACTCGACTGGCACACGTGATAGGCAGTCAGCATTGGTGTGCTTGCGTCCTGACTGCCCCGCCGCGGTGGCCTAGTGGCTAAGGTACTCGGCTTCTGACCAGCAGGTCGCGGGTTCGAATCCCGGCTGTGGCGGCTGCATTTCCGATGGAGACGGAAATGTCGTAGGCCCATGTGCTCAGATTTGGGTGCTCGTTGAAGAACACCAGGTGGTCAAAATTTCCGGAGCCCTCCACTACGGCGTCTCTCATAATTATATGGCGGTTTTGGGACGTTAAACCCCACAAATCAATCAAATCAATGCTTGCGTCCTGGCTTGTAAACCACCGTAACGTGAAATTCTTGTAAGTGGGGGCTCCATCGAACTAGGCGGCCTGAGGGGTCTTTGAGACCTGCAAGCCAGCACAAGGAATGGTGGTCGGTGACCACTTTGAATAGTCGCCCATACAAATACAGTCGGAACTTGGATATGGCCCACACGACAGCTAGGCATTCCCTTTCTGTGGTGGAATAGTTCGTTTCAGCCGATGATAACGTACGACTAGCGTAGGCGATCACACGCTCGATACCTTCCTGCCATTGCACAAGGACGGCTCCGAGGCCGACATTACTTGCATCTGTATGCACTTCAGTGTCCGCATTTTCGTCGAAATGGCCCAACATTGAAGGAAGGAGTCTCGAGGCGTCGTCATAGCTTGCAAAAAGCTTCGTGTTGTTCTGGGGCCCACACAAAAGCAACGTTGTCTTTCGTGAGTTGGTTTAAGGGTTCTGCTATTTCGGAAAAGTTTAGAACAAAGCGACGATAGTACGCACAAAGGCGCAGAAAACGTCGTACATTGTGTGGGTGAAAAAATAACTTGCCGTTATTGTAATAACTTCCCTTATACATTCCTTGGCATTATTGTCTGTTAGATCTCATGAATATATATATATATATATATATATATATATGTATATATATATATATATATATATATATATATATATATATATATATATATATATATATAAATACAGCTCAAGAAAGAAACCTAGAAAAAGACTATGGCGTGCGAATCGACTGTGGGACCTCCGCGTCATCAATGCATATCGTTAACCACTAAGCCACCGAGGAGAACCTTCTTGAACGTTCAAACGGCAAGCTATCTATATCTACCACCTACCGCTGTTGGCGGTTATTTCGTGGTGGACTATCGTGTTTTCAGCATTATCAGCAAGATGGTGCAATGAGCGCGCAGCGGCTCTCATCTCTCACGCGTAATTTGCCCCGCGGAGAAGAGGGCAGTGGATGATCTCTCCCACGCGTCCTTATCTGACAGTGGGGAGGATCATATGTCTTCGCTGTCGTTGGGCTTGCACTGAAACGATTCCGTTGTAGCTACGGGGCGCACAAAGGTCACTGCGATCATTCCACAGACTCCGTTTGCGAAAAGGGCACGCTTTCAAATGCGAAGTATTTCTTAGCGAACTTCGGCGACTTTGAGCGTATATCTATCTATCTATTATCTATCTATCTATCTATCTATCTATCTATCTATCTATCTATCTATCTATCTATCTATCTATCTATCTATCTATCTATCTATCTAGCCGCCAACGACTTTTAGCTCGCCCGGCCGTTTCAATAATGGTATTAATATCAAACTTGGTATGACACAACGTGACTGTATGAAGAACATATTTCACTAGTCATAACATAAAAATCATAACATAGACGTCATCGATAACATGATTTACACTTCATGGTCCTGCAGCTGTTGCAGTGGTTTCATTCAAATGGCAAGTTGCAAAACTAGCATGGTATGGCATGATTGTATGGCGAACACAAGCGACATACCCTAACATGAAAATCATGACATGCGCGTCATGTAACAGCATGACTACATGCCAAGCTCATGATGCGCTTGCAGCAGTTTCGCTAGCGTCACATATACCAAATTAGGTATTGCAGTACGTGAGTGGATGACGAAGGTATGTGACTGGTGCAAACATAACAATCATCAGATGCGTGTGATGTAACAACATCACTACATCCTACGCTCATAATGCGCTCGCGGCCATTTCGCTAGTTTCACATGTACCAAACTTGGCATCACGTGACGCGAACGGACGACATAGGTAAATGACACATAGAAACGTGCTAATCATGACATGTGTGTCATGTAACAACATGACTACATGCCACACACATGATGTGCTCGCGGCTGTTTCGCTAGCTTCACATGTACCAAACTCGATATTACGTGATGCCACACATAGGTAATTGACATATACAAACATGATAATCACGGCATGCGTGTCATGTAACTACATGACTACATGCCACACTCATGATACGCTTGTGGCCATTTCGCTAGCTTCACACAAGCCAAATTTTGTATTACGTGACGTCACTCGATGACAAAGGTATGTGACTGGTTCAGACATGATAATCATGTGAAATGTGTTATGTGAGAACATCACTGCATTCCACAGTCAAAGTGCCAATACGTTTCGACGTGACGCGGTGCGCGTGCTCGCCGGCGTTCATTTCGACGCGTCATGCCGGCCTTGCCACGCCAGGCGCCGGTCCTGCCATATACTCGCAGGCGCGCGCCGCGCTGTGTTGCTTTGACGTATGCGTGTTTCAGCGCGTCCAGCATCCCTCCGTCACGAAAAGAGGGAGACGCAGTGTTGTCTGGGTAACGCATCGGCGCGAAATGAAGCATTTGGCATTTCGCACTGGTTGCCGTCGGGCTACGCCGACGGATGCTGGTCGCGCCTGGCATCAGACAGAGTGCTCGCGTGTTGCTAACGTAGCGTCATTGTGCCCAGCGTGCGTGCGCGTCAACGCTACATTGGAGTGTATTGGGCCCTTCATGATGCGCTCGCGGCCATTTCACTAGCTCCACAACTACCAAACTTGGTGTTACGGGATGTCAATGGATGACAAAATGTATTAGTAGTGCAAGCATGATAATTCTAACACGCGTATCATGTAAGAACATGACAACATACCACGCTCACAGCGTGCTCGCGGTCGTTTCACGAGCTCCACATATACTAAATTTGGTATCACGTAAAGTGAATAGATGACGAAAGTAAACAACACATCCAAATATGATAATCATTCACGGAAGTCACGTGTGGCATCATTTACCTTCACCTCGTAACGTTGTGATGGTTTTAAAATGACATATCAACCTTTCTCATTTTTGCTTCGCACATTATCGATTCCCGCTGTACGTGGGATCTGTCAATTTTTTTAGACACAGCGAAGTAACAACTGAGACCCTTATTTACGCTTAAAACGTGGGGCACGTGTCGATCTGCTTGCCATTCCACGCGTGACCTTTATATTTGTTGCTATCGCGTTCATTTCTTCGCCTTTGCGGCAAAGCTGTGACTATTTTTTTTTATGTGAATAGTGGTCAAGAATATGATTGGTACGCTCGATGACTGGGTGCTTCTGAGATAAAGCACACTTCCTTGATGCAAATCATTGAGCCTGCTAAATTGCGCTGATTTGTAGACATTCGGAGTACAATTGCTTGCGCTCCTCTTTAGAAGGTGGCAGGAACGTGTGCGACCTTTGATCCACCACTTTGTCAGAGAGAAGCGTAAGTAACTATACGAGAAAACCAATATTGTTATGGTTACTCTACAAATTTTGCACACAATAAATAACGCTACCAACTGTTACGGAACAACTTTTTTTGTTCGTTCCGGACTGGGAATAGACTCTGGAAATGGGAACTTTTTTCCTTGGAAACAAAACGTAACTGAAAAAAAATAAAATTTTGTACCGACACCGTGGGAGAGTGTTTCGGGAAGTTAGGAGTTGCTGAAACAGCTACTGCAACGAAAAGCTGATGGGGCAACTTCTTGCCATTTCATTATTAGCGTAGTTAAAATCTGGTAAAAGTGAGAAAGAGGGGCTGATCTCAATTTATTTAGTTACGGCTACGTCGTTTGCTTATTTTTTTAAATCAAATAAGTTTTATCGGTTTCCCGCGTACATTTAGCAGGTATGGTTGTTCATTGCACATTTATCTACACCTATTAACAACATATTTCTTCTTCCACTTTTTCTGCGTGTCTGAAATCTGTGGGTTTGCTTGTTATTTGTTAAATTACTCGTTATAGTGTATGTTATTGTCATAACTTTTATGGCCTCAAACTTTTTAGGTTTTCTTTTCGTTTTTAACAAACGCCGAAGGTCTTCGGTGCTATATTTAGGTACACATAGTATCCTCCTTAGTTTAAATGTTGACGCGAAATTGTTTGATGCCGAGATCCAGCAAGAATTCAGTGACGGGTTTTCGTCACTAAAAGGACGTCAAAAATCCACACGACGAGATGGTAAAAAAGTTGTCGGCGGATATTACGTGTCTTGGAAATTGTTGGTATGCGAAGCATGCGCGCGAAAGGTGACTGTGTTATAAATTTCTTATTCAGTGAAACATCACAATGTGGCGCTGAAGAAATGGACAAATGCACCCACTGGCACACGTTGAGCAGCTGCATATGTTTCGGTTGTTTAAACTTGTGTAACAATGTCCACAGCAACATGGAAATCAGCCACACCAGAAACAGTAAGCTGATATGTAGTGCTGGTGCTCACGAGAATGGTAGCCCCCTATAATGCTACATAAATCAACTTAAGCGGATGACACACAGCTAAAACTGGCGTTAACTTGTCGTGACGGCTGCATCATAAAAGTACACATGTATTGTTTATAAATTCACGTCACTACGATCACACCCTCTGGTGGTTTTACCAACGCGTCTTTTATATCACACAATTTCCTCTGACAGTGATCTTCGTTGGCGGACTGGTGTCTCCCTCTGGACGCGATATAGTGAAGTAATGAACCGTGACCGTCGCTTCCGTGATTAGCTCCTGCAAAGTGTCATTGCTACGCGTCCATCCTATTCGGCGCTCTTTCGATGGAAGTAGAATATTCCGGTTTAATTGCGTGTCCGCAGCAGCGGTAAGGCCACAGCCAGCCAGCCATACGCAGGCTGTGTCCGTAGGGCAGCTGCGGCCGCGCATATAAGTTTAATTTCTTGACAGAACGTTGGATGGCGACCTTAGCCCAAGCATCGGGCTCACCTGAAGCGTCCATCCATACGAAAAATAGCTCTGTGGCGTGTGCCTACCTTACACAAGATTATAATGGACGCTGTCATGACGGCATGTGACCATAACGCACGTCACCTAACCGCGACATAGCTGATATTTAAAATAAACAGAGAGAGAGAGAGATAAATATAGAGGAAAGGCAGAGAGGTTAACCAAGCTTGGCTCGGTTGGCTACCC
Organism: Rhipicephalus microplus; assembly: GCF_013339725.1. NCBI lineage: Eukaryota > Metazoa > Arthropoda > Arachnida > Ixodida > Ixodidae > Rhipicephalus > Rhipicephalus microplus. Next base: position 34,175,094 of record NC_051169.1, read on the forward strand.
TACACTTGGGGTGGGGGAAAAGGAGAATAATAGAACGGAAAGAGACAGAAAAGAAGAGGAGTAAGAAAGAGAAGCATAAATAGTCAGCTCGAGACTACACAGCACGGCCTCGCACAGTTCTTTCACAAGCGGTCGTGAAGATTGGTGGTCCTTAAAAAGTACAAGAGGGCTTTCGTGGCTTTGCGCGTATGGGAAGCCGTCGGCCAAGGTCCCAGGATCTTCTCTTCTGTAATCGGCCGTGAATTCAGCTGACAGAACTTGGCTTCCATAATACGTCGTTCGGTCTGGTATGCTGGGCAATGAAATAGAATGTGCTCAAGCGTTTCCCCGCAGGCGCAGATGTTGCATGCCGAAGTGCTCGCCATTCCAAGGAGACGAGAGTACGAATTTGTAAATGCCACGCCCAACCTCATGCGACACAGTAAAGTTTCAGCGCATCGCGGGAGCCCGGATGGCAAACGAAGTTGCAAGTTTGGGTCGATCGAATACAGGTGCGTGTTGGAGAAACCCTGCGTATTCCATTGTAGGAGAGATATACGGCGAACAAGTGATTGTAGTATAAGCAAGTGAAGTGAAGTGAAAAGTGAAATAAACAAGTGAAGCATGAGCTTGGGGGGAGGCGCAAGATTCTCACCTGTAAGACTCTTGGTATTCATGAGAAGCAAACCCGTAAAGACCATTATTTCGCAACGTTTATCTTGCAGAAAAAAGTGACTGCCAGTAGGGTCGGCCCTGGTGGCACCATTACCACCAGAGATTTTAAATGAAGCTCAAGCATACTCGATTGTTGGCGCAGACCACTGTGGCGCACGCAGAGTTCGTAAAGCTGGGAACTCCAGCAAGTCAAACGTACTGATATTTTCGTCGACAACGACACACACCATCTACCTCGAACTTACATCGGATACAACAACGGCGACCACGCTTCTAACTTTTCACTGGTTTGCTGCGCTGTGAGTGTAGTTCCAAAAGATATGTACTCGGACAACGTCGAGGCTTCTTTTTGGTCTTACACACGGAGCTTCGTAGCGATCGCCCCTACTTTGCAATAAATACGGCACCACTAAGCGCAATCAGCGCAAATTTATTGGGGATCGAGCTCCTTGGTGGGGCGTATGGTTGGAGTGCCTTATCGAAACCACTGAATACAGTTTGAACTAGACCTTGGGGTGTTCCGGCCTAAGCGGAGAGGGCCTCATGACAACCTTATATGAGGTTGTGGCCGGCATTAATATAAGAGCCCTGAATCACCTGGAGAATGACCCAAGGAATTTCAGCCTTTAACTCCACCTCACTTTCTGTTCGGAAAGTGAACTATCGATATCCCAGAGCCGGGTATTAGCCCCGAGACCTCAACTCACGCGGAACTATAGTAAACAATGACGTGCTCCGTACCCGAAGTGGACCAGCGTAGAGCTTCGGCGGTGGTTAAAGAGGGAGAGAACAACTTTAGTGTAGTTTCCTGCAGTTGATTAGGCTCATTCTACGTAGGGAGGACGAGTTTTTGTCGTGACGCGGCCACTACATCGTTCTCGGTAAGATGTGCCCCTTGAGGTCTTGTTCTCTCGCTACGTCCACCCACTGGTTTCCAGTAGGTAAAGGCGCCGTGGGTGAAGAGCTCATTGAGCCTGGAGGACTCCTAACCCATTGGCGCGGAACCAAGTGGCGAAATAGTGCATACTTATTAGAACGCACTACCAACTGGGACAAGCTTAATCCTCGATTCACGCGGGCGACGTCGTGATAGTGTATGAAGACAACACTTCTCCCATGTTGTGGAAACTCGGCTGAGTGACGTCACAGCCCGAACGAAGAGGGGCAGCCTTCGTGTGTTGCGCAACTAACTATGTGGGGGTAGTTTCGAGAGAATTAAGGAGGTGGAACAATGAAGTGGGTACTCGGAGCTATAGCTCTTTGGCAGCAAAGACGTCTTCAAGTTCTATGACCAAAGGTCCTCGTTTATTATAGACACAATGTAAAACACAAAGAGCAAAGAGGCAAGAGCGACACGAGCACGTAATTGTTGTGACGCCAGCCTCCCTCACTGTTTTTGTTTATTTTTCATATAAAGAACCGACTGAAATGCAAACATTGCAATGTGCGATGTTGCCTCCTATCCGCTTTCATTCTAATCAGTGTGAAAGAAGAAAGCGTAGAACAAGACCTGTTAGCACCAGCTGCATCTATGCACCGAGCTTCCATAGAATCTCCTGTTTGTTTGTTTTACAGCGCCTAAGTATACGAAGCGTTACAGCACAAGGAGCCTGTGTTGACAGCAGTGTGAAATCAGAGAATGCTTATGTTTCTCTGCGTGGAGCAAGCAAGCTTTCAAAGCCTTCGTGAATTTCCACGAAATAAAACGATACACGCTTTGCATGTTATTGTACAATACATGTAGTCTGTTCAAACACGGTTCACCAGCGCTAACTACAGAGTTCATATAGGTCTGGGCGTCTGAATGCCATGTAGCAGTAAAAGCTGCCGAGACCAGCCACGTCTCCAGAGGCCACAACAAAGCTTATAATACGTTTGTTTGCCCTGTACCTAATTTTTTCTAATGAATGATGCTGGTGCATAAAACAGCAGTGATTATGGCTGTCTAGACAGGGAAGTTTGCTATTTCAATGAAAAAATATTTGTCGGGCTGTCTGCATATATCCACTTTCATTCCACACCTATTACGGCAGCACCTGGTACGTGGCGATGAAAGGGGAGGTAAAAATGTTAAAACCACTTCGAATGATAAACGGGATTACTAGACGGTTTCTTTATTACCAATGCAAATGAAAGAATACTCAGTCTGCAAAGGAAAGGCATCCAACGAGGATTCCGAAGAATGCGTTTTGTCACGGGAACACCTAACACCAAATAAAAAACTAATGTTCGCTGTGTTGAATGTCTTTGAGCTATTTAGGGGCAAGGTGAACGTACTTCTTACTGTAGCTCTTATATTTATTACTTTTGCTGCTCTTGTGAATCGTGTTGAGAAGCCTCGATCGGCGCTTCTACAATTCTGCTGAGATGTCCTATTGAGCATGCGCAGTTTACTAGACTTCCAGAAAAAAAGTAAAAGCCTTATATAAAGAAACAAAATACCTTACACGAGACAAATAGTTTGTTTTAATTACGGCACATGAGTCAGTGTACATGGAAACAGCGCTAAAGATACGAGTGCAGGGATCGACCGGGATGATTCCTGTCATCTTCTTCTTCGCATGGTGTGTTATACTGGAGATACCATCTTGGCCAAATAATGGTGCTACCGCAGAAGTCATGTGGCAGTGGCCACAACCGGTATCGAAAAATAGTCTGTAATTCAACCTCACCTTCGCGGAAACCGATTACATCTTATCTTTGATTGATAAGAACGCGGTGTGTTCAGGCACATAATTAGGATATAACAGAGTTACAATGTGGCACCACTGATAAGGCAAGTGTTGGGCTACCTGGTGGACTTGGAAGGCATGACGAAATGAATTGGAGTTTAGGGTAGTAAGCCGTCCTACTTCTCATGTTGCATTGGTAAACGACAACGGGATGGTAGAAGACGTAGCACTACTTCTGTGGTTTTTTTTTTCGTTGTATCGTTTAAACGCACGGCCTTTCACCTATGAAAGCATGATGAACATGAAAACGTGACCTTTAACGAAGCAAGTGGGCGAGGCAAATGGGTGAGATTTTCTCACAGAACTCATAAGCGACCTGGTGACTGAACTTTCTTTTGCTTTCGTACTTTCAATGTGCGTGTGTGCGTGTGTGCGTGTGTGCGTGTGTGCGTGCGTGTGTGTGCGTGCGTGCGTGTGTGCGTGTGTGCGTGCGTGCGTGTGTGTGTGGGTGTGTGTGTGTGTGTGTGTGTGTGTGTGTGTGTGTGTGTGTGTGTGTGTGTGTGTGTGTGTGTGTGTGTGTGTGTGTGTGTGTGTGTGTGTGTGTGTGTGTGTGTGTGTTAGTGAAAGTTCTACGTCCTATGCACTACACCAGGGTAGGTTCTTCTCGATTTAACCTCGGAAAATTGTCGTTTTTGCACTGCTGATAAATCTCGGTTGCAAATAAATCAACTTAGTATAGAACTCTGTGCATTAAAAAGTGTGATAACATTGCAGAATCATACCTTAGCAGCCTGATTAGTGGTCAATCTTGCTTTTACATGTTTAGTTGAAATCAACCTCTCTCAAACGTACGTTCTAAGGGAGGTTTATTAACAAACGCAGTTTGATTTCAGGAGCACCCTTCACTGTCAATTGCTCTCAAGGCTTATCGTCTTAGTGTTTTTCAATTTGCTCCTATTTGATTGTTTCTGTCCCCCTTAAAATTGCTCCTCTGGCTAATAGGCACCGTTCTGCTGACTCAAGAGCAAGGAAGCACAAGGGAATCAGTGGGTCTTTAAGTGCTTGGAGTGTACTATTTCAAGAGTGCGGCATCGTCTCTCGGTGAGAGATGCTATTCGTTGAACGACGCAGTTGACCAGGGACATGCATTGAACATCGCGGTATGGACCATTGAACTGTCGTACAATGGTCCGTACCATTGTACGTACTAATAATCCGTACCGATGGGCTGTACCACTGTACGCACAGAAAGTCCGTACCATTGTACGTACTAGTAATCCGTACCGATGGGCTGTACCATTGTACGCACAGATTGTACAATACGAACTATTGTACAAGCCACATTCCTTGAATGCGAACTCTCGGGAGAGGCCGGGCAACTGGTACGGAACAGAAAGTCGTGTGAACGAGCCAACGGGGAAGGTGTGGTTATGATACATAGGTTTTAATGGCGCAAGGGCCATGTCTTGGCCAAAGAGCGCCATGGAAAAGATGGAGGAGTGGCAATGATTTGGAATGTAACAATGACGAAGATGATGCTACAGGGCTGTATAAGGGCCTAAAATTGCTCGCGTTAAGGCGGCTAAAACATAATATATTAAAACAGTGTGAGTGAGGTGAAATGGTTAGCTATAGACTAATGAGAATACTTATAGTAAAAGAATAGTAAAAACTTTAGGACTGACATGTTATTTAGCACATTTGCCTCATCAGTGCCCTTGAACACAAGAGCCGCGAAGCAGGGTGCTGTCTATGCGGCCACCGCAACAGCAACCTCCGGACGGAGGCCCTGCTACGGGTCACCTCGAAATATATTTTAAAACCATGTATTTCTTTTAAAAATGCCATCAATGATTTTCGTCTAAACAGTGCATTCCTACCAATAAACATAAAAGGGTACAGTGGAAGCTGCTCTCGATAGGGCAGTAGAACGCGTTTTTTTTTTTGATACCATCCAACTCACTGCACTGAACAAGGATGTGGAGAACTGTAAGTGGTTCACCACATTTGACCCAGCTAGGTTGTTCACCACCAGACAGGAGATATGCATGTGTGCTGTGTGTGTGTCCTATTTGTAGCCTGGTAAGTGTTACTTGTCTGTAGCGTGATTTAGATACCGATTGCCAGTTTTTAAGTTTGGGTTTGATAATATGTAGTTCATTTTCAGTCTTCCTGTCCCATAGGCACTGCCAATATGCTCTGAGGCTTTGTTTTGGGAAGTGCTTCATGTCAAGTGCAGGGACAGTCAAAGATGGGTTAGTGGCAGCATTGTCGTGCGCGGATACAGCGAGCTGGTCCGCGGCCACGTTTCCAGCAATCTCGCGGTTCCCTGGCACCCAGCGCAGCACAACATGACGTTTGAGTGTGTAGATCGCACATAAAAGTGAGTAAAGCGATACAAGCGCAGGATTTTTATGTTTTTTTATTGTTCTCAAAGCTGTGACAACACTCAGAGAGTCAGTGTATATAACTGCGCGTTCTAGTTTTAATTCCTTAATATAGTTGGCAGCAACAGATAGCGCATGAGCTTCTGCGGTGAAAATGCTTCTTTATGGTTGCAGAATACGGGAAGCTGAAAAGAATGGCCCTACAGCTGCATAAGACACAGAAGTGAGACTTGGAGGCATCTGTAAAAAATTCAGGTCAAGCGTATTTGTGTCTAAGTTCCATGAAGTATGTGTGTATATGTGCAACAGGTGCATGCTTTGTCACTTCGGTGAAGGATACATCACATTCTATCACCTGCCACTGCCACCGCGGTAGGTGTGTAGCAGGAGCCATGAGACACTGTTCAAAGAGCGGCACACATGTTATCTCGGCTAGGCCCCTCATGCGAAGTGAGTAAGGCTGCCTCATCGAGGGCCGGTTTCCAAGAAGTGCACAACTAGACAGATCATTAATTATGGAATGCATAGGGTGTTCCTTATCACAGTTCACTTTCAGATAACAGATAAAAGACATGTAGGACCTCTGCAGGGAGAGTGACCACTCATTCGACTGAGCGTAAAGGCTCTCTACAGGGCTCGTTCGGTAAGCACCTGTAGAGAGGCGTATGCCCAGGTGATGTACAGGATCCAAAATCTTCAATGTGCTTGGCGAGGCTGAATGATATACTATTGCCTCATAGTCAAGACGTGAACGCACCAGGCTTTTTACAAATTCATGAGGCACTTTCTGTCGCTGCCCCGGGATGTTTGCGAAATTAACTTCAGGATATCCATTGTTTTCATGCATATATTTTTAAGATGTCTGATGTGTGATACAAATGTTAGTTTTTCATCCAAGATTATACCTAGGAACTTATGTTCTGTGCTTATGGGCAGAGGTTTGCCTTTGATGACACTCTGAGGGTCAGGGTGTAAGCCTCTTTTCCGTGGGAACAGGACACATGTGCTTTTTTGTGGCTTGACTTTAAACCCATTTTCATCAGCCCATTTGGACATTTTGTTTATAGCAAGCTGGACCTGTCGCTCACAGATGCCGAGGGAACACGATTGAAAAGCTATCTAGATGACATCAACATATGTGGGGCAAAATATGTTATGGGGGATGTACCGACGGAGAGAGTTCATTTTATAATAAAGAGCGTGCAGCTCGTTACCACACCCTGTGGTACTCCGGTTTCCTGTACAAATGTTCGAGACAAGACATTGCCTTCTAGAACTCAGAATATGCGATCAGACAGGTAACTTTTGATGATATTGAACATATTACTACGTACACCCATATGCGAGAGGTCTCTCAATATCCCAAACCTCACGTTGTATCATAGGCCTTTTCCATGTCGAGGACTACAGATAGAAAAAACTGGTTATAAACAAAGGCTTCACGTATGCGTGTCTCCATTCGTACGAGATGGTGAGGTGGATCGGCCTTCTCTAAACCCGCATTGGTTTGGGTCAAGCAGTTTGTTTGATTCTAGAAATTGAAGTAGGTGGCAATCAATCACTTTTTCAAAAACTTTACAGATTCAACTGGTTAATGCTATAGGCCTGTAATTTGTTGCAAACGACGGATCCTTACCCTGCTTCAAAATCGGAATTATCACAGCTTCCTTCCAAGAGGAGGATATCACAACGAAAAACCAGATAAGATTGTAAAGGGAAAGGAGAGTTTGTGTTTCGGAGGGTAGTTGCTTCAGCATCTCATACATAATGGTGTCAAGACCTGGACAAGATGCGTTGCAACAGTTTAGTGCTCTTTGCTTATCTGCTAAGCAGAAGGACTCATTATAAACCTCGATTTTTCAGATTTCCTTTCTAGATTTTGTTTTTCCAACTGTGCTTTGTATTTTTGGAATGCGTCAGAGTAGTGTGAAGAACTCAATATATTTTTAAAATGTGCACCAAGAAAGTTGGCTTGGTCCTCCAAACTTTCTCCGAGGGTATTTATTAATGGAAGAGAATATGTTTGTTGGCCTTTAATTTTCTGGACATTGTTTCACACATTTCTTCCATCTGTGTACAGGTTTATGCTCATAATGAACCTAGTCCAGCTCTCTCGTCTGGCTTGTCTGCGCGTTCTCCTTGCCTGCGATTTGACCTGCTTAAAATTTTCCAGGTTTTCTACTGTTGGAAAATCACGGAGCGATTCCCATGCTATGTTCTGATTCATCCAAGCTTTCCTACGGGCATCATTCCACCAAGGGACACGCCGTTTAGTACTCATTGTGCTCATTTGATTAATGCAGTTAGATGCGGCATCAAGAATAAAAGCTGTGAAATATGTGACGGCGTCGTCTATGGTCAGAGCAGACAACTCAGTCCATGTCATGTAGGTAAGAGTTTGGTACTGTTCCCAATCAGCTAAGTCAAACTTCCACCTCAGAACACGCGAAGATAGTTGGCCTTTGTTTGGCACGGTCAGAATGATCGGGAAGAGCTCACTCTCATCAGGGTTTTTAAGAACATTCCATTTCAAATCGGCTAAATGTGATGGTGATGAAATGCTAAGATCTATCGAGGAGTATTAATTGTTTGCGAGGCTAAAATACATAGGTTCCTTTGTCTTTAAGAGGCTTAGCTTATTCAAATAAAGAAGCTGTTCAATTAGACGTTCTCGAGCGTCACAGCGAGAATCGCCCCACAGGACATTGTGTTCGTTAAAGTCACCTAAAATTTAAAAAAAAAGGTTCTGGTAGTGTATCTACTAATGATTCCAAGTCGTGCCTTTTAAGCTGATGGTGAGGTGGTATATACAGAGCATAAGGTCATAAGTTTATTAAAAAGTACAGCTCGAATGGACACTTCCTCAAGAGCTGTCCGGAGCTTCATCTGCTGGCATGCCACACTTCTATCAGCTATAATGGCTACTCCGCCGGATAATAAGGGAGCAACTTCACAATCCTTCTGGAAAGTAATGTATTGGCGGAGAAAGTTGCTGTATGTAGGAGTTAGGTGTGTCTTGCACACACAACACTTTTGGGTTGAACTTACTTAGAAGTTCTTGAACATCATCTAGATTTCTGAGGAGCCCTCTAACATTCCACTGTATGATTTCGTCCATTATGAATTGAAAAAAAAGTGCTGTGTGTAGACAAGATTGAGATTGGTTCATTTTACAGGGCCTTTGTTAGGCCCTTTAATTGGTGTTTTGTCTTTTTTGGAGCGGTCGACAACAGGTCGCCGCTCCTTTGGCGCTACCGGCGCCGTTTGGCTAGAAGTGGTGTCCATAGCCTCCTGTGAGGCACTGGACACCCGCTCCAAAAAGCGATCTGTGTGTCGCTTAGACTTCGCCTCAGTCGACGAAGTCTTTGCCCTCACCGGGCAGGAGGTTGTTCGGGCCTCCTTGGTGTCCTCATTGCTCTGGCTGCTGCCAGGGCTTGTAGAGGCCACTGGTGTGGACTGGTTGGCTGTGGGTGGGGCAGCGCTGGCTGCTCCCACCAGAGGGGCAGGTGGCTTTGACCTGGGCACGCTAGGCGTGGTCCAGGTAGCCTCCAAGGGCCATTGTGGTGCCGCCCTTCGTTGCACCACTTCAGCGAAGGAATTTCTTAGTGCGAAAGTAGGTGATACTTGCTGTCATGCTTCACGGAACGTTATATTTTCGTTAATATTTATGGTGATAATTTTTTTCTCGTTTCCAGGCTGGGCACGCTCTGGAGTATGCGGCATGGCTGCCTTTGCAGTTTCACAGTGAACCACATCATATTCACACTCATCAGTACCGTGACCAGTTATGCCGCATTTACCACAAGTAAGCTGACCTCGGCAGGTCTAAGATCCGTGTCCGAATCGCTGACATTTAAAGAAACGTCTCGGGTAAGGAACGTACGGACGCACACGACGTTTTACATAGCTGGTTTCGAGTGTCTGGGGTAGAATGCTTGAATTGAAAGTAAGTATTAGGTACTTTGTTGTGGTTTCAGTGTTGTTGTGTCTGAATGTTATGCCCTGCACATGCGTTATGCCTTGGTCCTTCCATCCGTCAAGGCGTTCCTCTTCGCTTAGTGACATAAGGTCTTCATCGCATACTACGCCCTTCACAGTGTTCAAAGTACGATGTGCAGTAACAGATACAGGGGTATTGCCAAATGCTAAGAGATGTGAAAGTTTGTTCTACTGTTCTTTGTCTTTTATTTCGAGGATAATGTCCCCACTAGCCATCTTTGTGGCCTTATAGCCGGTCCCAATGGTGTCTTTTAAGCACTTGGTCACGAGAAAAGGTGATATTGCTCTGGCTTTAGTTGATATTTCTTCACAGTGAAGAACGTAGTATCTTGGGAAAGTTTCAATGTTTTGGGTGAAAAACAAAAAGGATACATCGGTGCGTACGCTTTTCAGGGCACGATCGGTTACACGAGGGTTCTGAGGTTCCATGAAAAATTACTTCTTCAGCAGCGGCGCCTACCACCCACCACGGAGCCCAACAGGTGGACGCAGCAGATCATGTGATAAAGTCTGCCGTACGCTGGCAGTACGCCATTGCTATAACCGAATATGGTTTACCCTAGGTAGGATAGCCACACAAGGTTAACCCTAGCAGCCAGGAAACAATGAAGTAAACATAAAAGAGAAGAAGAGAGGACAGATTTAAATAGGAGAAAAAGACGAAGATGTAAGAAGAGAGAGACAGGAAGAGGCGACTGCCGATTTCTCCTGGGTGGGTCAGCCCAGGGGTGCCGTCTACGTGAAGCCGGAACCAAAGGGTGTGTTGCCTCTGCTGGGGGGCCTAAAGGTCCACTCACCCGGCGTTGGCTCAACTCCCAGGATCCCCTTTTCCCCGGGCACGGCAAAGCCACGCACGACTAGGCGTGGGAGGGAGTCGTAACTCCCCCGTTAGCTCGGGTCCGTGGTGTCGCTACGCACCAAACGCCTACTTACGCAGACGCCCCTGCGAAGGGGGGTGGGGGAAGGTGTGAGCTGGCTTGTTTTGGTCAAGTGTTTCTCTTGAAGACCTTGTGCGACGTATGTAAGTAAGCGTGCTAGTTTGCGGCGCTCTTCAGCACGTTGAAGGAGTTCGGAGGCTAGGAGGTATTTCCAAACATCCTGGCGGTATGTAAGAATCGTGTCAAGCGTCGAAGTGGGCTCACGTCCGTAGAGTATCGAAAGAAAGGTGGAATACCAGTGGTGGCTTGAGTGGCCGTTTATAAGCATACCGCACTAAAATAAGCACGCCATTCCATTTATGATAGTCAAATGATATCAACACGAACAGCATATTGAAGTGGCGTCAAGTCAGGAGATGGTGTAATGTTGCGAAAGCCTCATCACATGGTGGTGACCAATTAGACAGGTGTCCATTACCGCTGAGCAGCCTTGTCGTTAGTGTGAGCGTAGTTCTATACTTTAATCACTAGAAGCCACATTTGTTGTACTTTGTGTTTGTTGCTCATATTGCGCCAGTCAATTTGACACCGACACCCCACCCCCGATGCTCCGAACAATTAGAAACGCGTGCCTCTGTATGTTCCTAGTCTCTGTGCGACTGCGCGCACTATGTCCGAGTCAAAATGATACCGCTGACAACAAACGGTAGTTCAGAGTACTTTAATTAAAAAGTTTCCGGTTTTGTAAACAGCCAGACACAACGCACCTACATTGATACAAAAAGTGAGGAGCAGTATAAATTATTACTTCAGCAAAAGAGATGCTGCGTACACAACCGACCACAGGTATACATTCGTCAATCGGTTTTTACAAACAGCTGAATTTATGCACATTCTTTGAAAATCAGCATGACGGTCTTGGAGGTTGTCTCTGTTCTTATTTAGCATTTGAGTGACTGCATAGGAAAATATGGAATCCTTCTACAAGCCGTTTCCGGTTAAGCCACTTGCCTCATACTTCATTGGAGAGCGCCTCTTTCTTCCTGGAGAGAAAATGTGTCAATATTGCCGAGGCTGTAAATCACTACAGATCACATTATTGGTCAAATAAATACCAACAATTACATCGCACAACACGCTGAATATAACTAATGGCAAATCTTAAAGTTTGAACTCCAGTGGTCATTAGAAAATCTTGAGAGTATAGCAAAAAGTCTCTTTGCACGAAATAAACAATGCGAGCTTATGAAACGCAGCCATGCATGGCCCTCGAATTATCGAATGACAAATGGACTCAATTTCGTTCTCCATGAGTTTCCCATACATATTCACTGAATCATCGTGTATGCAGGCTATATTCCACCTTGTTCAGTTTTTTTCTTAGTTTTTTGCGTATTATGCGCTTTCTTTGCAATCATTTATAGCACTCGTAGACTTGTAGCATTTTTCGTTTTCTTTCTGAATCACTCCTCGCCGCGATAAGTGAGGAAACCGGCAAATGAAAGCCCTAAATAATGGCTACCACTTCACTCATAGAATCTGTTCGTATCGAGGCAAAGACCTCCCTTGATAGCACTCGTCCAGTGACCGAGTGTGCCCGAAAGAGTCAAAATCGAGGCTAGTGATCTATGTGCCCAGCGTCAGTAGCCAGCACAAAGAAGGAAGCACCGGATACAGGATGTTACGCAATATGAAGGAAATGGAAAAGAAATATGAGAAACGCCGAGAGTGCCTCTGGCGCTGACATGTATGTATAAGGAGAGAGCCAGCCATACACCTACACGCTGCCTCTTGAGCGTGGACCCTTAAAGAAGACCAATGAAGACCTATCCGCAAAGATTTATGTGCCCACGTGCGTAAAAAAGAAACCTGGCAGTAGATGCGAATCTGTGCGAGCAAAGCGGAAATGTTTTTGTCGCATATTGCACGCTTGTGGAGAATTCGCGACATTTTTCTTCTGCAGAGCTCTCACATATGAAATGTGGCCCATTTACGAGTGAATACCACTGCACAGCGAGATAGGAGAGTCCTTCGAGATTCAAACACGCCCACAAAGGAAGAATGATGGGGCAATACGCAGTTCCTGTTGGTGGCAGTTTAGTGAACAGACTGTGAGAATGACTAGAAACATTTAGTGCGATCTCCTCTCCTCCTTCATCTCTGCAACCTGTGACTGGTATTACTTTGTTTTCGTCAATTAATCTTTATTTTCTTACAATGAAAAACATAGGAATTCGCATTTGCCTCGTATGAATTGTTATTTATAGTGGCGGGAGCTAGAACGTCCCTGCTGTTTCTCTTCCGAGAACTTCCACTTTCGCATTTCGCTCCGGCTTTCTGAATACTCGGGAAATTCGTTTCTAGGTGAAAACGGTTGATACGAAATTGATGGTTGAAACTACAGTTGAAGCTTAAAGTTGTCATAAATACATGCGATATTGGAGCACCAGTTTACTCAAGGTAATTAGAGCTCAATAACCTTCAAGATAGTTAATAAAAGTCAGTTGAATGAGTTTTCCGCTAGACCTGAACGCTCTGCTGTGAGCAGTTAGCAGCGTTGCACCACTTGGCGAAACACATCTCAACCATGCACTTCTTTTTATGTGACCTGTGCGACCTGCTTCGGCCTGTCGATTGGCCCAAACTAGGCCGAACCTGGTGCAAGTTTGTCACCGAGCCATAAAAACGCCAACGTGCGACTGCCGCTAACATACACCTAATAATTATGCTGTAAACTCAAGGACACAGAACAGAAAAAGGCTTTGCGTATTTGCGACGCTGAAAAAAAATCCACGCATCTTCATTGCGTGCTAGTCACGTTTTTAAAGACTACGAATGAAGTTCTTTCATCCATTAATCCATCCATTCATCCATCTCTAAGAAGAAAACCGTGATGAGTGTGCGAAGCTTCATTGATGAAACCGAGCAGGGTGTTCAGACTCTCACTCAGGCTCCGGTAAGGGAGAACTCTCGCCAGGCTTTTTGCTCACAAAAATCTCACGTATAATTTACTTATTTACAAGAGTTAACAAACTAGGCTCAGTAACGCGCTTTTACATGAGACACGAGAGGGTCAGCGAAGGCACTCTCGTGTCGTCCGGGGTCGCTTCCTCCTGTATTTTTCGCCCCTCTTTTTTTTCGCTCGGGAAGCTTGGGTGAATTATCTGTTTATTTAAATAAACTTGCTGGAGACTGTGCAAGATTGTATTGTATTTATGTTAGTGGAGAGGGCAGATGTTCTTGTAAAACAGCCAGTAGCTGAATTCGCAGAGCTCTTGCGTTTAAGTCCTCGCTGCCGTTGACCAGTAGGTTTCACTAATGAGATACGCCACAGAACGATTGGCTACAGATTTCTTATAATTTCTTATTTGGGGTGCCAGGTGTACTTAAGAATATCGGCCGGGAAAAAAACTCACTCACAATGTGCGCGCTGCTTAAGGCACTCAACCTTGATAACTAACGTGGTCGGTCTGGTAGATTCCACGCTCATTTCGCCATCCTTACTATAACCCGCTGATTCCTAGGATCCCAAATTAGTACAGAGTTGGTTTTGCATCGTATTGCTCCACGTGCCAGAACACATCAGTTGCAACTGAGCAGTTTAACTTGAACATTCGTTATGATGCGTCTAGATACAAAGTGAACTCGTTCCAGCGTTTAGTTTTGTAGTGTTTGTTTAAGCCTAAAAGTTCACTAAATGCATGCTGAAGGTCTCTCTTTATCATGCCCAATTACTTGTTGGGTGAAGCAGCCGTGTATCCACTATCCAAGTGAATCTCAAACATTGCTATTTTTCAAGTGTAAGAGCTGCCGCGAAAGTTCTTTAGGTCAAAAGTTCTTAGTCCCTTTTTTTCCTTCGGTCTCATAAAGCTGAATTTATCGTGTTCATTTGTGAAAACTCCCTTTTGCAGAGTTTAACTTGTAGTTTATCACTTTAAAAACTCAAACACAAATAGACGAAGACAAGATAGAAGATATGAAAATACTGGACAAGTGATTTTCTTCTATATTTTTCTATTCAGGCTGCAGCCTGGTACGACTACATCCTGAAGCGCGCTGTTAAGAGTTGACAACGACCGGGCTAATGAAACTGTCCGTCTTTTGTTCTTTGAGCCGTTGTCAAACAGTTGCAACGTGATACAAGATGAAGTCTTGTTTTTCCCAATTTTTTTTCTATGCATTTGCTGAGCCGCCACCCCCCCCCCTTTTTTTTTCGCTTCGTTTAAAAAGTGTGACTATTTATGCAGAAGTTCGCGTCGTAGGTGGTGGCCACTACTATAATCTTTTTTGGTAATTAATCCGTAAAATTAGGCAATATAGATACATTGTTCAATGCAAACAAATTAGTTGATGTGGTGGAAACAATTCTAACGCCCTTCTTTGGCAGCAAGAATGTGGTATACTACAAGATGGCAAAAAAACATTAATAAGTACAAACTCAAAGCGATCATTTTCTGCTCAGTCGATATTCAAGACAGAATAGAGTTTGCTAAACTAACTAGAGGGTACTCTGGCGCTGCAATCGTTCAGCGACCATGGGAATGATGGGTAGCACACACATTTGCCTAGACTTCGTACTTGCGGGTGGCGAATCGTACTTGCGGCTTCGTTTATTGCTGGTTACGGTTTCCTTTTGAAAGAAAGAACAAACCCTTTTGAACTTTGTGACTCGATTCAAAATGATAAGCCTAAAACAAGAAGGTTGTGAAGCGCAAACGCTGAACATTTGCTAATTTATTTTTTAATTTTTTTTGTGAAAAGACCGCTCTAAGCCACACGGACACGCACGGAGCCAAAAGCAGGCCAGAAGTACGAAAATTAGACAAATGTGTATACTACCCATCATTCCCATGCTCGATGAAGCGCCGTGCGTTGCAGCTCCCATAGACACTAGGGCCAGAGTTCCCTCTAGTGTATATTAGGAACCTCTATGCAAGGGGGCACAGAACACGAGCAGTACCTGGCTTCACGTGCCACTGCCATGTGCCGTCTTCATTTTCTTCTCTTCCAGTCGCGCACCCTCAGCTTTTGTTCGCCGCCCACGCGAGGGTGCTGCAACTGCATCATCTGGTGTGACGCCATATGGCGTCACATCAGAATTCGTGACGTCATGTTGACGACACAACTCTTAAATGCGAAGCATTTCTTAGCGGAATTCGGCGACTTTGGGCGTATCTATCTATCTATCTATCTATCTATCTATCTATCTATCTATCTATCTATCTATCTATCTATCTATCTATCTATCTATCTATCTATCTATCCGCCTACGACTTTCAGCTCTCCTGGATGTTTGAATAATGGTATCGATACCAAACTTGGTATGGCATAACATGACTGTATGGCGAGCATACTTGACTAGTCATAACATGAAAATTAACATATGTATTTCATGAATGTCATGATTTACACTCCATGATATTGCTGCTCTTGCGGTGGTTTCGCTCACATGACATGTTGCAAAACTGGTATGGTATGACTGATTGCATGGTGAACGCAAGCGACAGACCCTAACATGAGAATTATGACATGCGTTTTATGTAACAACATGGCTACATGCCACGCTGATGATGCAATCGCGGCTGTTTCACTAGCTTCACCTATACCAAACTTGGTATTATGCTACGTGAATGGATGACGAAGGTATGTGACTAGTGCAAACATGAAAATCGTGAGATGTGTTTCATGTCACAACATAACTTCATGCCACGCTCATGATGCGCTGGTGGCCGTTTTGTTAGCTTCACTTATACCAAATTCGGTATAACGGGATGTGTATTGATGACGAAGGCATCAAACTGGTGCAAACATGATTAACATGACATGCGTGTCATGTAACAACATGACTACATGCCACGCTCATGATGCAATCGCGGCCGTTTTGCTAGCTTCACATATGCCAAATTTGGTATTACGTGACGTCGATGGATGACGAAGGTATGGAACTCGTGCAAACATGATAATCATGACACGCGTGTCATGTAAGAACATGACAGCATACCACTTTTTTAGAGAGCTTGCGGCCGTTTCGCTAGGTTCATATATACTAAATTTGGCATCACGTGCAGTGAATAGACGACGAAGGTAAACGACACCTCAAAACAAGATAATCATGACACGGAAGTCGTATGTGGCATAATTTACTTCCCCCTCGTAACGTTGTGGTGATTTTAAAGTGACATATCAACCTACCACATTCATGCTTCGCATATCATCGGTTCCCACTGTATGTGGGATCTGCCAGTTGTTGTTTTTTACAATCTGTGACGTCATCACGACGTCATATGATGACGGCATTAAGTGGTGATGCCTTTTTTTCTTTTTTTATCGCTCTACCTCTACGATGTAGTACAGTCAAATTTCCCGTTTCATGAAGCATCTATAAGGTTTTCGCCTGAAAATTACACATGGCGCTTATACTCGGGGACAACTTTTTTTGGCACTAAAGGGAAAGCTACGGAGGTGGAGCTTCTGCACATGTATCACTACGCGAAGTCGTCCGTTTTGGCGCACGTCTCGTAACGCTATGGAAAGTGACGAGGGCACACCACCAGTGTTTCACATAGACGCACACACCACGCACTTAATTTTTAAGGTGCACGCAAAAAAGGCGGGACTTTCTCAAGCGTTCAAAAACACGAAGTCACAACGAATAAATTAAAGTAAATACGACTATCTTAATGGTAGGAGCAGTGTCTCGTCTCAAGTATATAGCTTCATGTAGAAGATAAAGGAGGAACGTTTGTATTTCATGGTGAAAATACGGTGCTGTTGAGGAACTACATTCACTGGCGGTAGGACGCCCGCGATTCAGTTCTGTAGCCTTCGCTCCAATGCCAAGAAAAGTTGTCGACGGGTATAGCTGCTTAGATGTAGAGCTTCAAGCCACGGCTCACGTTCCTTGCTTCCATCGATTTTGTTCTGGCAGTTTATTTACTCTACCCCTGTGTTATAAGCGTATACACAATACATTGCCATAATTTTTCTAACACTAGCGATGGTATACTTTGTCGTTCCGTTGTCTGCCAGTTTCGTGGCACTCAGTTTCAGCGCTCAGAGTCAGCTTTCTCAATTGTAAGGTGTGAAAAAGATAAAAAATGTGATGATTTAGACCATAAGAAAAAGAAGTGTTGATCAGCTTCAATGACAGTACACGATGGAAAATGACATTGAGCTATTCTCAACAGAACACCCCATTTCCGCAAAAGGTACATGCCATGGCTTCGTCCCGTGGTGTGCTGTCACACCTTTAAAGTCATGAACATGACCAGTGTCTAAACATTACAGATCGTTATGCCACCGTATACTCAGTGTGCAACTCGTGAAGCTAATGTGAGGAGAACCAACCTCGAAAAGCCATGCTGCCAGTTTTCTTCCTCGAGGCGTGGGAGTCACTCCTCTCATCGACTCACCACCGTATTCACGGGCAAGTTATTAACTGGGCCTAAAAAGTGGTGGCGAGCTATTGGCCACCACCCTTCAAACCAGCGTCCGACTAAATTCTACGACCTCATTGTTTCGTCAATAAAGTTGTTTCTCTCTGAGCAGTCACTGTCAAGTTGGATGTAGCCTATTTATTACGCCAGCTTTCCCCAATACAATAGAACAAGTCGGCGTCAAAACTAATCAGCTCTCGCCCCCCCCCCCCCCCCCCCCGACACACACTAACTCTCTTTAGTCCTTTGTCGCCTCTTGGAAACAGTGCAACAGGCCTAGAAACAAAATATGAACTACCACAAGTGCGTGAAGTTGAAGACGACGAGATCTTAAGACCATTTTCATACAAATCTCATGGGGGTGGCCTTGCGCTTGTGACACGACGACGTCACCACACGGACATGGTGGAAGTCTCTGTCGCGTACACCAAAAACTCACCGCGCCAATCTGACGATCCATCTTTTATGACGCGTGTAGATGCCCCCTGCCTCGCGTTATTTCCCATGAGAACTTACTTGGCTCTAGTAACTATGGTTGTGTTGGTGTGCCAACATTGCCTTGCCTCTAAAGCTCTTGGCCGTCACAGATGATTTAACGCTCTCGGAGGTATTTCTAGAACTCCCCAACGACTACAATTAGTTGCCTTTGCCAGAAAACTTTTCAGCCTTGCTCAAAGGCGAATCATTGAAAGTGATTGCACGGATCAGCGTTGCGAGATGAAGGCGTTTCAGAAAGCCCTGCAGCTTCATGAGGAGCTGGTATCGTTTGAGATGTTGAAATCATCCGATACCGATGATGCGTAAGGTGTCACGAAGATAATAGAAACGGTGTTCCTGATCCTCCGATATTTGTCGCTCTAACTATACTCTAATTACAAGTGAGTGCAAGCGTTCTTTTTAATCTGCATGTTATCGGTTTTTATATTACAGTGAAAGCTGTTATGAGGTTATAACAAAGGTCGCGTGTGCCACAGTTGCGCGCCGCCACCACCAATGTCCGTAACCACTATCGCGCGAAATGAGAAAGACGACTAAGGTAATACACAACACTAAGGTCACGAAGACCTTCAAACCCGGGTCCCCTGATCCAGGGTCAGCCTTTTACCGCTGAGCCATGCCGGTACTTGAAACTCAGTTGCAAATTGACCCTAGACAGGCTTGATGTCGGGAAAGGAATCCCGCTTATATCAGTAATAAAGCGCTTTAGAGCAGCAAAGAAGCAATCAGCTGTGACGCTGTGCGAGTTACGTATCGAGTGGGTGGTTGAATGTTCCAATCCATTATTGAAGCTTCAAGCATAATTATTCATCGTCGTTAGCCATAACCTCAAAAATTGTACAACATTTCTTCTAAATGTGTAGCGGGTACCACGCTTCTCCAAGGTTTATGGCGATTTATGTCGTAGTGGGTACCCTGCAAGTGCACTTATGTCTGTTACCCAAAGAGTGTACGATGGTGCTTCCGGAAGTCTGCCGGAATTAGGCCTTACGTATTGAGTTTGATCAATTGTTTCGAGGTTCATAACTTGAACGAGTCTGCATTCTGCTACCACCATCGCAACAAGCTCGCAAAAGAACCGTGAAAGACTCTTAGCGAAAAGCGGATCTTCATAGCACAGTTGTAGCTCTCTGCATGAGTTTGGTCAGTGTTCCGATTCCAATGCTCTTCAGGAATCAACATATATCAACAATATATATATATATATATATATATATATATATATATATATATATATATAGTCTTAATTTTATTACCAACGATTTCGACCAGTGGACCGGTCTTCGTCAGGGTGGGGCAAGCAGATTGAAACATTGAAACGGCAGTGTCTTTCCAAGACATCCAGCTTTGACTTTGCTTGTTTCATAGACTTCTTCTGTGTGTACTGTTACGAAACTCCCGCCTTGCTTTCTATTACAGCCAAAACACCGATGCATGCACAGACAATAAAATAAAACCAGGTGTTACCTACAGCGCAGTGTTCCGGCTTGTTTTTGGCACTTTACGACGTGCGCACCGTAAGAGAGCATGTGGTATACACGTCGAACACCATCACGCCTGGCCTGTGCGATAAAAGAAACGATTACGCATTCGTCCAATGCAAAAGCTACAAGAAAAATTGATCCCCCAAAAGCCAGGAGCTCAAGTTAAATATAACTAGTAGTCAAATTGTATGGGGCTATCAACGGCACCTAATTAATCTCTTTTATTGAACACGCAATAACAGTGGGCCACCAAATTCCAAGCACGCTAAGAAAACGTATTAACATACAAAAAAGCTGCAAAAAACCAGCATTTTACTCCAGTTGTACATATTCCACTCTTCTGCTTCTTCGTTTGTGTGTGTGTGTGCGCGCACACACAAACACACAAAGATGACACATACAAACAAGACATACGCGTGCGCGCGCGTATGTCTTGTTTGGAGAGATTCCTATAGAAGAGGGGTGTCATATACTAAAGCGCTGATGCGATTTGCTTGCGCGCTACGTCACTTGCTGAAAGACGATTATGCGCATATGTGAAAGTGAAAAAAAGATAACCAGAAGGGCTGAGAGCAATCTTTCTGCAACTCTGAAGATACAACGATGGCATATGGAGTTCAGCCGATATACTGTCTGTTAAGAGACAAAAAACGAAATTAAACACGCGACAAACTCGTGTCCTTTCTTGCTTTCCCTCACTTTTTATTTGTTGATGTGTTTCGTCAAGGGCGAAGATTTTGTGGCGATTGAAGGCAAATCATCAGCACCAGCTGTCACTGTGATGGCTTTCTTTTATTTTTGTTTACTTTTCTTCGTGTCTTCTTTCTGCGGGCAACATCACTTCCTTCGTCGATAGCATGTGCGAGGTGACTCTATTTTGCGGTGTACGCAGTGCTATCGAATCTCGCCTCCTTCACTTGACTTCTAAAATGAATATTCAAACAAGCAAATTTCGGTGATTCTCAGTACACACCTTAAACGTTTGTAACGCACAGTCACACACACACACAAATTCACGATCACACCACGGCCTGGCCGCAAAGATCAGTGGGCGTTGCTTCCGCACGCGCCTCTCTAGTCTGGCCGTGAACACATAGATTAAGTATGCCCCTCCCCTTCTACCCCTAAACAAAAAAGTTAGTTACGCAATTCGAAAAATATTAGTGAGTTAAGGTATACTGCATACTTCGCGTCCTAAACAGCACTCAATACATAATAATGCCATGTTTCACATAGTGCACATGAGCAGTACTTCCCAAGTGCACCGTGCGAAGTATGGCGTTCATACATACGCAATGCCTTTGTGGACGGTACATACGCCGCACTGAAGTTCTCTGATGTCATGGTAATAGGAAGATATTTGCCATCTCAAAAAAATCTTTTATTGCTTCAACTTTCTGAAATGCAAGTCACTGTGTAAGGAGCATCAAAATTTGCCATGAAGTTGATTGCAGCTTCGTTTCAAAAACCAACAAATTCTCGTGCAAAACCATTCGGTAAACCCTTCTTATAGAGAGTAAGAGAGAGCACGCTAAAATACAGTACGGGGTTGAAGCTCCGAAGTTAATATAGGCCGCTGTTACAACGCCTTCGCAATTGCGAAACGTGAAGAGCCGTTCAGTGTGGGAGCAGTAAGGTCGATGGAATTGAACATAGCACACGAATAAAACTTTTTTTTCTTTTCCGCCGTGTCTGATTTCTTCTCCAACTTAAACATTTTCAGCAGTTTCGCGTTAATTTTTTGGTAGGATCTTGTACTGGGCCGTCACGATACCTTAAGATAGACGGAGCGATGGCAGGTTACTACACATGTCTGATTTCAGCCCATAAGGCGGCGCCAACACTCTTGCTTCTGAGCAGGACGATAGTGACTGAGACTCAACCAGTCGTTCTCTTATGTGCAACTATGAATTCTAAAGTTAGGAACCGCAAAATATCTATGTCTAGCAGTGTTGTTCCAACAGCCTATAGTCAACGTTCGCTTTATCTCCCACGTGCGAGCAAAAAGACTCAATGGGCGTGACAGCGGTTGTAAAATCTTTCTAACTGCCCCACTGTGATATATTTTCGCCAACCATACTTAGCCAGACGTTGGAGGGACGCTGTTGCCTCGCATATTCGCGTAACTGTAACGAAAAGAACCTGATCAATCAACGGTGAATGCATGGCGTGGTGCTCTCAGGCATCTTTTCGTGCTGAGATTTAAAATGCAAGGGCATTGCTTCTCGTTCAGTCTTAGATAGTTTGCCCTTTCATCAATATATGTCTGGAATATATTTGCTGGGATGGACAAAAATTACGTTTGTCCTGCAGCGTTCCAACAAGCTGCCGTAATACCACATGAGAAAATGCACGTCAAGCTTAGTTGCTCACGTTCTTGCGTAGCAAGCATTCGCGCCAAGTCGGCTTCCACGTTTGTCGGGAGAGCGGTACAGATTTCACTATTTTACTACTGGAGATGAAATCCTCCATTCTTACGCCCTTGTTTCACATTCAAGTCGATCGATCATCGTTTGTTTTATGTGAATGTAAGCTTCCATGAGAAATAGTTTGGGCCGTCGAAACTTACTTTGATTTGAAGGACCGAGTGTTACGAGGCGCTCGCCTAACAAGGCGAAATAAAAGTGTAGCGACGAATTGAGAGAAAAGTTTGCTGATTTGGGAAGAGTCGGGTGAAGTCGATCCTCATTGACATTCGACGACAGCACCTCGCACCTCTCCGGCAATCCGGTGGCGTTCGATCACTTTGATGAATGGGGCGGTCGGAATTGGCAGATGGCGCTGAATGCGAAGGCAGAAAAGAGTGTTTAGGTGCACGCAGCAAGCACAGTCTGGGTGAAAAGGCTCACGCGAAAGCCTTCTGCAAACACTGAAGAGTGTGAGCGCACAGCTTGCATTCTGCAGCTAAGCATACAAACAATTAGAAAACTTGTGGCTCTGCAACACTGTCCATTTGGTGCTGAAGGTGCCTTGCGACTTCTCGCCAGTAAAAAGTGGGGTCATTCTCAATTTTTTTATGAATGCCACTCATGTCGGTTGATGGGCAGTGAACCAATCGACGTGAAGTGAAGCCCAAGATCGGTGCTTGTAGGTGTTTCTTTCATGTTAGAGCAGAATAGTTCACTGCATTGATGGCATCGAGTTTGGGGAATGTTTGCAGTGTTATGTAATCGAGACGTGACTGCGGAACGATAATTGAAACCGCTTATCTCCTTCAGCTCAAATAAGCATGACTGCACTTGTAGTATGCTTTACAATGCATTATGTTCTACTTATTCATTTGATTGATTGTTTGTGGCAAGAAGTGCACAACAAATAGCAAAAAGAAAGGTAGGCCCAGAAAGTACAATACGTACCAAAATGCGAATGAGGAGCACACAGCTGTTGCGCTGCGACATCAAAAACACAGAGAGCTTCATTTGAATGAATGTTTGTGCGACTACTTGTTGCTTCTTGGCGCAAGCGGGAATAGTAGTTTGTTCTAAAACGTTGTACCTATATACCACAACACAATCTCAGCATCACTCATGTCCATCTTCTTTTCATTTCAAATAAGAAAGGCCCACGGGTATTTAGTTCCTGTTCAAAGTAGTTTTGCGACGTTGCGGCGACCAGCGGCTCCAGAAGTATATCTGAAGTGTTGGGGCAACGTTTGTGAGCAGAAATATATATATATATATATATATATATATATAATATGACGCTACGATGCATGGCAGACGTGGCCTGGCTCGTACGCCATGTTTATCCTAATCTCACTTCTTCTACCAACCATCGCTTCATACGTCACACGATTCCCCCTCCCCCCGACGAAAGAAGGCATGGATTACGAACAAGAAAAAGTAAACAAGGAGATGTTAAAAAGTCACAAATGTCAACATTCACAATCGGTTCTATGCTCCAGGGGAGTTCCGTAAACTTTCAAAGACTTCAGGGGAGAGTGCAGCAGTCCGGTTAACGCAGGAGTTCTGGTGGGCGAGGCTGGTGGTTGTGTCCTGGATAACACATAAATGCTTTGGACGTAGAGATAGGGGTAATCACAGCTGGCATTCTTGTGAAGAACGAACGAGGTTCGAACCTCTTGTAGAATCAACAGTTCCGATATTGTAGGCATCGAATGCCTCGTCGTGGGTGATACACAGACCGTGCAGGCAGCTTGCGTGCGCGTTGATCGAGGTTGATTGGGCGCTGCCTGTGTTCCTGCCGATTACAAGTGGTGCTTTTGTGGTTTTTGGAGATTTTTCTATAGTGATGTCACAGATGTTTTGATCAAAGGCCCATTTTCAATCTCTGGTGGAGAATGTATCCACGACGATGGGCCTTTTCGCAATGTTCTTTGAGCCTTAAGAGTGGTTTCGATGAAGTTTTCTTTTGTCGTCGACAATGCTGAAGAATACGCTGACGTTGTAGTTTCTTGGTTTCGTCGACTTGCTTGTGGTGTGACATTGATCGTGGTGTTCCCGGATTCTTAGCAAGCCCTCTGCAGGCTTCTACGACGCCAACCAATGCAGCTGTTTCTGGCGCAAGACAATGTGGGGGGTTTCGCGCACTTGAATCTTCTGTATTCATAAACCGCTCATTGTTGGTCGTTGCCTAAAGGGTACTTGTGTCATCAAAAGTCGCGCCTACGCTTTTGTTTTCAGTGTTGGCAGTGAGGTTGTGCACTGGATTGACGTCACTTCGATCTTGGGATTGATGAACACTAGACGCTTCTGCAAAAGACTTTTCTTCACAAGATGCTGATTGTGAATGCTTCTGTCTTTATGGAACTGCTGAGCTGAATACCAAGTCAGTTTGAAAAGTACGCATGTGGCACGAAGTATTCAATGCATCTGAGTCATCAATAGTGAATTCATTTATTTTATGCAGCGGAGAGTTAAGCAATGGCGATATTTGCGCGGATGAGGAACCAGATGGGAGGTTGGGAAAACGACAGCGTGGTCTTTCCATGAGCATGTGGCTAACTTCACCTGACGGGAATTGTAAATTCATGCTCTGTGCTCGAATGCGTGAAGGCTGCTTATGACTGTGATGACTGAGTTTGAATGCACTGAGAGTGTGTGTTCTAATCGAATCTTCATTATAGTCTTGAAACCAGACGACCATTTCTTCTTTTATCTTTTGCCAAGACTCGACGTTGTCGAATATGTGGGTGAGGTAAAATTTAAATGCCTCAACGGTGACGTAGTCACTGAAGTTCGTAACCATCTCCCGTTCCGACCATGATGCAGCGGTAGCGTGGAGCTCGAAAAGGTCGAACCAGTCCTGTACGGGTCCATCGTCCGCTGCTCCGGTGTACTTGGGGAGGGGGTCAGTAGATGCTTCTGACATGATGCTGGTCGATGCGTAATGCTAGGCACTTGTACGGCAGTCCATGTATGCTCAGGGTGTCATGCGGAGGACTGCGTAGATGATGAACGACTGATGAAGGGGCTGGCAGGTCTTCCTCCTGCCGACTTGTGTGACGCTACGATGACTGGGTGACGTGGCCCGGCTCATACTCCATGTTTATTCCATCTGCACTTCTTTTTTCTCTACTTCTACAAACCATCGCTACCTTCATACGTCATATATATATATATATATATATATATATATATATATATTATATATATATTATATATATATATATATATATATATATATATATATATATATATATATATATATATATATATATATAGTGGGAGTAATAATTCAATGGGCCAGTTAGTCTTCGTGAAGGTATGGGATATGGCACAACGGAAGCGTTGTCAACAAGGATAAATATATTATTTCCCAACAGTTTCGGGAGGGGTCCTCCCTTCATCAGGGGATGAGGGAGGACCCTCATCCCTCATATATATATATATATATATATATATATATGTGTGACGTATGAAGGTAGCGATGGTTTGTAGAAGTAGAGGAAGAAGAAGTGCAGAATGGAATAAACATGGCGTATGAGCCAGGCCACGTCTCCCAGTCATAATAGCGTCACACGAGTCGACAGGATGAAGACCTGGCGGCCACTTCATCAACCAACCACCATCTTCGAACGTCTCAGCAAGACGCAGTGACCGAACGTGGACCACGAAAGTACATCCCAACACTACACCAAGACCAGCATCATGACAGCACCATCAGACGACCGTGACATCCCCATGTACACCGGATCAGCGGACGACGGATCCGTACAGGACTGGTTCAACCTTTTTGAGCTCCACGCCGCCGCTGCATCCTGGTCGGAACGGGAGATGATCACCAACTTCACTGATTACATCTCAGGCGAGGCATTCAAGTTTTACCTCACCCACATCTTCGAGAACGATGAGTCTTGGCAAAAGATAAAAAAAGAAATGATCATCTGGTTTCAAGATTATAATCAAGATTCGGTTACAACCAGCCATATCGATGCATTCAACTTAAGTAATCACATTCATACGCAGCCTTCACGCATTCGAGCACAGAGCAGAAGTTTACAATTCCCGTCAGGCGAAGTCAGTCATCTGCTCATAGAAAGACATCCGAGCCGTTTTTCTGCAAGGCCCAACCTTCCACTTGGTTTCGCATCTGCACAAATATCGCCAACACTAACTTCTTTCATGCAAAACACAAATCAAGACAATATTCAAGCACCCAATGTACTTGACTCTTCATCTTGCTTACGTAAGCCATCATGTGGTTCTGTGCCAAGTAGCTCGTCTGGTGCTCGTCACTCTCATCGCACCCCTCAAGATATCGCCACATACGCAACAGACCACCTGGAATATCGGCCAAAAAACTTTTCAAGCCACTGCCATTCAAAAAGCGGTTGTACTTCAGGAACGCTTGGCTGAATTCTCCCGCAAAGAAACAAACATACGGAATCGGAACCACGTCAAGCCATGGTTGCGGTGATGTCATCCTCTGGAACCGGAACAACTGAAATTGAAGCAGTACGGAGTCACTATTGTATGCAAGTCTCACCGATAAAAACGAAAATGTATCTACTGCTTTCCTTTACACAAATCTTGCTTGCATCCCACTCGTAAATAATGCTGGTACTACTGACAGCGCCTCCTTATTCAACGACGATGACCACCCACAATTTTGTCAACACCATCACTAAATCAAGAAAAGACGACGACGAATGAAAACTTCAACGGAAGCACGCTCCCAACTTGAACGACTTAAAATATTAAGAACTTTGATCCAAGGGCCGTTTTAAGAAGAAAGACGTTTCATGATGAAGGAACATCGTCACAGACGCTCTCTGCGCCAGCGGTTGCACAGACGACAACAACACGGAAAACGCCCATTATTACGCGGAGCAACTTCTTGCACGCCGCCAGCACACAGGCATTTAGCCGTCACCATCTCTCAAAAAGCACGCATACTAGATACAATGCATCTGTCGCAGCCACGACTCAGAATCCAACACGCATTAGACATCCAACCTTCCAACGCTACAAGCACTCCCAACCTTCTTCGTTTTTCGCTACTATCCAGGCTGTGTCATCATCATTTTCCACGTCGAATGCATGGTTATGCTCTCCAGAACGCAACAGCCAACCTCGCCCACCTGAGGTCTCCTAGACCTCACTGGACTGCCTTCCCTGTGAATGTTTTTGTGCAAGTGCATGGAACTGCCATGTTACATGGAACTGTTTTTTTCCTATGATGAGACACCACTTGTTCATGCTTCATAGTTTGTAGCTCACGCATTCTTTCGGGGGGAGGGGAAATCATGTGACGTATGAAGGTAGCGACGGTTTGTAGAAGTAGAGGAAGAAGTGCAGAATGGAATAAACATGGCGTATGAGCCAGGTCACGTCTCCCAGTCATCATAGCGTCATATATAGGTATATATATATATATATATATATATATATATATATATATATATATATATATATATATATATATATATATATAGAATATTTCTGCTCACAGCTGGTTATTTTTTCACCCACTTTTCTTCTTATTTACATTACATTTGTTTTAATAACTTCTATACATTCCTTGGCATTATTGTCTGTTAGATCTCAATATATTGCGTAAAAAAACACGGAAAAACGAGCCCTTATGTATACACCTCTTTCCCATATACATATATATATATATATGGGCGTTAATACATATCTCTGCTCTACTATTGCTAAAGCGAGAAAAGGAGAGCGAGGGGTCGTAGCAGCTGACAGTGCGCTGAGGGGGGGGGGGAGACGCCCGTCCTTTATTTGTAACTTGTGAAAGCGACGGCCCCCCCCCCCCCCCCCCCCCCTGGTTCCAAAGCCCCTGGCGACAACCTTATGTTATATAACAAGCACACAGAAAAAAAAATGGCCCCGCATCTGCATATGTTACACTGCAAATATCATCGAAAAACGATAGTCTTGCGTCCGGACAGAGTGAAAAAAAATGTTTATTTGATGTTCTTTGCAAGCAAATCGGTGAATGGTATTCTGAAGGCTCTGCTTTAGTGCCTCGAGCGTGTAGCGGAGGCGAACGAGTGCATCAAGGCACGTTAGACACAAGCGTAATCTGGCAGTTCAAAAACTAAGGAAGGCGTGCGCGCCCGCGGAGACAGTTACGCGCCTGTCTCGAAGGTGATGAGATGTAAAACGCAAAGCGACGGGCAGATGCCACCACCGTGTCGTCGTAGCAAAACGTTAGAAGCACTTACCTTTTTGAGCATCTCGTTGCACTGTCAGCAAAGCGTGATTGACGCTATGGTCCTTAGAATTACGTGTGTGCCTTTTCTAGTATAAAGGCACACATACAAACATCGGCGTGTTGTTATGGTGCCTCAGATATGCGCAATAATGGCTTTTTAGCTGACAATCGCACAAGTATGAACGCTGAATCTTGAGCAATATTGGTCGGCGCTGCGGATGGGGTTGGCCGTTTAATGCCGTTTGAGGTATCGGTAAGGGCGGACAGACAGACAGACAGACAGACAGACAGACAGACAGACAGACAGACAGACAGATAGACAGACAGACAGACAGACAGACAGACCAAAATTTTATTGTCTGTCTGTTTTTCAGTCTGCCTGCCTGTCTGTCTGTCTGTCTGTCTGTCCGTCCGCCCACCCAACCGCCCGCTGCTAGTGCACTACAGCACGCATCATACAACTAGGCGATCATGTACAAGGGATGAACAAAGCCATGGCTTTAGGAGCTTCGCCCCTAAAAATAGACCTTGTACTCATTTCGGCGAGTCTTGAGTTGGCCGTATACGACTCTCCGAAGAGTCGCATGCCGCACTCTTCGAAGGCAGTTCCTTGTATTCTCGTCCAAGAGAAGTGGGACTTAAAAAAGAGTTATCGAGTCTCTTGAAGATCGTAATATGCGCAGCAACTCGCAATTCACCCAGAGGAGTAACAGATATTCCTGTTTTTTATCGGGTGCAGTATGCAAAAGAGAAACGCCCAGCTGATGTTCGTACTTTGGCCGTCGATAGAAGCAGAAGCAGCCACGTAAGACGATAATCAGGACTACACGACTGTCATTCGAAAGAAGTCATATGAGAGTCAACACGCAAACACTAAGGAGACAATAGGTAGACAATAGGCTGATACGTCGGCAAACAAAAACAAAACTAAATATGAGCCGTGCTGTCAACAAGGCTTATTTCAGTTCCTTTGGCTCACAGCTCGGCGTCATCCGTCATTCTAATCGTCTCTGATGAGCAAGCTGGCAGTGACGGGATGTCCTCACTAATGATACGGAGCGTGATGATGGTGGATCTCTTTGTTATGCTTAGTCTACGGTATCGGGCAGCTGGCGCTTACAAAGTGCTGAGGGATCTATCGAGAGAAACTCCAAAGAAAAGGCAACAATTTTCCCCAGGTGTATATTACTTGATATTGGTGCGCATGTTTTTGGGTAAACTCGTCGCACGACTGAAAATAACGCTTTTATTTTGTGGCATAGGTAAGCCTAATATCGCATCAATAATATTGGCCATGTAAAATTCGTTTTCCCTGTCTACTATAGTGCTACAGTATTTACGCTTGCAGGCTGCTCATCTGAAAGTCTCCGGGTTAATTCTGGCCACACCGGTCGCGTTTAGATGGAGACGTAATGTTAGAGACTCGTGTACCACGTGGTGTCGGTGTACTTTAATGAACACTAGATTATTAGAATTCATGTATCCCTCCACTACGTTGTCTTTTATATTGCTATATGGTGTGTCTAGCGCGCGAAGCTCAACAAGATAATTGAAAAACCCATTCTCTTAAGTAAAAAAAAAACAGTCAAAGTTGAGACAGAAGCAAGCATGTAGCGATTTACCCAGTTCTTTTAATTTGATGCTCTGTGACACAACAGCCAATTTATGAAGTTGCCACACGTACACAAACGATAACTTAACATTAAACTACTACATGGCCATAAATAGTAGTATACGGTGATTTGCCCAGTCGTCGTGCTTGCGGGCTTCGAACGCACATGAGTCAGTGTTCATTTTTGTTTTGGTTTTGTTTCGAATAAAAGAACAAGCCACTGTAAACTTAGTGGGACGATTACAATCAGGTGAACCTATACAGGTTAAGGTAGTGAAGCATAACTGCTTAACCTCTGCTGAACGTTGTCTTGCAGTGAAGCTGGTGAGGGCCGCGTGGAGCCAAACGGTGCCGAAAGAGCGAAGATTAGACAAATCTGCGTAATTTATAAATACCCATCACTCCCATGCTGGATTAAGCGCCGTGCGTGCAACTCCCCTAGACACTAGTGCCAGTGTTCTCTCTAGAGTATTTATAGGCAACTATTTGTGAAGTCGGATCATTGATTTGTTCGCGTCAGTTCACCCTGAGTATTTCTTGACTAGTGCAAAAAAAATAGAAGGGCATGAATCATCCTGAAATCTCTAAATTAGTAACATATTATTTCCTTTAACCATTTTAGGATTCATTAGATATAAAATTCATATGTGACCACTTCTATCCAATTAATCGTTTCTTGTAGAATCCTGCAGGTTGGGTGTGAGCCATACATATACACCACCACCATCATCATCATCGTCATCATCATCATCATTATCATCATTATCATCATTATTCTGTCTGAACTCTTGCCTTCGTATTTTTCGTGCTGTTTGAAGGTATCTGGACTACTGAACAAAGGAAAATAAAAATGCGGTCTCTTTGGTTTGTATCAGGTGTGCGTTAATAAAGGCTTTTACGTTTCAGCGTTTCTTTCTTAACAAGTGTAGCTTGTCGGAGATAGACGTCCTCATTACGCTATTAGCTGAACAGAAAATTGAAGATGAGTGAAAAAATTTTATGACCACATTTTCCCATCCCGAGTCATATACAAGAAAAAAAGGAGAGAGTGCAAGAACCATTTAATATTTTCCGTATGTAGTGCAAGTAAGGGGCACTAAATTCTATTTGTTCTTTTTTTTATTTAGTATTTTCGGGATATACCGCATTCTTGACAACCTTCATTGGACGCGTTGATTTCACTGATTCGGTATTGATCATTTACTCCCACCGATATTCGAGCAGGCGTGTAATAAACCTATTTTTTGTTTACAGCAATATTACCTTCCTTTTTTCACTATATTTTGTCGTCGTGTACCTTGGGGCGGCCTCAAAATGCGTGGAACGAAAGCACACGTATACGAACAGTGTCGCAAATATTTCTTCGTCGACGTAAGAAACGTCAGCGTCTAGACGGCTGTTTTCTCCAATATATGCTATGCGGGCTTGAGCGCAGTTATGAGCGGGGTAAACAGAGTTGTAGCTTTGGTATGGCTCGTGGTATAACAGAGGTGGGCTCAAAGGAATGTGCAGTTGCATCGCCTTGATCCATCTAGACAGGTGTTAACTTTGTAGTTATTGCTAGACACTAACTCATCTCAATCACGGATTTTTTGTCTGCACTGATTGCAAAACTAAACAACTTTTATGTACCATACACTGACTACTTCTTAGACGCTTTGACGTCGTGTCAGTATGCAAACTATTTTCTTTTTTTTTCTTTTTTTTTTCAAGCAGATTCTTCTATAAGTCTTCACATCGGTGTCTATATCTAATTCGTATGCGTACGGACTCATTTATTCTGTTCAACACGTTTGCATGAACTCGAGTATGGGCACACACTGTCAGGTTGTTTCAGAAGGCGTTGACAATAAAAATAACGACGAGACATGGCACTTTACAATGAGCCTATTGCACTCTGTCGCTTATGTGATGATGGTGCAAAAAGGATGGAGAACTCGTTACATAAAAATGTTTTATATAGTTTTATGCTTATCCTATGCGAATAACGACCATTCAAAAGCTTAAAAAAAGACTAGTGTGTTCAATGAAACGCGCTTGCTTGTAACTGTTTTCACTTCACTCTCTGTGTTGACGCAATAGCGTAAAAGAGCTCGTTTCACAGAAATTCCTCTGTTGTAGTCAGTGTTTCTGTCATTGGTTATAAATAGAAAGGCATATTGTCTGTAACTGGCAAACTGAGAAAGATACAATTAAAATAAATACTAAAAAAGTTCTCGTATAGAAATCGGGATTGATCCCAGGCCATCTCAGTGGCAAACAGATGTTGTACCTCAAAGCCACCTTAATTTTCTTTCGTTTCTCTGTTCCCAGACATAACGCACATCAACAATGACATAGAGGTCCTAACAACAAATAGTGTCGGTCTACGTCTTCGTTTAAAACTGCTTCTTAAAAAACACTACATGAATGTCGTGCAGTGAAATGAGTCCCTTCAACGCGTGTAATATTGCCAAGCAGCAACTCCGAGCGTCGAAAAAAGTGAACTCGGCAACAAATGGCCGTTTTAAAAGCCTACACATCAGAAAATGCTCTCTTAAAAGAAATATACTTCCTCAGCGTGCAGAGAACGTTTCAGAGGGAAGATAGAGAAGAGAGATAAGGCAGAGCGCACATAGTGCGCTCTGTCCTATCACTCTCCTCTATCTTCCTTCTGAAACGTTCCCTGCGCACTGAAGAAGTATATTTCTTTGAAAAATGCAATACCAACCAGCTCAAGTCGCCACTTTTTTGCAAAGTGCTCACTATGTTGAATCATTAATTAATTCGTTGACAAAATGAGCAGCTACGCAGGTTCATGTGTTGCTTTTTGAATACCTAGGCACCACATGAACCCCCTTCGCTGATTCACAAAACGAAAAAAAAAATACCGCGTCTTGCGCTCCTGACAATACTTGCAGTAGGCATGTTTGGATACCTTGCAACGACCAATTATACGTGCACGATAATTCATTTCCCGACGACATTGCTAAGTTGTGCATCGAGAACCGGAGTTAGGCTAGAAGGCGCTGCGTATATAGGGCTGGATTACGCTCTCGTGTTCTACTCTCGAAAACAAAGCTCAGGGGCCAATTTTCTTTATTCATTGCAATAGCAGTGTCCCTGTCACTGTCAGCGTTATGGAGCGTATGAAGTTCAAATAGATAACATCCCCTGGCGCACCGTGCAGTCTACGTACGGGTGATATCGCGCGAACGGTGGCGAGGATCGCAGCCGAATCAGAGATCAAACAAGCTGGTTCATCCCTGTCACTCCTATGCGCGTGTGATAAGGTCCCCTCGTCTGTTAGACTGGCTTTCTAAAGCTCGAGCTGAAAAACGACCCACCCGTCTTTAACGAGTGGGAAAAAACGCGGGGAGAGGAGGAGGGGGTCTTATTGAGCAGCAAGTTCAACCTTCAATTTCACAATAAATTATTAACCGTGCCAAAGTACCACTTTTATGAGCCAGAACAAAAATATGATTACAAGGCCATTCATAGTGGAAGGCTTTTGATGTTTTGACCAACTGGGATTCTAACGTGAACATAAACTTGAGTTCTCCCTGCTCTGCCGTCGCTAACCAACAGAACAACGTAACCGTTGCACCACCGTCCACTGCGGGGTTATAGCGGCTAGTGTCCTCGGCTGTTGGACCGAAGGTTGCGGGTTCGATCCTGGCAACGAAGGTTCAATGAAAGTGAAATGGTACAGGCCTGCATGCTTTGCGAAATGAGTGAATGTTGAAAAACGACCGATAGTCCAAATGTTCTGGGCCCTCTTCTACGGCATCCGAAATATAGCGTAGTTTTGAGTTGTAAAACCCCATATATTATTGTCACCGCTGTTGTACCACTATGGTGACCACTCTAGGTGCACCCAAGTGCACGCGAGAGCTTTTGTATATGTGAAGAATGACAACAATGGCTAAAAAGTGCCAAGGTCATCAAAATAATGACAAAATAATACAGCAATAAACAAATGGAGAAAATCCACCTATTACGCATGCGCGCGCACACACACACACACACACACACACACACACTAGTAAAGCAGAAAGATTGATTGGCAGCACGTTCCCGCTTTTTAGTGCGCTTCCACCACGCTATCATGGAACTGCCAGGCCAAACTTGACACGGCAGCTTTTCTCTCAGGTTGCTGCCTCAGCGGGCCTTAATTTCCTGAAAGACTTGCAAACATCTCGCTGTTTGATCAGCGCCAACCCCGCACGTACGTTGTTCCCTCCCTCTACGCTCTCTATCCCTATTGAGGCACGGACGAGGATTCCAGCGGTAGTGTAGAAGTGCTAACAGAACTTGCTTTCGTATACTTGTCATATTCTCTACGTAACGGGTGTAGCGTTACTGATCAATGTAAACGGAATTGCTTAGAAATTAAGGAACTGATTGTTGCCAGATCAGCAGATGGCTTTTACGCTTTTACTGCTGAGCAAAACTTTTCACTGCCTCACATTGTAGTTGGACAAACTCACTTTATGTATGTATGTATGTATGTATGTATGTAGTATGTATGTATGTATGTATGTATGTATGTATGTATGTATGTATGTATGTATGTATGTATGTATGTATGTATGTATGTATGTATGTATGTATGTATGTATGTATGTATGTATGTATGTATGTATGTATGTATGTATGTATGTATGCTTGTATGCATGTATGTATGTATGCATGTTGATGATGAGTGGTTTTTAATGGCGCAAGGGCCAATTGATCGCCAAAGAGCGTCATTTCAATAGACTAGAGATATGAACAATGATATGATGCGTGGCTGTAAATGGGTCTTAAAATTCCTCGCGTTAACGTGGGTAAAAGCATGGAAGTAATAAAATTATGACAGTGGCGTGAGATATGGGCAGTGAAAGCGGATGACAAAATGTCATGATAATAAAACCATGATGGAAGTGTAGTCACCGCAGCCACGACCATGGTACAGAGGTCGTGCTACGGATCATCTCGAAATATGGGGTGAAAGCTATGAACATCTTTTAAAAACGTGAAAAGTGATTGCAGTGTAAAAAGCGGATCTCTATCTATGAGCATCCCAGAGTGTAGTGGGAGCTGCTGTCGGTAGGACACTAAAAAGTGTTTTTTTCTTAGAGCATATAGCTAGTTGCACTGTACGAGAATGGGAAGAACCGTAAGTGGTTCTCCACATCTCTCACAATATGGTGGATCGCCGGTAGATAGAAGATATGAATGTGTGGAGTGTGTTACTTCTGTGTGTCGTGATTTTGATAGTGGCGGCCAATTACCTAGTTACGGCTTAATAGCATGGAGTTTATTGTCTGTGTGTCTATTCCACTTGCTCTGCCAATACCCCCCGAGCTTTCGTTTTAGAAAAGGTTTCAATTCAAGTGCAGGGATTGGTATTGATTCATTAGAAGTAGTGTCGTTGGCGGACGCAGCCATCTTGTCGGCCAAAATGTTCCCTTGTATCTCACGGTGCCCTGGCACTCCAGCAGACAAAGACATGCTGTTATGATGTGTTCAGTGTGCATATATGCGAGTAAAGCGACACCAGCACGGGGTTATTGTGTTTTTAGGGGTTTTCAGGGCTTTAACCACACTTAGGGAATCTGAAGGGTATCCTAAATAAGGAATCGATGATAATATACTTGGTCTTAGCGAGTTATACAAGTTGAACAGCGTTAGATACATATCCAACTGTGAACATCGTGAACCTAAATACCCTCGCTAGGTAAAAAAAACACACACACAACAATAAATAGAAGTTATTTTGCTTCGCAGCATGGACAAACGAGTCCCTAGTAATATCACCTACTTATGCTCACGCCAAATTCGACCTTCCGACAGTCCAGCAGTTTTTAGCTTGAAGCAGTATTTAAATTCGGCCTTTGCGAACCCTCGACTTTACAAAGTGTAACCCTCACTTATCTTTGTGTTTTCATATATATATATATATATATATATATATATATATATATATATATATATATATATATATATATATATATATATATATATATATATATATATATATATATATATATATATATACATCACATATTGTGATATTGTGATGTACATTGTGATATATTGTGATGTATTGTGATTGTGATATATATATATTGTGATGTATATATTGTGTTGAATTCATACAGCCCATCTGGTGTTGAAAACGCCGTCTTTTCTTTGTCATCCTCGTGCATGGGTATTTGCCAGTAACCTGAACGCAGGTCTAGGCTTGAAAAGTACTCAGCACCTTGCAGTGAATCCAAAGCATCGTCTATGCGCGGCATGGGGTAAACATCCTTGTGGGTAATCTTATTAAGTGCTCTGTAGTCCACGCAAAACCGCACGGAGCCATCTTTTTTCCTTACTAAAACAACAGGGGATGACCAAGGACTCGCGGAGGGACGTATAATGTTCCGTTGCAGCATATCGGCTACATTTTGTTCAATGATTTCACGCTCGGATGAAGAGACGCGATATGGTCGACGGCGTACGATGGAAGTGCCATCGGTCTGGATACGATGCCTAATAATGGACGTCTGTCCCAGAGATGAGGAATGGGCATCAAACAATCTCCTATGCTTTTGTAGCAGGGCAAGCAACTCATCTGTCTGTGAAGAGGTCAGTTCTGGACTAATAGTCGCAGCAAGAACAGAAACGCTTGATGAACGTTCAATAGAAGGAAGGTCAGAACACGCTGGCATAAGAGAGACAACAGAGACAGGTTGAGACTCAGAAACGCAAGCCATTGTGGTGCCTTTAGGAATGAGAATTTTCTCAGAAGTCTGGTTTGTAGCATAGAGAAGTGCGGAGCCATTGTGGAATCGAGCTAGACCTGAAGCAAAGGCTATACCTCTTGCGAGACAGCGTGCAGATGGTTGGACAAACACGTCACCAGAGTCGATCACATTAGAAGTGATGGCAACTATCCGCTGATGACCAGGTGGTAGCTCGGTCTCTTCAGCAGCGAGCAAGCGAACGAGCTTGTCATCCGCATACAGGGCATAGTCAGTTTCCATCATATGAACAACATTTTCTTTACAGCAGATGGAAGCGTTCGCCGTAGACAGAAAATCCCAGCCTAATATAATCTGGTGGGCACACGAATTCAGCACAGCAAATTGTACAAAATGAAGAATACCAGCGATGAAAACACGAGCGGTGCACATAGCGGCAGGTCTAATGGCGTCCCCTTGAGCAGCGTGCAGTGTAGGTCCATCATAAGGGGTGGTGACTTTTCGTAGACGTGAGCACAAAGAACGATCAATCACAGACAAAGAGGCACCAGTGTCTATTAAAGCGTCCACGTACACACCTTCTATTAAAACAGCTATCGTATTATATGGACGCACTGGAGGAATTTCTGTCTTTTCGTTCGATGCAGCTTTTCCTCCAAAAGCTGCAGAGGTTAGTTTTCCGGGCGTTGGTTGGTGAATTGCGAGACAGGTCGCAATGGAGACGTGGAACGGCGGAGGGGTGAGGGTGA
Source organism: Rhipicephalus microplus (assembly GCF_013339725.1). NCBI lineage: Eukaryota > Metazoa > Arthropoda > Arachnida > Ixodida > Ixodidae > Rhipicephalus > Rhipicephalus microplus. The sequence goes on from NC_051169.1 coordinate 34,212,810, forward strand.
GCGGAGTCTAGTAGAGCGGTAGGAACTTGTTGGCTCAGATGTCGCAGTTGGAGACGGTGAGCGGCGTAGCGGCGGATCATAAGGACGACGTTGGAAAGCGTACCAGCTTGTCCCATCATCCCGTCCGTAGGTGTCGAGTCCACGACGCTCGTCCTGCTGACGCTTCCGACAGACGCGTGCAATGTGGCCCCGATAGCCGCAGTAATAACAGATCGGACGATGCGGCCAACACGGTGGGTGAAAGGGCTGGCTAGTCACACTCGGAGTTAACGAAGCCAGCGGACAGGCGTCGAGTGTGCGGGCATCGGTTGTACCACGGGTGGTGAGCCAGCGAGGACTTGTGCGTACGTCGGTTGGAGTCGAGGTACTGGAGTGTCTACAAACGCTGGCCTGGTCATGGACGCCAACACCTCTTTGATAACATCCCGCAAAACATTGTTGGAGGGGGGAGGTGGACTCGGTGTCATTGAGAGGCCGAAAGATTGTAGCTCTTCCCGTATAAGCGCCCGGATCATGGCACGCAATGAGGCATCAGTCGTGGTAGTGGTTTGAGAGCTGTCCGGCGGTAACCGTTGGGATTCAAGTTCTTCCAGGCGTTGGCACGTGGCAACAACGTCAGCGCCCGTAGTCGGGTTCTGAATGACCAAGGCATTGAACGCGACCGTGCCTATCCCTTTTAGTAGATGACGAACTCTCTCTGATTCAGACATGGACGTGCTGAAACGGTGACAGAGAGCAAGCACATCCTCTATGTACGATGTGTAGGACTCACCGCATTGTTGCTTGCGAGAATCCAGTGTCTTCTTCGCGAGAGCTGAACGAACCGCCGGGGTGCCGAAAATTTGGCGAAGCTGTTGCTTGAAATGCGTCCAGTCCGTAATGTCCGTTTCATGATTGAAAAACCATGTTTTCGCTACGCCCGTGAGGTAGAAAGAAACACGGCGAAGCTTGGTAGGATCATCCCAGTTGTTAGTGGAACTCGCTCGATTGAACTGGTCCAACCAATCTTCCACATCTTCACCTCGAAGTCCGGCGAACGTGGGCGGCTCACGCTGGTGCGCGGTGATAATCCACGATGGATAGGCCGTGGTAGCCGGGGCCGTGGAGGTAGACGCAGAAGCGCCGGTTGACTCGTCCTGAGGCATGTTACCGGACACCTGGTACAAACGACGACATGAGCGCAGCTCCAGGAGGCAGATCGGGCTGGGAGAGGACGTAAAATCGTAGAGCACACTCCACCACTTGTGATGTAACAGTAAAGGTAACCTTTATTAGGCCCGGAAGACACGATGAAGCGACCACGCCCAAGGCACAGAACTCAGACAAGCCAAGTCCCCACAGCAGAAGAAGATGACAACCACTCATGATGATGAATATTTGTAAAGATAGATGATGTGCTAAGAATGCCTACAATATATATATATATATTATATATATATATATATATATATATATATATATATATATATATATATATATATATATATATATATATATATGAGATCTAACAGACAGTAATGCCAAGGAATGTACAGGGGAAGTTATTAGAACCAATGGAATGTAAATAAGAAGAAGGAAAGTGGATGAAAAAATAACCAGCCGTGAGCAGTTAGATCTCATTATTATTGTGTCAAAACACGGAAAAACGAGCCCTTAGGTATACACTTCTTTCCATTATATATATATATATATATATATATATATATATATATATATATATAAGGGAGAGAAGTGTATACCTAAGGACTCGTATTTCCGGTTTTAACACAATATTAATGAGATATAACAGACAGTAACGCCAAGGAATGTAATGTACAGGGGAAGTTATTAGAACCAATGGAATGTAAATAAGAAGAAAGAAGAAAGAAAAGTGGATGAAAAAATTACCAGTTGTGAGCAGGAATCGAACCTACGACCTTCGAATAACGCGTTCGATGCTCTAAACACTGAGCTATCACAGCGGCCGTCCCTCCATCCACTTTTTGGGGTTTATATGTGAATTTAAAAGTAGGAGTGACAGTCAGCGCCATCTATAAGCCAAACAACGATTGTGAAAACACTCTTATTCGCATGTTTGGCGTCACGTAGCACGTGAACTTATTATGAGCGGGCAGCTGATTAATAGTCCCTCTTATACAACCTAAACACACCAATTCTGCCAGTACGAGACCCTCGTTCAATGAAAATAAGGGAGAGAAGTGTATACCTAAGGACTCGTATTTCCGTGTTTTAACACAATATTAATGAGATATAACAGACAGTAACGCCAAGGAATGTACAGGGGAAGTTATTAGAACCAATGGAATGTAAATAAGAAGAAAGAAGAGAGAAAAGTGGATGAAAAAATTACCAGCTGTGAGCAGGAATCGAACCTACGACCTTCGAATAACGCGTTCGATGCTCTAACCACTGAGCTATCACAGCTTTTTTTTTATTACACTGAGCTATCACAGCGGCCGTCCCTCCATCCACTTTTTGGGGTTTATATGTGAATATAAAAGTAGGAGTGACAGTCAGCGCCATCTATAAGCCAAACAACGAGTGTGAAAACACTCTTATTCGCATGTTGGCGTCACGTAGCACGTGAACTTATCACGTGAACTTATATATATATATATATATATATATATATATATATATATATATATATATATATATATATATATATATATATATATATATATATATATATATATATATATATATATATATATATATATGGTGTGTGTGTGTGTGTGGTGTGTGTGTGTGTGTGTGTGTGTGTGTGTGTGTGTGTGTGTGTGTGTGTGTGTGTGTGACTGAAATAAAATTTAGATAAGTCTCTTGACGTGAAAAGAAGAAAGTTGAGACTGTGGGAAAACTTAGGCACAGTCCAACCACTCTCTGCGTTAAAATCTTCAACTTTTATGGAAATGTCATCGGCAAATGACATTCTATACGCTCACATTTAACGAACCACATGAGAGGCATATTAGTGCTTTGGGGGTATTCTGTGCATTACATATGTGTTTAATACTTATGTGGCGATGACGGTATTTCGACTTCGTTCTGTTTGCCCTAGTGCGCTTCGGCATCTACTCTCGAAGGGAGGCTTAGGAAGTTAATTACATTGTTAAGGTGACAATCCTAGAAGTTCTTCCGCACTACGACATCCTGACCTTTGAAATAAACATTCACAAAAGAGCTGCACACTTACTATGCCTCTGCTGGCGACATTAATTGAATTTTAAAGAAGAACGCTTGCTTGTTCTCTTTGCTGTACACAACTGTCTTCCTCTTTTCTTTCTCCCGACGATTATGAGTCATACTAAACTATGCTTCACTCGCGAACGCGGCCTAGAAGAAGCCGGATGGGGCTTATCGGAAGATGAGTAAAGCACCCCATTGTTATTCAATTGCTACTAAGCGTTCTGGAGAAGTCTCTGTGATGTGGAAACTTTTCAAGAATTTGAAAGTCATCATTTTTTATATAACGCACCATTTTCTTACACGTTGTGCAAACTGAGGCATCGTGCCGACGACGAAAAAAAACAAGCAAAATAGAACACACTTTCTCCCCTGGTACGATCTTCTCGGGCAGTAATGTGACGCTAACGAGGCACTTTTTGCAATGGGGTGCTCATTAGTCCAAGTGTAATATTATTCGCGAGAAAAGCGTCACATGCGCCTACAGTGAAACCATGCTAACTCATAGTTTTCTTCTTTACACTGAGTCAGTGATTTTAGAGAGAGAGAATTGTTTTGTAAAAAAAACAGCCACAGTGCGCAGCATTAGAATGCACATGAAATATTTGCTATAAAAGCTAAACTAAGATTCAAATTAGGGCTCAACAGTTCACATTGCTTCTTCTTCCCCATTACCTCCTCCTGCAAGCGATAAATTCATCGGCGGTCATCATTTGCTACAAAACAGCATCTACTCATATGAGTAAAAGCAGCCCCGCCGCGGTGGTCTAGTGGCTAAGGTACTCGGCTGCTGACCCGCAGGGCGCGGGTTCAAATCCCGGCTGCGGCGGCTGCATTTCCGATGGAGGCGGAAATGTTGTAGGCCCGTGTACTCAGATTTGGGTGCACGTTAAAGAACCCCAGGTGGTCTAAATTTCCGGAGCCCCTCACTACGGCGTCTCTCATAATCATATAGTGGTTTTGGGACGTTAAACCCCACATATCAATCAATCAATCAATGAGTAAAAGCAGGCACATGTCGACAGATATCCACCGAAAGGACAAAATGGCATAATGATGGCACACTATTGATCTAGATATGTCGCACCAATCGGATCAATAGTGTGCCTTCGGCGAGGAATTTCCTTAGCAAGCAACTTCATGACAATGTTTTCAAAAAAGGAAACAAAAATAAAAGTGTCGGTATCTTCTACGAACTGTACTGATAGTATGCTTAATGAGTGTTGGTTAGTTACTTTGGCTCTGCTGGGATCATTAAACCTTGCTTAACATAGCAAAGGCAAGCTGGACTAGGCATAATTATTCTCAGCATATGTACACTTACTTCCGCCCGTCTTAATTATACAATATGAAACATATCTGGAGTTAATTGGGTTTGGCTATATTTACATTGGCCTAATTAGGTGCATCTGTGATTGGCTGATTGCTGGATAGTTGTAAAAAATTCTCCATTATTACAATAAATTGCCTATTTAAAGATGAAAGAGGTAATAATAGAAGGAAATTGCGACAACTATAGATGAGTAAAAACACAGATAGTAACACGGAGGTGCGCAATTCAAGAAAATAATTTAAAAAAGCGCAATTGTTCCTGTTCATGGCACGTGGCCTAACAATTTTAAAGGCTTCGTCTTCTTTTATTTTAAAGCTAAGTGGACACGCTCGTCTTGGTATGCCGTGTCAGATTTCGTCCTCTTCATTTTGTCTTTGTGTCTGCTTATGGGCTTTTCTCAAGCTTAAACAGTTCCACTTCTAAAATAGTAGTCCTGAAGCATATCATAGTACGAAACTGTTCTTTCGTCAAGCTCGCGGCATAGAATTACTTATGGTAAGCATTCAATTAGAAAAATTGACAAGTAGTTCTAAAGAGACTGTCGTTTGAATGAAAACATTGGCTGTTCGTGCCATGCACTGGCAACACTGGGGTGGTTGGGTGCGAAAAAAGAATATTAGATCGTACATTTACATCTACTAGCAAACACTAGTGTAAATTGGGAAACTTCAGGGAATGTTAGTTCACGCTAGTTTTACAAATCTAGCAATGCACTAGCATTCTATTGGCCACCCCCTTCCCCAATGAACCCTCAAAAGTAATTTTCTAGCATGTTAAGTCTTACATGTAATATTTTTGCTCCAAGAACTGGCCCACTTCCACTACTGGTACAGCAGACTCGTTTAAATCTCCACCATGCCACGCGCTACACAGGCAGCTCACACTTCCTATATCCTTCTCATGACGTCATCTACTTGAACTGCTTTAAAATTTCGTACAGAAGTCCAAAAGTTTCATACAATTAAGATAAAAGAACAACCTTCATTTTCTGCATCAAGCACCCCTCGATAGCTGCATTAGTTTTCATATAAAAGATAGAAATATACAGCACGTGAATGGAGGAACCTAAGTGTACAAAACTTCCTGGAAGTTCAGAGGAGCCCTGGACGTAAAGCCTCAACCATAGAATCTCTAAAATCCCGCTTTCCTTTTCCTCCTATATGAACTTACGCTCTCTCTCTAAATAAGACAATATTTCTATTATTCACACTAAAACTTTTAATAATAGTTTTGTCCCTTTAAAAGCAAGGTGCCCGGAATTGCATCACATGCATTTTTATGACGTTTGCATGCAGCGCATTTGCTGAAGCGTTTGCGCGAGTTGGTATTTAATCAAGCAAAACATGAAGGGACGACGTCCGTGTCACCTCCCTTCGTCTGTTCATGTTTCTCAAAGGCAGTACAAGATCTCTATGCATAACATAACTAGTTTAATCTGTTTCACAGCATGAGTTCCAGCACTGCCAGATAAAAGCTGAAAACATAGTATAGTCATTTTAATAGATTGCTCGGAAGCTTTTCAGCCTGCGTTTGTACTCAACTCATGTAAATTCTCACGTAAAAAGAGCCAAGCGTTGAACGAATAAGTGAATGTGTAATAATTTCACTGAACAGCGCCTAAAATCATAACATTACTGTGTATATTCAAGCGCTATCTGCACCGGTACTGTTGTGTCATTAAATCGTACGCGGAGAATGTAAAAACACTGCGTTCCGATCAAAATTTACGGAAAATTCTAAAACGCGGGCCAATTATCTGAAATCACATGGGCTGAAGTCAACCATCTGAATTCCCTAGCAGCATTATGGGGGCTTATGGAATTCTTCAATCTAAAGGAACTGACTTTGAACTTTGCCATGCTGGTATCTAAGTGAAGCACAATTCTGGTTAGCACTGAGGCTATATTGAGCAAAAATTACGCCAAATAATGGTAACCAAATCACAGTTCAAGAAACTGGAAGGGTTCAAAAGCGATCGCAAATCAAGTCCTTTGGGTTAAGGTAATATTGCCCGAAATTGAAGTCAGCCTAGCGGCCAGGTTTTTTAGTATATCGGAGCAGGGATGGTGACCAGCTGGCTCCATATGCTTCGGACAGCCGAAGGCATCAGCAAACTCCGGCGAATGTGAGGTCGCGTAAATGCAAGCCGGTGCGCCGACAGGGTCACCGCACTCCACCAGGCATAGTCTCCTGAAAAAAACTTGCGTCCTCAGGCTGTCCTCGGAGTCACTGTTTGCTGTCGTCGACGTCGGTGATGTCGAATGACCATAACCGGAAGCATTGTATTCTTTCGTAGTCATCGTGGCTCTTGCAGTCAACGCCACCCTTATCGCCCACGGCACGAGCAGCGCATTAGTAAGCAGCGCTTCGTCCGAGGCCCTGTCACTCAGAGCGTGATCCAGAGGATGGTTCTTGCGCACGCAGCTGCCGTACAATGCAGCTGTTGTGGACCACTCGTCTTTTCCAGTGGACATCATCGAACGCGCCCAGGAGGTCAGGATAGGCACTCCTACCGTGGGTATGTCCAGGCTTGGCTCGGAGGCTTCAGCGTGCAGCAGGTCCCGAGACAGGTAAAGCGGAGGTACGAACACCATGTGTCCTGCTCCTGATACGGATGACACTAGGCTACTGCGCAGTTGATACGAACCGCCTTTCACATCCTCTGCTATGTGTGTGTGAGGCCGTTCAGCGCTGATGAACCTCTCCTTTTTGAATAGAAGTATCAGGTTGCCGATAAAGTCGTCCATAGAGAGGAATGTTGAGAACAGGTCTTCTGTGCGGCACGCAAGCTCGCTCTGATTTCGCTCGACTGTGAAAGAGATAAATAGTTTAAATGAAGGTAAATTAAAGTCTAAAAACAAAGGTTCGGCTAGCATGTCTTTTTTTATTTCGCCTATTTTAGATAAGCTCTAAAAGCCGACATCAATATTGTTATTGCAATTCTTAACGGTGTAGAACGTCTCGCAAAAGGATGACGATTTTACCAGTGAACGTACAATTAGCTTGGGCTGGCTGGATAGTCTGGAGTCTTCGAAATGAAACATTTTTCAATCTGAAACCCTCGATAAATCTTATTCGACACAGGACAGCGAACGAACAGCAATGCATACAGAAAGTGCCTGTCATTTTCATCAGTGTATTTTCTATGCACTGTGTCGAATGAGTGCTATAACGTTTCCGTTATAGCAACCAACTAGCCAAGCAAAAATTTTCTTCGGGTACATTTTTTTGTAACTACTTATCGTATTCATCAGGCAAACAAGAATGGTTTAAAATTACGCAACTTACCGATGGTCACGACCTCGAATTCGACATTCGCATCAGCGCCGTCTCTCGTCCCATCGTGTTTGTGAGGAACTGGAATCTTGAGGGTGCGTCTCAGCGTGGACACCATGTCGCGGAAGTACAACCGCGCCAACGTCGTCTCCGTCCAGCCTGCCAGCAGCGAGGCAAACTGTGAAAGAAATCGGCGCTCTGTTGCGCGAAGGCAGGCTGGGATGACTGTGTCCTCGCGGTCGTTCCTGGAAACCAGCCATGGTCGGACGTAGGCGAATAGCTGGGCCGCCGGCACGAGGAGCGTGTACAGGTTGACCGCACCCGGCTCTCTCCAGTCCCCCAAAGCACGTAAAACTTCTCCCACCTCGATGAGGCCACGCACGTAAAACGATAAGTTTCTTGGAACCTGGGGAGGACACATAGACCGAAATGTAAGCCGGCATCTCCAGCGCTAATAAATTTGTGAACTTCGGCGAGTAAGGAAAGCAGGGGGAACCAAGATAGCCCTGACACACTGACGGGTGTTATGCCAGCGAGTCCTCGTCAAACGTCCGTGCCTCTGAAACAGGCAATCTGGGTCAAGGCCAGCCCGCAGCCCGCCGGGCGCGAACAACTCCACGGCGTGAACACGCGCGGCGCATCTGTGGCCCACGTGCATTGAGTCAGCGTCGCACGTGACAGCGAGCCGGCGTCCTCATGTCTGGTGGCCTGACGCATCGCGCGGCGAACCCCATTGGAGGAGCCTGCTCTGAAGACCAGCGGCGCTTCTGATTGGACATTTTAGTTGGGCCCGGTGTAAATAAAAGAAGCCCTGCGGCGTGTCGCGATCAGCGGTTTTAGGCGAAAGGCTGACCTATGTGTTAGAGAGAGGAGCTCGGCTCTTCGAGTCTCTGCCGGCCCCAGTGCCGAAATTGTAACGCCTCTGTATATATGCTGTACATAAACCTTGTTTAACTCACCGTCGTCTCGTCCGCTCGTCTCCTCAGCTCTGCGCAGAAGCAGTCGCGAGCTGAGAAACATACGCTACCAAACGGCTGGTGACCTTCCCGGCGGGGTCGAAAGCAGTGGCGCCTCCGGGACCGCGTCGGCGTCGCCGTCTTTCGCAACAGTGGTGGCTTCGGCGGGATCGGTCCGTCGTTTCGCAACAGTGGAGGTCAGCGGCGGGATTTCGGAGGTGGCTACGCAACAGTGGTGGCAGCGGTGGGATCGGCCGGCGTCAGCGACATCGATGCGGTGAGTGCCTGATGTTTTCCCCTCAGTTCACCAGACTACTCTAGCTCAGGTTGTAGTAGTTTAGAGAAAGGGCTGTGTGAAGCATTGCAGTGAGCTTTGATCGTTTCAAGCCAAGTTGAAGTGCTTTGAAACCAAAGTTAATGCGGAGGTGGTAAACACGGGAGGGTGAAAAATTGCTTGCGCGTCTTGCTAGTAGGCTTATAGTGGGTACGGCAAGTAGATTCTTAACAGGGGCAAACAGCAAGAGGCTAGTGTGAACGATGGAGAACCTTAAAGTGAGGGAACTCATCGAAATTTGTGAGGAACTCGGCATTACTTTGGGCCGTGCGAAACGAAAGCAAGCGATCCTTGATATCATGAAGGATGAGGGAGTGTCGGCTGAGGAAGTCGATGAGGCCTGGGTGGATATTAAAGCACGCCGTGAGGAGGCTGAAAGGCGAGAAGTAGAAGCTCGCGAACGTGAGGAGGCTGAAAGGCGAGAAGCTCGTGAAGAAGCTGAAAGGCGCGAAGCTCGCGAAGAGGCTGAAAGGCGCGAAGCTCGCGAACGTGAAGAAGCTGAAAGGCGCGAAGCTCGCGAAGAAGCTGAAAGGCGCGAAGCTCGCGAACGTGAACAAGCTGAAAGGCGCGAAGCTCGCGAAGAAGCTGAAAGGCGCGAACGTCGCGAGGAGGCCGAGAGACAGGAGCGCCTTGAGATGAAACGACTAGAATTGGCAATCCTACAGTGTTCGCAGGCGCCTAGCGCAGCTTCTCCGACGATTCAGGTCAGCGGTATTAGAATTCGGGATCAACTGCCACCGTTCGTAGTAGGCGAGGACATGGCGAAGTATCTCGTCAAGTTTGAACACGACTGTGAGCGAAATGCTTTGGAGCAGTCTCTTTGGGCGCGGAACCTGCTAGCTCTTCTTCCCGGCGAAGTGTCCGACGCGATAACTTGCTTGTCGAGGGAAGCGTTTGAGAGCTATGACGAGGTTAAGGAAGTGCTCTTGAGACGTTATAAGTTGTCACCCGAGGCTTTCAGGCAAAGGTTCCGGTATGCTAGAAAGGGGAATGAGTCACACGTTGACTTCGCGTTTCGTCTTAAAGCCGATTTGATTGAATGGCTCAAGGGCGAAGGTGTTTATGACGACCGCGATAAAGTGGTGGAATGCGTTGCATTGGAGCAATTCTACCGCTGCATCGAGGAGGATGTTAAACTTTGGCTGCAGGACAAACTTGGTGAAGTACAGCTAAACAAGGCAGCAGAGTTAGCTGAGGAGTATTATACTCGCCGAAAGTTGCATAGCAGGGCAGTGCGCGTTGAAAAGGATAAAAGAAAAGAGGGATTTTCAAAGAAACCTGATCAACGGAAACCCGTTCCGCACCGTAATTTCAAAAAGGACCCGTCTCTTACGAAGGACAGTGTAGGGGAAGGGCAAACAGAAGCGGAGAGATCGAGTGAGGTTTCTACCACACAGTCATTTGAATCGGAAAACAAACGGAAGCCGCTAATCTGCTACAACTGCAAAAAGGAAGGACACATCGCTATAAACTGTAAGCAAAAGTTTGCTTTTGCAACAATTAGAGAATCGGAAAAGAACATGCGGTTGTTGGAGCCGTATATCCAAGAAATTAGGGTGAATGAGAAAACGTGCCGAGCACTTGGAGACTCAGCGGCAACCATGGACGTTGTCCATCCTTCATTGGTGTCTCCGGATGACTTCACAGGAGAATGCGCGTGGATCAGGCAAGTCGCCGAGGAGCATAGTGTTCGCTTACCAATCGCCACCGTTGTCATTGAAGGCCCGTTCGGTAAGCTTTGCACCGAAGCGGCTGTGTCTGCCGCGCTGAATGGTCGTTTTTCTTATCTTTTCTCCAACAACTCGGAGCAGCTTCTCAAAGAGCAGGGCAAATCGTTCTTCCCCAACTTAGCGTGCATGGCTCTCACGCGATCGCAAGCGCGAAAGCTTTCGCGGAAGCTGGACTTGGTTCCATGCGGTGAACTCTCAAGTGACCTTGTCGGCGGGTCGACGGAACCCCAAAAAGGAAATTTTCCGCATGAGTCATGTGAGCAGTCACGCGAGCGGCCCGTCGCGGGAGCGGCCGGCGCGGTATGCTCTGGGGGAGACGACGTGGCGCCTTTGAGTCAGAGCGAGAGGGATGCAACGCTCTCGCCTGTAGCGGAAAGTTGGAGCGAGCTGCCGAGAGTTGATCGAGAGACGGTCATTCGAGGGCAGAGTGAGGATCTCTCGATTGAAGCGCTAGGGGAAAGCCAAATTGAAGCGCTCGTGGAAAGCCAGAAAAACGCGGCAAAAGTGCTGTCGAAGGAGCACTACGAGAAATCGGGGAAGAAGCGCGCTTTTGAAGTTGATAATCAGGTAACGCTGCTGCAGCCGTCCAAGAGGAACAAGCTTGAGGTTGATTGGGAAGGGCCCGCAAAAGTAGTATCGAAGCTTTCTGATACCAATTGTGAAGAGAAATTAGGAAGGCGGCCGAACAAAATTTATCACAGTAACTTGAAAGCAGTCGTACATTTACTCTTAAGTGCTTCAGAGGAAGAGGAAGCAGAAATTTTTAGTTCTAGTGAGGTAATCGAAAGGAGATCGAAAGTAATCTGGGAACAGCTGAACCTAGAGCCTAGCTTAAGTGACGGAGGACCTGAGAAAGCGGACCTGAGAAAGATTGGTTCCGAGTTTGAAGACGTGTTTTCGGACCGCCCCGGAAACACGAGGGTGATCGAACACGATATCGAGCTCAGCGGGGAGGAGTCAATCCGTAGCAAGCCGTATCGTTGTTCCCCTGTGCCACGTCGAAAGTGTGAGCCGCTCTTGGTGCCGCATAGGTATCGTCGCCTAAAAGTGGCCGGTTACTGAAGTGGAGCATGTTGCTCCACAGCGCAACTTTGACGTTCGCTATCAAAAAAAAAAATAAATAAAGGAAAGGTAAACGCTAATGCAGGTGCATTGAGCAATGCGTTCCAGCTAGTAACTTCTCAACCTTTCGGTTTCTGGCTGGCGATTCGGGGCAAAAAAAAAAAAAAAAAAAAAATTTACCTCATCACGACCTGGGCTGAGCGCTCCCGTTCAGAGTGCTCTCAAAGGGCCAACTTTGTGGTATTCTAATTCGTTACGTTGTTGTACGTGGGAAAAAAATTGAGTTGTCATTTTAAGAGTCTTGTGTCCCACATGTGCCTCTTGATGTAGAGGGAACAAAATTCCGATAGACACGTAGATAGGTATATGTTGTACTATACTTTGTCTGGTGTTCTGTCGGGTGACCGAGGGCACTTGCTTGTGTCGTGTGTTGTCTGTTGTCGAACCGTTCTTAGCAAGTTGCAGAACCATCGACAAGTGCTGAAACCGAAAATGGTCAGAAGAGACGAGCGAAGTTGGCCAGCAAGTTGTGGCGACAAGCCAGTGGAGCGGGGATCCGTCGTCAATGATGGGATGTGTTCCCGGAACAGTCTGGAGCTGTATTCTCCCCATGGCCCTGGAGGCGAACCTGGAGGGACCTGGCGAACGAGCGCACCTGACATCCGAGCCCCGTGGAAGCAGCTCGTCTTTCCGGTGCATTGTCTGGCGGCGGGGGTGCTGTTATGCCAGCGAGTCCTCGTCAAACGTCCGTGCCTCTGAAACAGGCAATCTGGGTCAAGGCCAGCCCGCAGCCCGCCGGGCGCGAACAACTCCACGGCGTGAACACGCGCGGCGCATCTGTGGCCCACGTGCATTGAGTCAGCGTCGCACGTGACAGCGAGCCGGCGTCCTCATGTCTGGTGGCCTGACGCATCGCGCGGCGAACCCCATTGGAGGAGCCTGCTCTGAAGACCAGCGGCGCTTCTGATTGGACATTTTAGTTGGGCCCGGTGTAAATAAAAGAAGCCCTGCGGCGTGTCGCGATCAGCGGTTTTAGGCGAAAGGCTGACCTATGTGTTAGAGAGAGGAGCTCGGCTCTTCGAGTCTCTGCCGGCCCCAGTGCCGAAATTGTAACGCCTCTGTATATATGCTGTACATAAACCTTGTTTAACTCACCGTCGTCTCGTCCGCTCGTCTCCTCAGCTCTGCGCAGAAGCAGTCGCGAGCTGAGAAACATACGCTACCAAACGGCTGGTGACCTTCCCGGCGGGGTCGAAAGCAGTGGCGCCTCCGGGACCGCGTCGGCGTCGCCGTCTTTCGCAACAGTGGTGGCTTCGGCGGGATCGGTCCGTCGTTTCGCAACAGTGGAGGTCAGCGGCGGGATTTCGGAGGTGGCTACGCAACACGGGCCATCTATGACTGCGCCGTACTTGTTCTTTTTTGTGTCCATTCATCGTTATTTGTTTTTTTTTGTTGCTAAATTCACAAATATTCATCAAAGCCAACTCTCGTGCGCTCTTTATCGCAAGTGGGTGTTCTCAGTTTACTCTATTTTGTCGACGCAGGCCGTGGTTTTGACTGGCAAAGATACGTACGCGAGCCTTTGTGGCTATTAATGCGATCTTTAGTAAATTTTCAAGAGCTGTAGTTTCTCGCTATAAACGCACAATGTCCTCTTGATTCGATAATTGATTAATAGATTGATATGTGGAGTTTAACGTCCTAAAGCCACCACAGGATTATGAGAGACACCGTATTAGAGGGCTCCGGAAATTTCAACCACCTGGTGTTTTTAACGTGCACCCAAATTGGAGCCCATGAGCCTAGGGCATTTTTGCCTGCATCGAAAACGCAGCTGCCGCTGCCGGTATTCTATCTCGCGACCTGTGGGTCAGCAGCCTCGTACCTTAGCCTCTAGACCACCACAGTGGGGCTTCTCAGTTGATAATGACGCATTGTAAACATTAAGAACCGGTGGAAGAATAAAGAAAAAGGCATTATTCTTTCATTTCGTTTGAGGATGTCAGCATACTTCTGTGGTGCATTTAGCAATGACAAATATCGTTCAGAAGCGAAATCATTAAAGCGTATTGTTCTGATGTGGTCTTCTTGATCATGTTGCCCTTTTTGCAATCTAAGCCCAGTAAGTAGCAAATTCATCACGGCCATTAGCTTTTAAAAGAAGTAGTCAATAAATACTGTTGGAAAGTGCAGGAATGTTCCGCACTAAGTACAATAGCCTAGGGTATCTCTGGCAATCGCGTAGCTCTCATTACTTCGGAGAGTGTACACGAATTTATTGGAAAATATTAATACAATGGTGCCTATCTTAAAGCTGACAACTGTACCTGATTCGAAGCATGAGTACTGCGCCATGGTGATCTAGTGGCTAAGATACTCGGTTGCTAACTTGCTGGTCGGGGGATCAAATCCCGGCTGCGGCGGCTGTATTTTCCATAGAGGCGAAAATGCTGTAGACCCCTGAACTAAGATTTAGGTGCACGTTAAAGAACCGCGGGTGGTCTAAATCTCCGGAGACCTCAATTAAGGCATCTCTAATTATTCATATGGTGGTTTTGGGACGTTAAACCCCACATATAAAAAATTATCATCATTAAAGCGCGAAAAACTTTTTTCAGAGGTTTCCGAAGTAGTGGTCATAATACTTACACCGCTCGAATCGTAGTATGTTTGGTTTTTCGGGTCTCGTTCGAGGAGAGAGTGCCAAGGAAGTTCTGCTAGCTTGCGAGGCAGCTGTTCGCTTGCGATGTTTCTGAATGTCTCCAAACGATGCGAGTCTTCGAGCTTTCTTCGGGTTCTGTCGACGAATCCGTCCAGCTCAGCGACCACCGTCCAATGAACGTCGAGGTGTAATTCCTGAATGGCATTTTCCACAAACCACCGAGGGCGTCCCGTTGAGACGCCATCCGCAATGTCGTAATATCCGTTGTCAAGGTTGTGTTTGAGCGTATCTCCAACTTCAATAAATATGCTGTGTCCATCACGACTTCTTCGGACGCTGATCGCTGAGGCCAGGCCACTGCGAAGGCTAGCGGCCACCACCCGAGCCAACAACTCCAGGAAATTTTCGGAGTTCAACCACGATGTAGAGTCGACACCGATCTGTAAAAATAGATGCGCGAAAAAAAAACATTTCTATTTTCATAAAGCTATCAATCTTAAAAAATATAATATGCATGGGGTTACAGTAGCTTACATTTTTTATAATCTGGGCTATGAACCCAATTGCAGGCAGTGACCAAGATTACTTCCTCTTATCGCCATAAAGTTTGCACAGGTGTCATTTCATGTGATATACAACTGACGAGATTGTATACGAATGTTGTAGATTGAGCTACTAGTCTCGGGAAAGTAATTTCTGTTTTTCAAAGAAAGATCGCTCTAATATAAAAATACCCGTATTAGCGAAAACCTCCCCTACTATATTCGACTATATTTCGACTATATTCGACTATATTCCCCTACCTCCCCTACTATATTCGACTAAATATTCGACTATATTTTCCACATCCCACTCACCACTTTACTACCTAAGAATGAATCTAAAAACAACAATGTTACAGTGGTCAGACGCTGTGCCAGCTCATAATTTTTGACGCACCAGATAAAGAAAGAAAAGTATGAGATCATTTGCAAACACATGAAAAGGGGCGGGGGGTAATTGAACGACAGTAGAATTTGTTTTATTTTTCGAGACAATGAGCTAATATGGAACAAGAGACAACACTCCAAATAGAATACACGTTGTTAGAAATAGCATGCTTGTGTTTTTGGTGTACTTTAGCTGCACATCAACAGCAAAACAAGCATAATTAGAGACGCCTTATGTAAGACGTCTCATTCAGTTCCATGTAGAAGAAAACAGCAACAGCTTCGAATAATTCGCATAGCTCACCAAAATATACAAGACATGTAAAACACGAGAATCTTGGAGTAATTACGTGTTTAGGTGGCATATGCAGACAAATATTCAAGCTTTAAGAACAATGCTAATATTCACCCCTATCGACGAAACACTACGCGCAGCTTCTGAGATATGTAATTGCTACCAACTCGAGAGAGCATAGCTTGCAGAGATGGGACAGATGGCCGACGCCCAAAGTGCAGGCAGCTGGCGTAGAAAGCAGCTATCAATCGGTTTCGCCGCTCGCAGCCGCCATGATTCTGCGGCATGTCACTACCATTCCAGCCACCGTCTATGTAATGGCGAGCCAATCTTCGGTGAATGCCCATGAGGAAGCTGCGGTGGTTCTCAACCGCGTAGCTCTGGCGCTTCGGATTTCTCGCTCGCCATCGACCACACACGTGCCTGCAGAAAAGAATGAGAACAAAAAAAAAAACTAGTTTGACCTTCTTGCTTTACAAAAGCGGTTCAGGTGTGCAAATTTTAATTCAACCTATACACTAAGAACGCAAAGCTCAAATATTCGGCTGCCCTTGGACCAGTGGGCTCGATAACTATCGCTGATGTCAATAGCGGCAGCGAGAATGATGTTCGCCAAGCCACGAGAATTAGAAAATTCAAGGCTGTTCATGATCAAGACAGACGCATAATGCTAAAAGGATGCTATCGCATTGCAGTTAGTGATCAAACGACAGGATAAAAATCAGCGTTAGAATATATTAAATACGAAGCCTGCACATGGATCATCAGTTCTGTGTACCGTCTTTCTTAAGAACGAGTTTATTGGCTGTATCAGGAAAACGTGAAGTTTCTAAAACAAATAAATAACGAGCATCGATATTTCAACTTAGAAGAATGTAGTATGTAGAGAAAATCATTTCTTTCATAACATTAGTTTAATCTGTGGACAAAGTTTAGGCGAACTCATTGAGCCTTGCATTCGAGAGCCATTGACTCGAAAGGGAAGGCCGATATACAAGTTGACAAAAATCAAGCTAGGCAGCTCATGTAATGCGTGGGGCTGCCAAATATGTCTATAGAGAATGAAAAAAACGCACATAAACTAAAGGTAAGCTGAAATGCGGTGCATGAAAAAATAAAACTTCCAGGCGTAAAACTGGCCCAGCTTGCAATTTACTGCAGTGCATGGTTCATTTTCAAAGGCATAGACTTTCATCCTCCGTCTAGTATTGAGTGAAGGAGCAGTGATGATCATGCCAATGATGATGATGACGATGATGATAATGATTATGTAACACTTGGTGACCTGTGACTCACCTGTAAAAGTCTTCACACGGAGACACGTCCGAATCTACGGGCTCCAGCAGTGAGACGAGAGCTCTGTGGCAGGCCGGGTTGTTGCAGACGCTCGACAAATCCCGCCGCTCTTGACTCGAGCGGGCCAACGAGCGCCTAGTCGGGTTCAAGCGTAGGATCAGGACGAGCCCCACTAGCACGAGCAATATCACTGTGACCACGGCGACCACTTTGGCTCGGAGGCACAACGGGTAGAAGGCAGATTCCGTTTTGCCGGTGGCACTGCTGCTCTCGCCCGTGCTGGACGTCGTTGCGCTGGTGCACTCTCGAGGAGTGCTACCTGCAGACATAATGCCGATGAGAACGTGAAAAAATCTACTTAGGTGGTATTCATGCTTTAGCGTTCATTAGCCCTGGTGCATTTGTTATATTACAGATGTTCATCACGATGTTTGAAAGCTATCTGGAGAAAATGATTTGACCAGATACTTGAGGTTCGGGATACCTGTTTAATCCAACATAACACATCCGTCCAACTTAACTACAGCTTCTGAAACAAAAGTTCCGGAATGGTAACTACTGTCTCTCATTTCTGTCTGATGCTCTTCCGCTGCAGCGTGCTAATAGACACGACCGAGGGCAGAGAGTTGGGTTGATCAGTATACCTGCAGCTATAACAGTGTTTTGCACGAGAATGCGTTGCATGCACGACGTCATTGGTTAGTACGTCACAGCTAATTCAGCAATGACTGTCCCACAACTCTCGAGGACCAAGGCAAGCAAGCTATGGCCGACAAAGATAGCACAGTGGTATAAGCTTTCATCGAAAGCCTATAGCCTTAGCAACTGTACCCTGGCAGGAGCCCCTCAGCAGCCCTCGTCCTTGGGCCTCGTATTGGACACTGGAGCTGGTTCTGGTAATCCTGCTCTGGACCCGCCCGCCTTGGGAATGACATTGGCATCTCGTCCTTTTCAGGGATGCACTGATTCGACCACCTTCATGGCTTTACTTCTGGGGCTTTTCTGCACGTTGATACCTTCCTTTTCTTTCTCTTCTTGCTTCGTTGCTGCTTTCGTACCATCTGCCCTTCACTCGTGTTTTTCATCTTTGCTTAACACTTTTATGAGGCTTCTCAATCAACCATTTTTTTTTTCGAGATGTGCTATCAAAGTAGAAATGTTACTTGTTCATTAGTCACACTTGTTTTAACTTCGACGCGCCACCAAAGCGCATCACAGAGGCCAGGTAGCGCGGGGTTAATATTTTAACCGCCAGGTGTCACTATTATCGGCTATGCACTAGAGATCTATCGAACTTTTAAGCAGGAAATTGCCAAGGAAAGGATCTATGATAATACTCGGGGTAGTTCTCTACTGTTTGAGGCCAGGACGGGAGTACTGCGAACCAAGACATATCGGGCCAAATACGAAGGGGTAGACACAGTATGCAGTGCGTGTGGAGAGGAAGAAGAAACTGCCGAACACTTGATAATGTTCTGTAAAGGGCTTCACCCTATAGTTCAGGATGATGGCGCAGAGTTTTTCAAAGCACTGGGGTTTAGGGACCGGGAGGGCAAAATAAACTTTAAGCGGGTAGACTTAACCAGAAGGAGGTTATCTGATTGGTGGCTAAAGTCAAGACACGAGTGAAAATTAAACTCTTCACTGCAAAGTACGAATCCTCAAACTCACTTTTTAAGGGAAAAAAATAAATATAGTTTTTGGTTCATTAGGTGTTACGGCTTGGTGGCGCTAGCCGGCGCCCGATCTAAAGGGTACAGCCATATCCATCCATCCATCCATCCAGGCTTCCTGAGCTGCTCACAAAGCGTCTACTCTTTCGATGAACTCGTCAATTACTTTTTTCACTAATTATTTGTCGGCAACTTGCATTTACCTCAAGTTAATATATACTTCGATATATCATTTGCATTCAATGCAACTCTCAAAGTAAAACGAAACCATTGATTTTGTACCAATTACATTTCAAGACACTTAATCAAAGAAACCGGAAAAATACCCACAAGTGCTTGAAAGAGAAACAAGAGTGTGCACGTGACACTAATAATGCGATACGTTGGGAGCAGTAGAGGTGAAGCAGGATCAGGTTCTACCAGTGCAATTACACCTCACACGTATATAAAACACATTTTATAATTGGATGTTGTATCTCACGCTGTCTAAACTAACTATCTGCCTACACATCTCGTGCGTTTGACATTTCGAGCATGCTCTTGTCCTTGAGCTTGTCGAGACCTATGAGCATTTACAAAAAGAAGCCCCCATCAGGGTAGCAGCAAAATATTTGTAATTGAGCTGCTCCTTCAGACTACCCAAAATCAGCCATTTTTCCAACAGCAGCGGCATTAACCTCCCTATTTACCTCAGCATATTCACAGGCGAAAGCTTGCAAGAACCAGCAGAAGGCCATAAAACGCAAAGTGAACAAAGATTGAAATATATTTCACTCATGGGGGGAGCAATCAGTTAACTATAGTACAAAAAAAACTTCATGGTCAAGATTGGCGTTTCGTACTATGACTGTGCCTTCACGAGTGCAATAGACTGTTATTTCACATGAACTGACAGGCACCCCTCCCCTTCATACCTTTCTTGCTGCTTGTGAATTGAGAAGTGTCGCCAGTAGTCGCAGGAATTCGTGTATTGATGGTGCTTGAGCTCATAGGCTTAGACAGCGATTCTTCGCAGGTCGATGTGTTTGTCGGTGGCTTCACCGGTAACGTGATGGTCGTCGTAGACGTTGACATCTCAGATTCTGCGACGTTCACGGCGAGTGCCATAGACTGTTCAATCTGTTGTATCATGTCGCGGATGGCTGCCTCACTCGTCAGTTTCTGCAGCTCTATTATAAGCGACGTGTCCAGCGATAAGGAACCGCTGCGCCTCGACGTCATGACATCAGCCGTACCATTTCGTTGTCCACTTGCGGAAGATGATTTCTCTCGGGATCTGATGAATATTCGCGCTCCAGACGCCAACTTCCACGCCCTATCATCGGCGGCGATACTGGCAGCACTTGCAGCACTTGTGGCAGCAGCCGGCTGTTCCTCGACTAGGGATCCCGCGGAACTGGCCTTTCGAGCTCTACGTAGGTTGCGTGACTTTGTTGCCACTAATAGTGGTTCTGACAAAGCACGCTTTCGTACTACGGACGCTGGCACCTTGGAAGAGCCGTACCACTCTTTGGGGCTGTGCCGTAAGTTAGCATTTTCGGAGGCCGTAGTCAAAAACGCATCACTAGTCACCGAGGTCCTGTTTGCCTTTGTAGCAGGAGACGCCTTCTTAGCCTTGCTCTTGATACCAGTTTCTTTTGCTGTGCTTTGAGATCCTGGGTCGGTCAGGTGGCACAACGTTTGCGGAACATTTACCCGACTCGAATCTGAGCTGGCACGGTCGTGTTTGGATACATTGATAACGCGTTGTTCAATCGCACTGCTTGAGCATACCTCATTCGTCTCGGCTATACTTGCAGAAGGTGGGAGGTTTGGTTGCTTCGTGGAGCTTCCTTGCTTCTCACGAACTCTGCTGCTTGCAGACGAGGCGTTTGCAAGACCAATACCACAAGGCATGGACGACGGTTTTGTGGCGTTCTTCACTTATCGCTTCAAGGAAAGAGACCCCTCTCAACGCAGCCGAATGGGCAGAGTCAATCTTCTTCTTTTTCTCCCACAGAGATAGCCTGCGCTCCCAGCGCGAGCTTCGCATTGGCATCTGATGTCAGCTTTAGCACCCACTATACAGGGTGTTTGAAGAAATGTGTCCAATCACATTTAAAAATCACAGAAGCGATACTTCTGCGGTATACCTGCAGTGTTCCCTCTACTTTGGCAGAAGGCATCTTCTGATGTGTACAGACAATAATTACGGCAGTAATAGGAAAAACTCAAACAATTAACATTTTAACCAGTGGAAATAGCTCATTGATAACAATGAGTGAACTAAAGAACTTCCTACGAATAGTCCAAAGCCGCTTTGCAATTTTCGAAATGCGGCCACTGGTAATCATAGCGGAGTGATGAAATCTGGCCAGTTTAGCAGGCGAAACTGAAACCGACGCATCAAACAGCGCATCTATACTATTTACATCGACAACACCCTCAGTGACGACACTGCATCCCTCTCCGTTATCAACCGTCAATCTAGACACTTCGCTTCGTAGCCGGTTATCGACGCTCGGTTATTATTCTTCCCCCATGCGAGGGAAACCTTGTCGTAATTGAGGGCGTTTTCTAAGTGAACGGTAGATGTGCTACTTACTGCGTCAGTTTCAGTTTCACCAGCTTGATCGGCCAGATTTTATCACTCAGTGGTTATTACCACTGGCCGCCTTTCGAAAATTTTAAATAGGACAATGGACTATTCGTTGGAAGCACTTTAATTCATCCATTGGTATCTATTGGCTATTTCCACGGATTAAAAAGGTAATTATTTTACTTTCTGTATTTACTTCCGTAATTTTACACATTGGAAGATGCCTTCTGCCAAAGTAAGAAAAACAACACCAATAACCAGCGAATACCTTATTTTTGTGACTTTATATATTATTCGACGCATTTCTTGAAACACCCTGCATAAGGTAGCCTTACAATATGTTTAGTTGTGGGTGCGTTTGTGGATGCGATATGTTGATTTCATATTTAATGGTGGTACTAAGTTGGACAGCGCGAGACGCATGCGCTGTTGCTACAAATGCTTACGCAAAGCTCTGCGTATAGAATATCATTAAACTACCTTTTCTCATTAAGGATGTTGATTACACCGGATGCAATAGATTGTCAATGAAAAAAATTATTTCAAGGATGATATGACAACACGAACAGATGTTCTTTGTGGTCTCATGTTGAGTATATTCCTTGCGTGCTGGTCTATTGATTTTGTCAACGAAATAAATTATTCATTACCACAGTGTTTTTTTTTTCGTAGTATAGTTGTGTGTAAGACATTGTCACAATTATAGTGGTGCTGTATACCGCTCGTTGGTTTCAAAATTTCGTAGCGTAAACACAATGGCCGCTTAAAGGAATGTTCACACCGAACTCGGAACACACAAACAGCCAAGCAGATCTTCAAAGCAGAGAAGCGGCGAGGGTTCGCGACAGTTATGCTCGACCGTGTTGCCTTTTGCAAACTGCGCCGCGGGAGCAGAGCGATCCATCTATCCATGGTGCACGTGTTCGCCATCTCGCCTCACTACGCCATACTCTTCATGCGTGTCTTGTGACCATATTGACTGCGACCAGCTTCTCTGATCGATATCTCGTGTTTAACGTCCGAAAACCACCATATGATTATGAGAGACGCCACAGTGGAGGGCTCCGGAAATTTCGACCACCTGGGGTTCTTTAACTTGCACCCAAATCTGAGCACACGGGCCTACAACATTTCCACCTCCACCGGAAATGCAGCCGCCGAAGCCGGGATTTGATCCCGCGACCTGCGAGTCATTAGCCGAGTACTTTAGCCACTAGACCACCGCGACGGGGCGACCAGCTTCTCTGTGCGGAGAAAATCTGTCCGGTTGCCATCCGGGCAAGCAGCCACCAATTTACCTTTTAAAAACAAAAGTCTTTCATGGGGATCTCGACACAAACATTTATGTCTGTCTGTCTGTCTGTCTGTCTGTCTGTCTGTCTGTCTGTCTGTCTGTCTGTCTGTCTGTCTGTCTGTCTGTCTGCCTGTCTGTCTGTCTGTCTGTCTGTCTGTCTGTCTGTCTGTGCAGCGGGTACACAGCTCGTGCACAGCTGTGCAAAACTCATGCACCGGGTACTTGAAACGGCCAACCCCATCCACAGCACCCACCAATGTTGCTCAAGCTTCAGCGTTTATACTTGTTCAATTGTCAATTAAAAAGCAATAATTGCCCATGTCTGGAGCACCATAACAACACGTATGTATTCTGCATGTGCGTATTTTACTAGAACAGGCATACATAAGTAATTTTAAGGACCGTAGCGCTTATCATGCTGCGCTGACCATGCAACGCTTGCACGAAAAGGGGAGTGTTTCCAACGCTTTGCTAAGACGAGACGACGGCGGCACCTACCCGTCTCCTTGCGTTCTACACCTTATTACCTCTGAGACTGGCGCGCACACCCGTCTCAGAGCCATGCGCTTCGTTTTCAAAAACAAAAAACTGTCAGATGACGCTCATGTCTGACGTGTGACGTGGCTTGACGCGTTTGTTCGCCTCTGCTGCACGCTCGAGACACTCTAATGCCTAGTTCACACTGAAACATCCGCTTTCTACAGCGACCGAAATTGCCCCGCCGCCAAAACGCAGCGTCGTTCGCACTGGACACGCCCAGTGCCGCCGAATATGCCATCTACCAAGGGGCGAACGCGGGATGGATGCGCTGTCACCCGGTTGTTGTCGTGGCTCACAAACGTCACTACGCTATCCGGTGGTGTATACTTCGACGATTCTCGTACGCAAGAAGCAAGAAAAGACAGTACTGCTTACTTTGCTGGCGAGTGGCTGTCTTGTAATGCACGAAGAGCAGAAAAACCACCGACGCCAGCGGCGTTGGTGGGTTCGTTTTGCTCTGCAAGAACGCAACAAGCTCGGTCACGACAACATCAAGCTCGATCACCTCTTTCACGAAATACGGAGGCGAAGTAGGCACAGAGTAGGTTAAACTCCCGTTGGTTTCAACATTCAGTTACGTACACTGCGGCATAACAAGTGAGTAGGGCTTGGCCGCCATTTTTCAAAATTCTTTGACTAGCGTTCCTATTGGTCCGCGGTGACCGATTCGGCGGCCGACGCCGCAAAAATCGGTCCGAGAGCGATCGGCGCGGAGGATCTCGCCGCCGCCGAAGCGGATTCGGAGCACTTTCGGCGGCCGGAATGCTCAGTGTGAACGCGGCCTAACGCAGCGCCTCCAGAATACCATTCATCGATTTTCTTGCGCAGAACATCAAATAAATGTTTTGCTCACTCTCTCCACGCGCAAGAATGTCGTCTTTCGACGACATTCGCAGATTAAAATGCAGATACGGGGCCAATTTATTTGCGAGTACTCCTCGTCCGCTTTCCAGATCCGCACTCGGTGTGTACGTGCCCAAAAAAGTGAAGAGAAAAGACGCTTTCGAAAGTATCGTGTAAAGTGAAAAAATCTTAATTGGTGATAACGGCGACTACGAAAAGTTTGGAGCACGGTCTTTCTCCCCGCATGTGTTCCCCGCTTTCAAATTTTGAAGGAATAGTCGTCAAGAAGCTTGTTCAGTTCGATCTAAAGCTCCCAGCTGTAGATCACGAAAATGAGCGACATTTGAAGAACAGCAGGAATTGTCGAGGAGCGTGAGCTCGACGAAAAGAACAAGTTTGTTTTGTTGGGCAGTATCGTAGATAAAATCCATTAAATCTCGCTTTACAGGCCTAGCGCAAGCGATAAGCTCACTGAAATGATGAGGAATGCTGCCAGGCAAAGAATGCTGCGAAAAGACACACTCGTCTTCCTGATAAGTTGGGCAATCTCATCACTTCCCGGTGAGGATGAAACAATGTTCATTGCGTGTAAAGACTCTTTTTCTACAAGGTTAACAAAGAAAAACATATCTGAATGTTTGACTGCAAATGTCGTCGAAAGACAATAATCTTCCGTCTGGAGAGTGAATAAGGTGTTTATTTGTTGTTTTGCGCGAAAAAATCGGTGAATGGGATTCTAGAGACGCTGCGTGAGACATGAGCGCCATCTGGCGATATTCTGAGAAAACGAAAGGATGACCTCCGTTATAGCGAGCGCGCAGCGTGCGCGCACAATTTTTGAGGCTACATTTTGTTGATTTCAAGGTAAGTCGCAGCACCGTATAGTTTTAGCAAAGCGTAGCAAACTCCCCTTTTCGTGCTATAGCGTCGCATTGTCGGCGCAGCGTAATAAACACTACAGTATTCAGAATTATTTAAGTACACCTCTTTTAATAGGAAAAAGCACACAACAGACAATTTATGTGTGTATATTGTGTCCCATACATGCACAATGATTGCTTTTTAGTCGACAATTGCACAAGTGTAAACGCCGGAACTAGTACAATATTGGTGGGCGCTACGAATGTGGGCTTACTTGAGGCGTGTCACTTGACGTACAGACAGACGGACGCACGGACGGACGGGCGGGCGGGCGGGCGGGCGGGCGGGCGGATGAACGGACGGACCAAAATGTTTGCCTTGAAGTATCCTGAGAAAGACTATCATCTTTATTAAACAAATTGTGCCATAAAGATCGTCCTTGGGCTTCATTTGGCAAACAAATGTAGCGAAAATGGCCGCGGAACCAAAGCACCGTTTACCAGGACGACCACAAATTACCATCGTCATCATAGGTCTAAATTAATATTCATTCTCGGCGGTCCTCAAAATGGCCTGTATAGCAGCTCGTGCTCGACCATTGGGACTATAAATTATCACTTTGAAGGCCTCCTAACTCCCGTTGAACATGGGTATTATAATTTTTGTTCACGACGAGAGAAAGTTCGCCAATATTAGATCGCTCATCTGTTAACCGTAGAGTTTGCCCTGAGATCTAGTTCAATACAAAAAAAACTTACATACATCTGTCTTTCACACAGCCGATCAGCTTCCCCATTGCAACACCACCATAAACGGCAAGACCTAAAAATGACAGCTCACATAAATCCCCGGTGGACTCAAATTCAAGGTGCCAAAAAAGAGTGAACCTAAGTAAAGACAGAATCTTAGCACCAATACATTCACACTTTGCGCAATCTGCACTTCAACAGCCTCCGCGAAGACTATAGAAGGTCCGCCAGGTTTTGCGCTTTTGTGACATCGGCAACGTACAGTTTGTATAGCCGCCCCCTTCGCCGTTTCAGAAGACTATTTAACCCTTATCACCTTTGTTTTTTATGTTAAATGTGATAAATACAGGTGCTAAGGAAAAAAGAAGCAACCGCATTCACCGAGGTTTACGGTTATCATTGGCAAGGGTCGTCCACACCTATAAATCATATTAATTATGCGTCGCCTACAAAAGATTCTGACACGCGCTGATACCAGGGGGCGGAAACTCTGTATACCTCCCATGGGACGCTGTTTCGCATGGTGACACGCCACGGCAGCGCCGCTTCTACCAATGGCGACAGCCAGGCATCCTACTAGAATTAGTTCACAAACAAAAGCTTAATTCAAAACTATTTCGCTGGCATTCATTGCGGTAGTGCGAAACATAAAGACGCGGACACGAGAAAGGATGCGAGATGGACGTTATACCTAACTGACTGTATACTGCAAGAAAGTGTACAATACTCTAAAACTAGAGAACTCAAAACCCGAAAGGCACGGATCAAGTGACCCAAGATACAATGCGAGTCCTATCTATCAGCATTAATAAAAGCATCTGCGTCAGTGTTCTTTCTGTTGAGCCCAAGACTTTCTGCACAATTCAAGTATGGCATTCCATGCGCTAATCTATCTTATTCATGGCAGATCAGTGGAACAGAAAACAAAACAACAAAAATACAAAACAACAAAACAACAAAACAACAAAACAACAAAAATAACGAAGCAAACAAGATCACCAATGAAATCAGGGCCTGAGTGGCATTTATTGACTAAAACATTGCCCCCAAAAAACTAGTTAACCAGGTCGCATCGGTAAAGCTGACTCATTAACATTCACCAGAAAGTCGCATACGCTTAACTTTGTTCACTAATTGGCCGGGTCAGGGCTCCTTTTCAATAGCCGTCGTTTTCCCGTCACGTTTAGGATCGAACAATCACAGTGGAAGTTTGGGCACCCGGGACTAAGAGTGACTTCGGGTGTTGACCGGTCATGATTGGAGGGATAGAATGAATTCCGGTGGACCACGACTTACCAGTTGTTTTGACTGCAAAAGTTTTGAATGGCTTAGGTTTAGTGTAGAATAAATGACATGCCCCGATTTCGAAGCGTGAGTATTCGTTTTGTACTATATCTGCGTTTGTAGATTTATTCTGTATAATGCGCCGCATGGTTGAATGTTTTTCAGCGAATAGACCTACTAAGGCAAGGCTCTAGAACGTAGCTGTTAAATTTTTAGTGACAGTTCTGTAGCCAAATGCCACACATTAGTTTTTTTTTTTTCAAGCTTTCCTTACCACAGGCCAGTCGCCTGTTTGCTCACCACTTGCTTTGGCATTCATTTTCTCATCGACACAATAACAACATTATGGCTTGTGTTTACGCTAACTCAAATCATCATGTTTCTGGCTTTCTTGCAAAACAGGTGGTTCTGTGTTTGTTTGGGTTGTCTAGGTATTCAGTCAGAGCATACATGCCCATTACTCCGCCGTTACCATTACCCAAACTTGGTGATACGTAATAGCCTCTGGTATTCGATGATAACTAAATACAGTGGTAATGATTTTTGCACCTTCCTTTCCTTCTTCTTCTTCTTGTGCCTGTTTCAAGACTGAAAGAGGGGTGTTAGGTCCCCGCAAGCTATCGTTTGAAAATGAAGGCTAGTTTAGCGCTCTTTACGACATATCTGAATTGCTTTGATGGCGTGGGTGTTTCCTGTGACCAAAAAGCATTAGGGCTCCCCAAGACAAAAAAAAAAAAACAAAGAATGTTCTGAGTCAAAAACTGCGAAAGGCATTTCACTCGAGCCTCAACTTCACTTACAGACCCCGTGAAAATGGTTTACTTTGGGAACTTTTGGTGCTAGTGCAGTGGTATTTTTAAGTGATAAAAGTTTTGTATTTTTTACTCGATTTATACTTTGACCAAGAAGGTCTTTTTCAGGACAGAAATGCCTAAATTGATGCGCAGCTTTCCACTAATGAGTTTTTGATGACCCAGCGTACTGCACTTCTTTTGTTGCATAAAATATTCGTAACATGTACGGCATAATCATTGACGGGTAAAAGAAAGGATGTCGCTTGTCCGGAGCTTATGATAAAGCAGCTGAAAGAACTGGTGTTTTACAGAAAAACGCTTAGGGAACTCACTCAGCAACGCTTTAGCGCACCGTGAAACACTCTCCTGGGAACGCCTGAACAGAAGCTATAAATAGGTACTTTTTTCAAGTTTCAAACGTGGCCTGGAGTGTTTTGAAAATTTACGCTTAATAAAATAAGAAGTTTGAAGAGCATGCACTTAAAGCCATCGTTGCGTACAAAATTTAAACGCGGGATGTGTGGGCTTATCTCTGCACAGCTGAGCTTTTTTTTTTTTCGGATTCATTCAATGAGCTTGAAAAGAGTTTGTATGTGCGTTGAATAGCGGTATTGGTACAATGTAAGAACAGGCCGCTTCTTGAAACAATAACGCTAGAAACGATAACGCTTGAAAATATGACAACAGAAAGTTCACTGAACTCTCAGGGTTTGTTGGACGAGTACACCGCTGTTTGTAAACGTAATGCTTTATCAGCAGGCACTAGGACGATAATCGAATAACAGGGTTGTTCACGCAAGGCCATCAATGTCGAGCGAGATGCAGCAGAAAATTCGAAAACCTATAGCTCTGCGCCTAAGGACATTGCTGCTATGCTACTCCACTGCGGTTTGTTTGAATAAATTTACAAACTAATTTCATTGGGAGGGCAGGAACACTCAAAAGCACGCTGCAAGTGGTCTTTTCATAGCGGTCGTGTTTCAGTGGTTGAACTGAAGTAAGAGCCCTGCCATCCATTAGTAGAGGGGGAGTGTGCTTGCTGCGCCGAGAGCAGACAGGGGCAGATTTTAGTGCACTTGTCTGTAAAGGAAAGTGGGCGCAGTCTACGAGAGTCGTGTGACCTTCGAACTTTACAGTCTCCGATTTTTTCTTCGGCCGGCCAAAGCGATGGCACTGGTAGCAATTATGTGTAGTTTGACACCACTGTTTTCTGCCGGTAACGAAGATGACAGCTGGATGTCTGCTGAATGCGTCGTTGCACAAACATACTGTGTACCAGCATACTGAATAACATGTCGACAGACAAATTCACACGTATTTTGCTGCTGCGCCACAGAGAATGCTGGCGATTGGAGTGTTTCGATCACATTATCTGCCCATTCATCAACCTCTCACCAGCTCTGCGGTAGCATGCGGCATTCCAGTGGCAAATCGAGTGGCCCTTGCTCCAAGTGCTCGGTCTCCAACTTGTCTACCCCTCTATCCCTGCAATCTCAATGGAATTCATCACAATAAGAGAAATAAAGAGCAACAAAACGACGGACACGAAAAAAAACTATATCAACACACGTTGCGGCCTCCCCAAGGACGCCTTGTTCATTTCAATGGCGTGTAGGCAAGTTAAAGGTGCTTATGTGCTCTTCAGCACATGTCATAAGTAGCAAGTGTATGAATTCCCATCCAAACTATAAAGAAATTGTGCTGCCATACATTACGCTGCAAGGTTAAACGAAACCATCTGTCGCGTAATGCCAACTTATGTGGCTGGAGTGGCAGACGTGCGTCTGTGTAAGCTGGCACACACACACATGGGCGACCTGGATGGCCTTTCGATAGATTGCTTTGCTGGCTCGCGTTGAGTGAGGCTTGGTCAATAACTTGGATGTGGCTGTACAAATAAGGCTTCGTTAAAATAAAATATTCATAAATGAATATCAAACATACGTATTACATTTTGCAGTGAACATTCACTCCCCTGTTCCTCATAATAAGTGGCAAAAAATTAAAAAAAGAAGAGAGAAGCGATGATATACGTACAGCTGCTTCAGCAGAAATGCGAACTGTTCTGACGGTTCGCATTTGTGCTGAACGCTGCCAGCAAGGTGCATTTTGGAGGTGTCCGAGCTCCCTAATTAAAACGCCCATCCGAATACGACATACTTCAGCTTTCGCATGCAAACAACTGCTCTTTTGAGGTAAATGAAAAAAAAAACATGTTTATGCTGACTACCTAGCAGGTATGGTACGATTGTTGGCGATAGTTTGCCCAGGTGGCATAGTGTTTATTGTCTATCTTCGTCTTTTTGCAATGTAATGTACACTAATAATAAATGAAACAGACATTTATTTTCAGTAACGTGCACCTGTTAGAGATCCTTAAATTGGATAGATGTGATACACACATTGAATGTATTCCTGATATTGTTATCATGTATACCAATTTTCAGAAAAAAAGCCTTACTCTATAACCGGTCCTATACTCTAAAGTCAGTATAAGTTGAACGCGAATATTCAATTTTCTATATGTGGGCTCAATGTATCATCATTCTCTAGAAAATTGACTGTGTTGTCTCTTGTTTCCTTTTTAGAGCTGTCAGGAATGAGCAAAACAAATAAAAAAATGTCCACCAAGTGAATGAGGAAAGTCGGGTGTATTAAAAATGGAACGGTACAATTTGTGAGCATCGGTATGGTGATTTCGACAGTGCATGCCAATAATGATGGTGTACACTGAAGAAAACGTCAATAGAAATCTTAAAAGGTAGTGGTGGTATTACATGCTACAATAAGTCGCCAAACAACTGCCAGCGAATGCACGAATGGCAGCCGTGCCAGTTGGCACGGATCGCAGCACTCTGCTTTTCCGCATGCCTGCCTTCTTCCTACCGATTCTTGGTCTTGCTGTGTTTCTTGATGCATCTTTTTTTTCACTCGCTCTGACTCGCTTACTGCGCAACTTATGCAGGAGCTCGTAAGCATGAAGACTAAATCCACTGCTTATATTTCTCCCTCTTCGCAAGTCGAGCAAAAAAAGCCCGCATTATGGTCAGCAGTGCACCAGCAGCGACAACGCCACTTTTCTCTTCAGCCGCAATTTTTTTTTTTGTTCCTTGAATGCGTGTGCCCGCTAAGTAGCACCGTGTCTCCAAGGGTCCGATTCTTCTATGCGACTTTTCCTTGTGGCTTCTTCGTTCACGCAGAAGCTGCTTATCTCTCGCGTTCACTTCAGTTCGTCTCCCGTCATTTGACCACGCATCCTTGGCGAGATCCACGGGCTTGATGCGGGTTCGGTGCGAATGACAGCCGCCATCACTTTTGATTCTTGGGTCGCATCAAATGACTCCGTCGTTCATCGACTGCATAGCGCAATGGTGACGTATACACATCACTTCACAGCTGAAACAGCATGTAGAAGAATAACGGCAACTTCAATGACTACCCTCCTTGTGGCATAAACTCTTCTCTACATACTTTCCTAAAATTGGTTCTTTTTTTAGTTTTTTGGGTGTTGATTCAGTGCATTTCTCTGACGCCTTCAATATAAGACCCTCCTCTTTTTTTTTTTCATTATGAACGGTTAAAATGCCGAGGACTGTATTGCGTTTTCAGGCTGATTGAGTCATGGAGTATAATCAACGCATGTGCAACCACAGTTTAGTTTTGCCCGATGCACGGGCTGCAATATTAGATGGAGATAGACAAATTTAAAAAAGAAAGTGGAGATAGTTGAGAGTTTTTTTTTTTTTTGAAAGAAGGAACTTTAGAGAATCGCTGCGATACCAGAGATCTTGTGCGTGCACGGTTGCCTCAGTCGACCTTTGTGTACCTTGTCTTTCCAGTGCAGTTTCTGTCGCTATTTTCTACCTTCGAGCATGTTGTTGAGCAGATCAACAACAAAAAACTTCTAATGAGTTTGTGCAGCGCAGAAGCGCGGAGTTCGGTGTTTTATATCTTCTCCTTGCAAAGTTGTATTTTGAGACACCCCCTTTCGTACTTTTAGTGCAAAGTTCTGTGAATGCTGATTCACAAGCCATAAAAGTATGGCTGTCTTGCGCAATGAAATAACACTAAAAATGGATCAAGGGGATGCAAATAAGTTGAATGCTTGTCGTGTAATCTGTAATTGTTTATATCGTTTACATGCCAAACGAAGAGTTGGCTTCACGAGAGTTCTTACTGATTATTTCAGCTTTTCGTTAGCTCCTCAATGAAATTTTACAGCGAAAGCTGTTATGAGCTCAAAACTCCGGTTCCGCGCAGCGCTGTAGTTGTCCACCGCCGCCGCCACCGGTGTTTATAGCCACATGATATAAATTAGCAAAAAAAAAATGGCGGAACACACGTCCGTGTGAATCGACGTTATTCGAAGCATGCGGAAGGAAGGTGACCAAGTTGCAGTTTTTTTTATTGAGCGACACGTTATGAAATGACGCTAAGTATATGTACAAATGTTGCACGCACAGACATAAGTTGAGTTGCAGATGTTTATATAAACAGTTGTTTGCACTCGCGCAACGATGTCATCTGGAACATGGGTATTAGCAACACTTGAAGCTGATATGAAGCACTGATGCTCGCGAATGTGCTGGCCCTGGACAGTACTACATAAATTAACTTCAGCACATGGCACTTAACCATAATTGACGTTAACCCGACGGGACGGTTGTTCGTGCTGTTTTCGGACAGTAAGCCCGCTTTGCAGCGGCTAAAACATGAATTGCTTTTGGATCGATGCACTCAAAGATCACTGCGAATCCTTAAAGACCTGCATATGGCATTGGTATAAACATTAAGTTTCAATAGATTTCATCACATGTGGGTATAGGGGGTAATGAGGCGGCTGACAGACTTGCCCGGAGTGCTCTGGAGCTTACACCAACGAAGAAAGCTCCCAAAGACAATCAGCGTATCTTACTAGAGGCTGTCAATAAGCATTTTCACTCGTTATGGCTGACGCCTTACCAGACATGTGTGACACAAGGGCTATCAAAGGAAGAAGCCTGCTTGCTTCATCGCATCCGAACGGGATCGGCGCGTACACCATCATGGCTGCACAAGATCAGACTCTCCGCGACGGCCTTGTGCGAGAAGTGCAAGGAAAACAGTGATATAGAACACTATTTGCTTAAATATTGTGAGCTTAAGAAGGAACGGCAAGGTTTATTTGATGAACTACAACAGTTAGGCTCGCCATGTGACAGCGTGACTCATAATGTGTTTGCGCGTGGTCACTCGATCTTCAGGAAAATGTGTCGCAACTTCTCTTGAAAATTTTTAATGCTACAGACCACGCATGTGACTGTTGATAAGTGGCAATTGTGTTTGGGGTATGGTGCAGCGAGATAGAGTACCGGCACAATACTGCACGCGGAATAGCACAGAGGCCGCCGTCTTATGCAGGCTTACGTCGCGCTATACACGATTTTTATTTTAAAAGCCTGCTCGTCCTTAGTTAAAAAACAAACACAGGACATTAGCTACAATTAGCAAAGAGAAAACCGGGCGGGGCAATTGCCTGCAAATTATGCAAGGTAGATCCGCCGGCTACCTGCAACATCTTCAACCTCAACATCCGCGACGGTTGTATCAAAGGAGTGCATAAGTAATTTTTATAAAATTAGGTAGCCAGCACTGTAACCACTATTGACGTTTCACTAAGATTGGCGTGTATTTGAAAAGTACTTCCGGGACCCGGCGTAGCTCTGTGGTAGAATACTTGACCACCACGCAGAATGCTTGGGTTCAATTCCTGCCGGGACCTTGAAATTCATTATTTACATTCATCGAGGGGTCAACGCTGCCTATGTCAAGTTTTTCTTAACACTGACATTTATTCTATGCCATTGTTGGGTCGACGCTACCGATGTTGAATATTTCTTAACGCTTACGCGTTAAAGTTGTGGTAAAATGTGTGTTCTCATCGTTCCTAAGTAGATACTAGGTGTCAATTACCTGTGGCACATACCCGCGGCACATACCCGCCCATAAGTATGTGACATGGACCACGAGAGCACCCATACGTAATCGGCTAGATAGATAGATACGCTTAATGTCGCCGAAGTTCGCTAAGAAATGCTTCGAGTTTAGAAAACTAGTACCAATGACACAGTTGGGCTCGAACCCGGGTCTGCTGGGTGCCAGTCTAGTACTCTACCACTGAGCCACGCCGGTGTTTGGCACTTGTTGGCAAACGTGCCTTGATGTTTGAAAAGCACTCGCGTTAATACGACTAATAAAGCATTTTAAAACAGCGAAATTACAAGCAGTCGTCGCACAATGTGCATAGCGTGACGAATCGATCGTCGAAAGCTCCAACCCATTACAAAGGCTTGTTTTTTGTTTAGCCATTAACTGTGGCGCATGCCCACCTCAGGCATAATTCTTCATTGTCGTCAGCCACTGCAAGAACAGTTGGCACAAAATTCGTCGCAATAGTTTAGCGAATACCACGCTTCTCAGAAAAATGACGAAAACTTTTTTATTAATAATGCTGCCGTAGGCATCAAGAAAGTGTGCTTGCAGCAGTTACCCAATAAGTGTTTAGAAAAGACTCTCAAAGGCCGTTCTTCTAGCTTTCGCTGAGACTGTGCAGCGTCTTCAACACAGTCCTGGCGTGTTTTTTTTAAGTCTTGTTTTCTAATTTATTGCGAAACACCACTGCACTGTTTTCTCGTTGAGCACATCTGCTTGAAATAGTTTGAGTATTGCACGAGTTCTAATCACTGTAATTACCTTATCTTTGGCTCATTCTAATTTTTGCCGAAGTTCCACTGTTACACGGAACGTAGCTCGGAAGGCATTAAAAAAGAAAACGCTAATAGGGCCACCGTCAAGCTCTGTCATTCCTTTTAGCACTATTGCTCTTTATGTTGGTTCAGGGATTTTACAGTTATTGAGCAACTAGTGCGAGTGCGCACAACCATTCGGCATTTGCGCTGTGCCCTTGGAACGGCAATGCGATAAAAGTTAGAAAAGATTGCGTGTGAGCGAATGGAACAAAACACCGAAAAAGTGGGTGAGAGAGACGACGAAAGTTCGTGGGCGTTACTCAATCGCGAAGAATGGGTCCTTAACGAAGGACTAACCAAGACGGCTGGCGCAAGAAAAATAAAAATTAGAGGGAAATACATCTCATCAAAAAAAGATGTCCAGATCTTCATCAACGACGGTGAAGCTTAAAGTTCTTGAAGTGAGTTCGAAACTTTGCTTTTTCTGCGGTGGCCAGACCCTCACTTCATTTCTGAACAAGATTTTGTGAGCTGGGTAAGCGGATTTCGACGCCAAATAGCTCATAATAGGTCTCTGAATCGGTTTCAAGTATTCGATTGGAAAGAAAAAAAAAGAAGAAATTGGATGACAAGTGATAAAGATTACTCTGATTAGAACTATTGATCCTACAAGAGTCGAAACCTCTTTTCGTTGTTTGGTACATGCAGAGTATGTTGACTAATTTGTTAGTTGTTTTTTTTTGCTTGAATGCCACCAGTAGTACTCTCCTCTTGAAATTTTCAACTTCCAATTTATACGACTATATCCAGCAACGAGAACATTGGACGAGCAATTGTAGAAACGTATGTAAGGGCAATCGAAAAGTTTGGACCCTCCGGATACTCCAACGTAAATAGAAAGGCGAGTGTCGTTGACAAAAAAGCGAAAGCGACGAACGAATTCAAGACGAGTGAACTAAACCAGCAGCGAAGCGCACGTTTTAAGAGTTAGGCATTGATGTATGCATTTGCAAAGTTACCAGTTGATTTAGCCTGTAATATGCGTGTCCAGAAAGTGGTGAATTTCTGTACGTTGGACGTTCGATAGCTTCGTGAAAGAGCTGCCTGCTGGGCTAGACTTGCTTTCCAATTTGATAGCCCTTGTGTCTGTTCACCACTTTCAAAAAAAATTAGTTATTACGGACTTAGTTTTTTTTTTGTTGTTGTAGCCAGATTCTTTCAATATTTCCGGAAACTATTGACCCTTCTGCAATGAATCGTTCTAAAATAAATGAGCCATCTGATGGCAATTTTTTATAAATAAGAAGGATATTTTGGAAGTGCTTGTTGTCCTGAGGGGCAGTCATTCAGTAAATGGACAGCGTAACCAATAATCTGTTTGTTCTAAATTATCATTAGCTGGCTGTTTTTCCTAATATTATTCTCAACGTTAAGACTAACTAGAACGTGCTCTTAGAATCCATACTAGCCTATGAACTTCTTGTTTCCTTTCTTATGTTTTT
This sequence comes from Rhipicephalus microplus, assembly GCF_013339725.1. Taxonomy (NCBI): domain Eukaryota; kingdom Metazoa; phylum Arthropoda; class Arachnida; order Ixodida; family Ixodidae; genus Rhipicephalus; species Rhipicephalus microplus. The sequence goes on from NC_051169.1 coordinate 34,248,715, forward strand.
TTGCAAATACTGGATTATACAATTGCGAGGTGCAGCATACGTAGCAATGGTATAAGTAGTATGGGGAGCGTAAGTTACGTTTCAAAGTCCACAGGGTTAAAAAGAAGGGCACCATAGGAGGCTTTCCAAGACGCTCAAATAAAACACATATGTTACAATTTCACTCAGTAGTATGAGATAAATTATTGAGATTAGCTGAAAGACTAGATCCCGCCGCAGTGGTCTAGTGGCTAAGGTACCCGACTTCTGAACTGCAGGTCGCGGGTTCGAATCCCGACTGCGGCGGCTGCATTATCGATGTAGGCAAGAATGCTGTAGGCCCATGTGCTCGGATTTGGGTGCTCGTTAAAGAATCCCAGGTGGTCGAAATTTCCGGAGCCCTCTACCACGGTGTTTCTCACAATCATACGGAGGTTTTGGGACATTAAATACCACATATCAATCAAATCAATGAAATTAGCCAATTAGCTCCACCTTAGCTTCATATTTATTGAATCGTACTGTTTAGATAGCCTGAAGAAACTAAACACAAATTGAAAGTGACCTATCCGTGGTTGTCGATCAAATGGCACAACTTTTCAGCGCTGTGCAAGAATTCACGGTTTTAAGATGACAGATGGCCAGTAAAGGTACTAAATAAAATACATAATCCTTAAACAGTGAAGTAAATAAAAATGGCGTGTGCAACACGGGGCGGCAAAAATATACTGACAACCGCAACCAAGCTAGAGATAACGTCAATGGTGTCCTAAGTTGTAGAGATACGCGGCCAAAGCTTCGCTAGTTCCTTTCTTATAAAAGCTTCGAAGTAGCGGTACGCAAGGCGAGTAGTCAACAAAACTAAACCTTCTCGGTACTGCTGCCAATCGTACGTGCAACAAGCGTTGTTTATAACTTTCAGTGTGGGCCAGGCGTGTTTTTACGCTTGGCCCACACTGAAATGATGTCTCTGGGCGATGAAACAGCTATAAAGAAAGCGAATACGCCGATGTTCGATGAGGGCGCCACTGTCAGCAAGTTTTGCGATCCACATAGAATATTTCTCCTCTAGCAAGAAGCCAATTTCGCGGAGAGCTAGGCACACACCCCCTCGCACGTTCTGAATAATGGCTACGTGATCACAGACGACACTGGAAGATATTGGATGGCGCTACACGGTGTTTAATCAACGCCCACTGCGAGTCATGCGGAGCTAGCTGTCTTGGCGAGGTCAACGATGTTAAGCAAGACAGTGGGTTCATGTGAGGACGTCTGGCTTGTGTACACTATTGTTCTGTAAACGAATGACATCTATTGCCGCAAAATTCTAAGCGGTAAGGTATGGATGAGTCCTATAACAAAAAAGAGTGAGATAAAACGCTGCACGCTTCAGATGAATTGCCGCGAAACGTAAGCTAACACCGTTATTAGGATGTTCAATAATTGTTGTACACTTCCCGAAATGCTGCAAGAAACAGTGTGTAAACGGCACGCCGTGTAACAAAGCGACTGCGTAACCTTACACTCAAGACCATCCTTAAAAAGCGGTTATTTCTTGGAACTCGGCTTCTATTTTCTTTCCCTTAATAATGACGTGATTACTGCGTGCGAAACTGTAATTAAACTGTCTATGAATAGAGATGCTTTTGCTAAAATATCCGTTGTTAACCGAAAAGAATCGATATGTTCGAAAGTTTTGAAACCTCAGTGTCGTTGAAAGATCGTGAAGAGCATTTCGAAACATAAAATCAAAGTTATATTTATTCGAGCACTTCAAATATTCGAATAAACATTACTATATTCGAGTTTGCTTCAATGTGAGTATAATTATTCGAAACATCGACGCATTCAAAATTAGCAAATATATTGCTTTATTCCGCGTGTACCCTTTTTATAAAGGTAGTTTCACATCAGTGAATAAGTGCTATATCGTGAATACGGTTCTTCAAGAAAAATCCGCTCTGCCCTGAAGCCATAGTTCAAATGAATATATTACCAGATATTGTCGTCATATTGATTAATCTTTTTTTTAATTTAGAGCCTGGTCATACCGGCTGTTCTCTAAATATAGTTGACTTAAAATGTAGCTTGTTGTACAGCTTATCACTTGCAACCGATAGTCAAAGCTGCTTCAATTTGAAGTTGCTGTGCTCTCACTGTTCTTTAACCAAATTAACCAAAAGCCATACTTTGCTCTTGAAATGGAACACACAGACACACGCATATATATATATATATATATATATATATATATATATATATATATATATATATATATATATATATATATATATATATATATATATATATATATATATATATATATTGTCATAACCAAGAAAGACGCTGGGGCTTAGGCGCAAGGGCCATGGGCTGGACAGGAGGAAAACGAAGTAGAGAATAAGAACAGCTTGCCCAGAATCGGGGGTTTTCTCTTGTTCTCTGTCTAGTACATCACAATGGCGCAGTCCGACAAGTAAACCCTCTGTAAGAAGCCACCGGTACATGTCTTCGTTCGTGCTTCGTCGGCAGTGTGGGCTTCTCCATCGAGGAACGCCGTACACACTTCCTTGGTGATGGGGTCCCGCCCGCCACTTCCGCTACCCTTCAGACCACCAGTGGACGGCGTCCAGGCCTCCCCTGTGGTTCTACAGCATGACCTGATGTACACCCTGCCACCGCTTCAAGGCAGGGATCCGTACCGGCTCCTTTACTTTGGAAAGGCCGCTCACGCTTCCCATGGCCTATATTCCTGTTGCGGTACTCTTCCAAAATACGAGCCTCCACCAAACGCCGTCCAGGCTTCTCTGCTCGTCAATCTCACCGGCGTGAGTGCTCCGACCACTGCTTACTCGAATACTGCGATCATCGACTCTTCGGGCTTCACACCCGACAGCGCCGCGGACCTGCGGCGTACCATCGTACCACGTCTAGACTAACGATCTGACCGCGTCAATCTCCGAGCGAGCTCCTAAAATGTTGCCATCATTGCGTGCCAATAACGCAGCGTTGGATATAGCTGCCTCGCCCGACTTCGAGGCAAGCCCACTGGAGCAACGCAGGGAGCTTCGGTCTTGTCTCATCGAGCTATCACACCAGCTCAGCTGCTTCGCGTCGGTGATCTCTGCGTTGCCACCTGCCATCCCACCATCACAGGCCGTGAGCGAACTACCGGAGTTCCACGGGTGCCAGAACAACGCCGACAGCTGGGTGGCAACCGTGAACGCACTAGCTGTGCGTGATGCTTGAACGGAGCCTCAGAAATGGTTCGTGGCTGTAGACCATCTTCGGGAAGGTGCAGCGGCGTGGCACCGGTATGAGGGCTTCAAACAGCAGTCATGGGTGGAGTGGAGCTCCAAGCTCATAGCTGTTTCCGGTCCATTTTTTTGTGCTTGCTGCCCGTGCAACTCCACCTCTGAGGATGGACCCCAGGAAAGGTCCAATCTGAAACCAATCAGCCCGTCTTTCTCTATTACTGCCGATCCGAAGGATTCCACTCGGGCAACTATCATCCTGCCATTCCTCCGTGACCAAGGTCAAGGGCACCATCACGACAAGATCACTGTGCCTTCCACAGACATTTCTACTGTCGAGGAGCAGTGGCCCGATGGTGCACCTGTGTCCGGTGTGTCCCTCCCGGCTAGCTTTGCGAAACACCCTGCGACAAGCCCAGATAAACGCCATCCGGTAGACTTAGAGTCGTCAGGTCATCCGGCAGATGCTGAGGCGCCAGCCTCAGCGTCTACTCCGTTTTACCACGTCATCATGCGCGCGTGTCGTGGATTCCGCAGAGCTTCTCCCTGATAAGATGGAGACAGATCCATAGGCCGGTCGCCGCAGTGTTTCCAACTTCCTAATAGAACACTCTCTGAACGACACCAAACTCTTTGAAGAGTCTGACATCAATTCGATCAAACACTTTCGCAGGCAGCATGAAACTCCTATTAGAATGACTTTGGATGAAGATTTTGTGTGGGCATGCAGAGCTGCTGCGATAACGTCCAGGATCCCCAAAATTGCAAGGCTGAAGAAGCAGAAGCCGCGTCGCCGAACAGCGAGGGGACTTGACCTATTGACGCAGTCACCCACTAGTACAGTGAAACAAACCATGACCTTCTGCAAGACGCTCAGACTACCACATCTGGTGCGGCAAGTACCGTTATCGGATTCACCATTTCGTGCCCTGCTATCGAAAGAGTGGCTGGAAAAAGGCCAGCCCTTTGGAAAAAATCGGCGACCTTGCCGAAACCGTCAGGGCCGCCCATCAGAACTATTGCTGAGAAAATGTCACACCAAGCCGCATCACTGTAGGGAACTCCGACTACTACAATACTGCTCACTACGTCCCCTAGACTTGCAATTGACAAAAACGACAACCGAGCCTCGACAGCAACACAGGGAACGACCACAGCGGCACAGCCAGTGTCGGCCATCAGACCCGCCTTCGACAAATTACCAGGAAGTTCCTGCATGACCGAGCCTGGCCACTACGAAGCAGCCAAATTCGCCCACCAGAAAAAAAAACTGTCGGCCGCTCCGCGCGCTTTGAAGTCGTGGCCGAGTCATCATTAAGTAGGATACGACACCAACCAAACGCCTTTCTTCGGTAGTTTACCGACTAAGCTAGCCAGGGGGCAGTGATTGGCAGTTCTAGTGATTAATTCACCTCAACGCCTTCTACTTCGAGCTTCCAACTGCTTGGGAAGCGCGCCTTCCTCGAACGCATAAGACTTAACCGTGGGTAATTTGTCCAAAAATGATTGCACGCACGTAGATAGTTCGAACGAACCTAGAGGACAGTGCATGACTCAGTGTGCAATGTCTCGCTTCATCAGCAGTCACGTTGTTTAACAGTTTCGCATCATGTCAGAGAAGGAATAGACCCCATAAATTGAGTGAGTCGATGGCCGAGCAGTGTAGGGGAGCAGGCCTCCGAAATCAAGAATGCCGGTGGCTTGAACTGACAGCTTGGCCCAGTTCGGCAGACGTCACTGGTCTTTAATACATTTATTTGCGAGGTGATGGGCTTTCTTTTTTTTAGACTCCTACGGAAAAGGTGGATGCTAGCGTGTCATTCTGTGAAATCTACTCTAGAGAAACCTGTTTTTGGTTGAGTTGTTGCCTTAGATTGCTGAACATTTTCTAACTGGCGCAAAACTACAAACAAGAAAAAGAGGGGAGGAAAGAAGCAGACCAATGCCAAACTGCCGACTGTTTATTGCCAGCGCAGGCTAAAGAACAATTAAACTTCATGCTTCTAGCTTTGCGCAAGTTACGTGTTTAGCATTATATGAACCACTATTTGGAAGAGATAAACAAATGAACTTAGTTAATTTTCAAGTAGCGTTGTGTGCTCTCTCGCGCTATACGCCAGCTGTGTTCTTTTTTTATTCCGGCGTTCGCGAATATCTTAACACAGAGAGAAGCATTTGCGCACATGTATATACTAGCCAAGTCAAGTAATATCGCGTTCATTTCCAACAACGTTGATTCGGAGGTACTCAAGCGAAAATGTGTCGGACATCTTCAGAGAGCCCGAAGACCCATTCAAGAGCAGTAGACGTGAAACTGCAAAAATTTCACGTAAATCACTGTACATGCACTTGCCACAATGAAGACTTGTTATTCCACTCACCTTTTTGTGAACGAGATAAGTTCACAAATATACATCAGCCATATTATTCTCCTGTTTACTTGCACTGAGAAAACTACTTTTATACAAATGAAAAGAAAAACGTGTAAAAACATCACAAAGTGCATTCTTTTGAACATGCGCGGGAAAATGGAAATGGTTCGAGTTGATGTCGGAGAGTGTATCAGCCGGATCTGTCAACTGAACACATACGAGCATGGGCACACACGAATGTTGTGCCCGAAAAACTTAAGTCCTTAAGATGTGCACCCCAGAAAAAAAAACGGTTTCTCGAATGCATCAAAACTCTTCGAAAAACAAGACTGTGGCGTGACGTGCAAGTCTCTAAGAGATATATCTTTCACAATAGCAACATCCGTGTTCCTGCGTGAAATCTCGGGCTCTCCATTCAATGCTGCTCTCACAAAGCTGAGCATTTGCTCTGCGAGTGTCTGATCTCAAGCAGGGATTCCACCTCGCGTTTAGCCTCCGGCATAAAACATGAAGGTTATTGGTAGGTTCTCGCTCAGCAGGGCTTCACCGGAAACTTTTGTCAGCAAGTTATAATTCATTGTCCAGGCGTAGCAGAACGGCTAAAAGCTGTTGTACCTCTTCTTTAGATGCTGCTGCAAAAAGAAAAAAAGAAAGAGGGAAAGAGTGAAAGAAACAAAGAAAAACCGAGAGAGGAAGAAAGAGAGAAAGAAAGAAAGAAAGAAAGAAGGAGAGGAAGAAAGAAAGAAAGAAAGAAAGAAAGGAAGAAAGAAACAAAGCAAGAAAGAAAGAAAGAAAGAAAGAAAGAAAGAAAGAAAGAAAGAAAGAAAGAAAGAAAGAAAGAAAGAAAGAAAGAAAGAAAGAAAGAAATAAAGAAAGACGTTCGCTTGTCATACCTACAGCCGCCTTCTTGCTGATGTAGTCTTATGCCTTGTTGTGCACTGCATCACGAACTTAAGTTAAGGGACGATGTGGGTGAGTTTCTTTTTGTGTCTGTTGCAACAATGTGCAAACTTCTCGCGATTACTCATTTTGCTATTTGTTATAGAGAGACAGGAAGAAGACAAAGGCGCGAAGGCTAACCAGAAGGTAGTATCTAATATTTCTTACATTCCACACAGTGGCATGTCAGCAATAGCATTCATTCGCTGGTGGCCCTGGTATCGCTGAATTTACACTCCTTCGACCACTAGAAGTGCGTTTCTTGACAGCTTCAGCCTTTCTGTGTACTCTGCGTTTATAAACAAAATGCTTCCCACCTGAAAACTGCCTCCTACACAAAAAACTTCTTTGCGTACCTCCAGAAACTCATGTCGTTAGAAACAAGAGCGGCACACAGGGCACCGAAAAATGCACTCGTTTGCGATGTGCACGAAGAGGTTGCGAGCAAAGCTTTAAGATACGCCCTCGCATATATTTTCTCAATTTATAAGTTAAACAGACATCGGGCGTTTTATGTTGTGGGAGCCATGTATCTAAATAAAAATGAAGTCCCTGTAACTGCCACAACATTTTAAAAAAGGGGTTTCTTTTATTGACTGTTTCACTTCGACCTCTTGGTTTTATCACTCGCTCAGCATAAAAGGAGGTTATTCGCAGATGTCTTGCGTCATCGAAAGACCTATGAGAAGAACAAAATGAAAACTAAAACTTTGGTAGAAGCATGTGGGTTTTGTGAAGTTCCTTGTTTCTAACATGAAGAAAAAAATATTAAACATGAAGAAACTATCTTTCACATTCGCTTAACTCAGTATCTACAAACACTTTCCATTATAACTTTTTTTAAAAGCGTTTTCAGGCATTCTCTCAAATCACACAAGTGGGTCACCAAAGGCATCGCCCAGAGCTATTTTTCTTTTAGTGAAGCACAGTCGGGTTAAAAGCATCTCAAACTTTACTTTTAAAAATGCATTGCATAACCACGGCGGCTAAATAAAAAAAATCAGCGGCCATGGCAGAAGGCTGTCGTTTGAAGGCGAGAATCCTTTTCAGGACCTACTGTTTCACATGTACGAGTAAAATCACGAACGCTAGTACAAACTTGTTAGAAAAGGAAAAAAAATGGAAGAGTACGTGTTTGAAATATAGGTCACTCGCATCAACACACTTCTTAGGCGGCGTCGATTTCAATTTTGTTCACCGCTCCACTTAAACTAAAGCAGGCGAGAAGATTCAGGAGCTGGCAAAAAAAAAAACTTTCACCCTAGACAAACTGTTCTTTAGAATAAAGGCAGAACTATAGATATGAATAAAGCTTTTTCTACGGGCGTCAGAACAGATGAGGAACAAAAATAAATAAGCAAGGAAAAAGGAGTACACTACGCTAGAGAACCGGTTTAAGCTATCTTGCGGTACCTTGTGGTTTATTGCGGACATTTTGCAAGTAAAGTTGCACAATGCAACGCCCACAATGCAAACAATGCAATAAATCATCATCATTTTGCACAGCAAGGAAGTACCCACAATGTTGTTGTTCATCATTTTGCGGAGGAGGGAGGTACGCATTGCGCGTCTGGAAGGAATTACAAGCCCTTATGTACAATTTGTTGTTACAACATGTAGTTGCTGTGGCTGATAAGGATGACGATGACTATGATGAACTATGGGTGAGCATCATGCAATTGGTAGTAGGTGTAAGCTTTAACCCATCCAATCGTTACGCAATTTACAATGTGTAACGCATGTAGGTATTTTATTCTTCTGTAGTTATTTTATTCTAAGCTCAGAACATCTGTCGTCATCTGGTGCCGTGCTCACAGCACGCCTACTAAGCTCGCCTGTCGACGTTCGACAATGAAGCCAGAGAGCATTGGCTCACCGCCGTCATATCCTCAAGCCAAGCTCTAGTTTCTTGTTTTCTTATCTTGATATGGATTGCGTGGTGAGGCGGGAAGATCGATCACGTTCGTTTTCGCTCTTTCAACGTCAGTGGGCAGCGCACGGACGAATTCCAGAACGCAGTGTTTTGCGACGTGCTCTTTCTGTCGGCGCTATTCCTGCACGTCAGGCGTGAGAAACGGCATTGTGCACGATGCTCTGTGTTCGCATCGCTGCCAATTGGTAAGCTGTGTATACTCTTTTCTGAGGAAAGGAATACCAGACAAAGGACCGGGCCAAGTAAGAGAATTTATGTACCGGTCGTAGCCACCTGGGCCCATGTTGCCGAAGATGATTTACGCTAAAAATGTTTGTTGGGAAATACTCACAGCCAATCACGATACTAGACGTACCTTTAGCGAAGACGGTTAACGCATGGGAAAACGCGCTTACGAAGAGCTAGTTTTGTGGATTCAGTCCACAAAACGCTTGAGTACTCCACAAGAAAACAAAGATGTTTGCAAACGAGATACAAAGAGATGCCGAGAAAGGCAGGGAGGTTTAACAGACGCATGTCTCGTTTGCTACTTTTTACTTGGAGAAAGAATAAAGGGTGGGAAAGAGACACAATAGAAGTGTGTCTCGCAGGTGCATCAGACAGCGATAAACTTATTGACTTACTTTACTGAAAGTCAGCAGGTATGTGTAACAACCCACTGACCTGAAGTGTGTGCGGAAAATAATATAGCCAAGATCTTGCAAAAGTGTGCAACTTGGGAAGGTATGGTTTTCAGTTATTGTTCCGTAAAAATTTGCTTTAGGTCCTCAGCCCGGAGCGCTGTTGAAAACTAATTAAACGATGCTAACAACATTCTTCCATATAGGCGCACTGTGGTATCACACACAATTCATATGATAATACAAAATAATATTATTAATAAAGTGCATAAATAAAGTGACAAAGAAGGCAAATGACTTTTTGCAGAATATTCTCAAGTGGTCAACAGAACATTATCTAGAAAATTCAAATGAGACAAAAGACATCATTCGCCACACGCGCGGCACGCAGATTTTACAAAACCACGAGAAGGAAACAGGGAATGCAAAAGTAGCCGACGAAATTAATGTATCAGGCTGATGTTTCTCTTGTACGCTACCGTGCGATAGACACGCGGAAAATGTGATACGAAAGCTTCGCCGCATTCCATGCGTGCTCATCAGTGACAGATATCGTTAGGCAACTTTCGTAAAAAACTCAATTTACCACTTGTTATATTCACCGCATTTCCTTCATTCACACCTTGTTTGGAGCTACAACTGAAAATTACGTGAGCAAAACACACAAATATTGCAGACTAAATAACATGTATCACAGCGAACGCGCTACGTCACAGTCAAATTTAGTACCAGATTAAACATCAGACCATACTTGTAGTTTTATCCCGTTAGAACTACTTTCTGCACCTGATGTGGCGTTTAATTAAAATCCTGAAATCGCTTGTCTGCAGGAAGATACCACACTGTATACCGCTTATCATAGAGAAATCGGGTTCTTTTCATCTTCCAGAATTAATTATGGGTTGGAAATAATTAAGAAAAAATTACCCAGACTGCCTAATTCATTTCTTGATACCAGCACTGACACTAAAACTAAATAAGATCTGGACTACATTGACTCATTCAAAGTGTTTTCTAATGACTCATGCACAATTCTTTATTCACCTTCACTCACCTATACAGATTTTAGTACTTTATTCGGGTGTTTTAAGTGTAACTAATGTAATTGTTGTCATTTATTGATTGTTGTGCCTCCCAATGCCGTATTCTATTGTTCATGTTTCATTACTCTTTACTGTAAGACCTCATTCTTCTATTTTTTGTATTTATAATGCAAACGTTTTTTTTTTGTAATATGATAGCGCAACTCACTGCTGCAATATAACACAGGTGCTTGAGACAGCTCAAGATGTCCGATGACAGCGTTTACCTAGGTCATCTTTCACCGTGAAAACAAGTACAGAAATGAAATGAAATGGAATAGATATATTTCACTTCATTCGGACGTCATTGAAACTTCATTTGTGTACAAAGGCCTTTGGTCTTCAAGAAACACAATGTCACTTTAACTTCCTTGTGGGCCGAAGAGCGTTGGGAATGGGGCTCTAGCAGCATCTGCACGTAGAGCGGCCGATCGCTCAATCTTCGCATCACACCAGGAAGCGTTCGTCTTTCCCAGGCGAATCGAGGACAGTGGTGGGACAGATGATCAATGTCTTCCTCGGTGTCGGAGACCTCGCATGCCACATGGTCAGTCACTCCAATTATTGTTGTGTATGTCTCCGCAAACGTTATTGCCAACCAAAGCCGACGAAAAAGCGAGGTTTCACGTGGCCAAAGCGCGCAACACGCATTGTCAAAAAAAAATTTAATTGCTTGGCAGTGCGGTGAGCTATCGGTGTCTTATTGCGAATGATAAAAAGATTAGAGGAAAAAAAACTGTATTACGTTTTCATTATATACATCATTTTTTCAACTTCGAATGAGGTCTTATGACGCCTAGCCGTAGTTATCACAATCATTTCATAACTTGCAGCACGGTAATGATTAAAAAGTTTTAGTGGTCACAGCATGGTATTATTGGTTAGCTATTCGGAAGTCAGCCCGGTGGTATTTACACAGCCAGCTGATAAGAACGATTCAGGAGTGTCATTAAAAAGAACTATGGTGATTAAAAGCTCCAAAGCTACAAAGATAATCTGCATAATAGAACAAACCACATGGACATTTCTTTATTCGTCATTAGCGACAACGACCATCATTAGATGCAATGTGTATTCAGTGAAGCATTATTAATCTAATTTTATTCAGAAAATTTTACTAGCGGTGACTTTTTCCAGCCTTGATAGCTTATACGTCGTGGATGGTCGTCGCAGTCCCTAATTGCATTTAGGGAACGAGATCGGTGTTTTAATTAAAATGTAACGGCACTCTGGGATTTGAAAAAAGAAATGATAACACGATGTTCCCGTGGGAAAGTTGTCAACTGTGCTACGAATCTATGAAGAAAAGAAAATCGAAGGACAAGATTAAGAAACCAAACACCTCATTCCTCCGGCCCGAATTCAATTTGCATGAGTGGCAGTACTGCACATTCATTTTCTTCCCCTAATTGTCTGCGGTTTTTCCAATTCGGCTGTTCCTCTGAGCTATATGGTATCTCATATTGGACCTTTGACTCTATTTAAAAGATGGAGCAAGAAATACGTACCACATATGCAATTACTTCAGGAGCTAGCATTCACGTTCTGTAAATCTGATACGAGGGCTACGAAATATTAGTACTATGATAATAATAATAGTAATAATAATAATTAAAAAGACTCCGGGGATCGCTAATGCAACGATACGAAGGCGCAAGCCATATATTTCTCCAGAGTCGACACATTCATCCTCCTCCAACCATTTTTAAAGGCTTTCTGCACATAATCTGGAGTCGCACTGCTTCCAGGCACGAAGGTATTTTCAGCTTCCTACAGCCCACCTGGTTTGGCACGGCCTCCATGAGTAGCTGGCAATTGAACAAGCGATGATATCAAAAGATGGCGTCATCATGTGATGTCCTGTTTTGTGACGTGATTCTGATGGCTGACTTCATTGACGCCCCAATTTTCGGGGATGTGTGACGTCATGGTGACGACATATGGTGACATCATAATGCGATTTCTTTTTTTTCTTCATCTGCCTTAACGCCGATGCCTCGGGATGCAGCCTACATTGACAGTAAATTTTTGTGCCTCATGACGCATCTATAACTTTTCCATTGTAATTTGGGTCATGGCAGTTTTGAATGCCGAAGGATTGCGTCAAATCCAAGTGAAGCGGAAAAATCTCATTTGAAATTAAGAGTTTTTCAAATTTTAGTGATTCTGTCTTCTTTATGCCGAACGTATAGTAAATTTGCTTTCGGTTAAAACGAACACAACTTTCATGGTGATATGAGACGTTTACATGACTCTGATTCTCAACATGCAAGGCCAGCCCTTTAGGTGTCTGCGCTCACATTGTCCAGAAGGCCAATACATCTATATATACCTAAAAACTCTCTGGCTATCTCTTTATATATATATATATATATATATATATATATATATATATATATATATATATATATATATATATATAAGGGAAAGAAGTGTATACCTAAGGGCTCGTTTTTCCGTGTTTTAACACAATATTAATGAGATCTAACAGACAGTAATGCCAAGGAATGTACAGGGGAAGTTCTTAGAACCAATGGAATGTAAATGAGAAGAAAAGTGGATGAAAAAAATTGCCCGCAGCTTCCCTCGGGGGAACACTGAGGAGGATGCGGACCATATAATTGGTTAACGGGGTGTTAAAGTGCGACTTACTTGGGTCGATGGCTAAATTGGTTAACGTGGTTGTGAAATGGGGTGTTAAATTGCGACTTACTTGGGTCGATGGCTAAATTGGTTAACGTGGTTGTAGGAGGGGGTGTTAAATGAGTGAACACGTACACACGTATGCGAAAGGGCGGCGCTGGTCGAAGGGACGTCGATCATTGTGTTTGTGAATTCGTTGGAATTCATTTCACCGCGACCTTGGACGTCGACGCGCCGTACAAACCAACCGACGAGCGGCAACTGAGTGAACGAGCGCCGACCTTGAGTATATATACAGCACGACGGCGCATGCACTGTCAGCTGTTGAATGTTCTCGAAGCGCGACGCCACATGCGCGTCCACTGGAGAATCAGGAGAATTGTAGATGTCGAACGCGGTGTGTAGAGGAGGAAGGGTGCACAGATGGTGGAGGAGTGAAGCGCGCGCGGTGTGTAGAGGAGGAAGGGATGCACAGATGGTGGAAGAGTGGGCGACGGCGCGACGGCGCATGCGCGCGCGTCAGCTGTCGAATGTTCGAGAAGCGGTGCGGACGGCGCGGACGGCGCGGACGGCGCACTACAAGGCGCGAGTATAAGATGCTCCGCATCTAAAAATAACCAGCCGTGAGCAGGAATCGAACCTACGACCTTCGAATAATGCGTTCGATGCTCTAACCACTGAGCTACCACAGCGGCCTTCCCTCCATCCACTTTTTCGGGTTTATATGTGAATTTAGAAGTAGGAGTGACAGTCAGCGCCATCTATAAGCCAAACGACGAGTGTGAAAACACTCTTATGTGCATGTTTGGCGTCACGTAGCACGTGAACTTATTATGAGCGGGCAGCTGATTAATTGTCCCTCTTATACAACCTATACACACAAAGTCTGCCAGTACGAAACCCTCGTTCAATGAAATAAGGGAAAGAAGTGTATACCTAAGGGCTCCTTTTTCCGTGTTTTAACACAATATTAATGAGATCTAACAGACAGTAATGCCAAGGAATGTACAGGGGAAGTTATTAGAACCAATGGAATGTAAATAAGAAGAAAGAAAAGTGGATGAAAAACTAACCAGCCGTGAGCAGGAATCGAACCTACGACCTTCGAATAACGCGTTCGATGCTCTAACCACTGAGCTATCACAGCGGCCTTACCTCCACCCACTTTTTGGGTTTATATGTGATTTTAGCAGTAGGAGTGGCAGTCAGCGCCATCTATAAGCCAAACGACGAGTGTGAAACACTCTTATGTGCATGTTTGGCGTCACGTAGCACGTGAACTTATTATGAGCGGGCAGCTGATTAATTGTCCCTCTTATACAACCTAAACACACCAAGTGTGCCAGTACGAGACCCTCGTTCAATGAAATAAGGGAAAAGGGTGTATACCTAAGGGCTCGTTTTTCCGTGTTTTAACACAATATTAATGAGATCTAACAAACAGTAATGCCAAGGAATGTACAGGGGAAGTTATTAGAACCAATGGAACGTAAATAAGAAGAAAGAAAAGTGGATGAAAAAATAACCAGCCGTGAGCAGGAATCGAACCTACGACCTTCGAATAACGCGTTCGATGCTCTAACCACGGAGCTACCACAGCGGCCTTCCCTTCATCCACTTTTTTGGGTTTATATGTGAATTTAGAAGTAGGAGTGACAGTCAGTGCCATCTATAAGGGCGTAGGTTCGATTCCTGCTCACGGCTGGTTATTTGTTCATCCACTTTTCTTTCTTCTTGTTTACATTCCATTGGTTCTAATAACTTCCCCTGTACATTCCTTGGCATTACTGTCTGTTAGATCTCATTAATATTATATATATATATATATATATATATATATATATATATATATATATATATATATATATATATATATATATATATATAAAAGCCTATGTGTCAGCGTCACACAAGATTACACCCGATCGATGAAACGGATTTCTTGTTCCGATTATACAACAGATAGCTGGCAATCGCAATTGCCAACACACTTCACCATGGGGTACGCCTCAGCAATCTCACATAAGTTTGGTAATAATGGCGATCGATGATCAAGCTCTGTGCAAAGGAAGGCGTGAAACCACTATCATGGCGATGGTGGCCAGGTGAGACGAAGCCCCACCTTTCAAAAAATAATCATGCTTTCTCGGCCTGATATTGACACATCTGGCAGTCTGTCCGATGTCGACACTGCTGCATCTGCAAGGTATTTTATATGCTACACTGGTAGAACACTGCGTGTACTTCTTAACGTGCTTAATTAAGCAAGCGTTATTGTCCGCCCTTGCACTCCCCATCATGCGTCTTTCGATTTTGCCACGTAGGCTGCCCAATTTATGTTTTCCGTAACCAGTAGCAGCAGCAGGGCAGTGTGACGGTGTTTGCATGCTTGACTCTCCCGTTTTGGTTTCACAGGTTCTCGTGCGCTAGTGGTCCACCAGCTCAATTCTTAAGCACGTACTTGCGCATCCGCGCTTGCAAGTAACTGGCCTAATCGCCAGCAGGGTGCGTCGTCGGGCTTTCGGCGTGACTCTGACAGCTCATCACTGCCATCGGTTCTGCGCCTGCGCCCGGTCACCTGCAGCTTGGCTATATAAACGTCCTACCACCCACTCAACTACATTCAGTAGCAGCAGCACAGCAGTGTCACAGCGTTTGCATGCTTCACTCTCCCGTCTCAGCTTCACAGGTTCGTGCATAATTTTCCTGGCTGTTATTGCAGTTTTTATTTTTTACAAGTTACACTGCCACTGCTGCTACCTTCGTTATTATCTATTAATCATGCCAACTATTGCCGAACTGTCTAAACGCGTGAAACAACTTGAAAATACTTTTAGAGACAGGCTTGCTAACCTTTTTGAATAGGTAACGACAACTGTGTTGTCCAAGCTAGATTCCAGCCTTCCCTGATCATTAAAGGCTAAAGGACGAGATTGAGAGACCTACGAGTAGTCTTGATTTTCTAAGCAAGACTGTTGAATTTCTCAGATAAGAAAAGGAAGAACTGCAATGAACAAATTCCTCAAATCACGTAACGAATCTTTAGAAAGGTGCATTGGTGACTTGGAGCAGTACTCTCGGAAAAACAACGCAGAAATCAAAGGCGTTCCGCTTACTCGGGGTGAAAACTGCATGACTATTCTTCAAATAATTGCCTCTAAAATAAACTGTTCGCTTTCTGCTGCTAGTGATATACAAGTTGTACATCGTGTTTCGTCCGCGTCTAATACAAAACATTTGCTAGTCCGATTTCATTCTCGAGCCTTGAAAACTGACTTCATATGCAAAGCCCGCAAGGCACGCCTGAGCACTAGTGACATTGGTTTCAGCAAAGCACAAGTCAGGCCTGTGTTCGTCCATTAGCTCTTTACTCCTCAAAACAAGCCATTATTGAGCAAAGCTCTGGCACGGAAGAAAGAAAAAAAAAGAAGTGTTATTTGCGGACTGATGACTGCGTCATCAAGGCGAGACAGCCAACAGATAGTAGGGTTTTCAGGATTGGGTGCGACTCTGACCTGGCAATTTTCGCTTAAATTGATTAAACCTTCTCATCCATACTTTATGTTTTCTCTGATCTAATCTCATACATTTCCACTAGTAAAGTTCAGTCCTGCTTTTCGAGCAATCATCATTCAGCGATTTACTTCAACTAACGTAGTCTTCGCAAACACTCTAATCATTACAAAATACTATTGTCTTCTTGTCTCCATTCTTTCTCAATTATATGTCTTTCTGAAATATGGCTGAGTGATTTAGACATAAATCTTTAAGGTTTGCCGTCTTACAGTACAGAATACTACAATCGCACATCATCCCAACATGGTGGCTCACCTATTTTTATTTGCTCTGACATTCAATTATAAGCGTAGTATTGATCAGCAATTAAATATATCTGATTGTGAGTCAGTGTGTATAGAAGTAGATAACTCTGTGATAATTGCTGATAATAATTTTGTTGTTTTGGTACCATTTATCAATCACCGCATACATCAATTCCTGCATGTTGTGAAGCTCTTGACTTCATTATAGACTCTTTTAAAGGACAAAAATCCGAGGTCGTCATGGGTGACTTTAACATAAATTTACTTGATGCTTCTTCCTATGTAGCCCAGTTCGTAAGTTGCTCCAGGATTATGGTCTTTAATTTTTAATTTCTTTTCCCCCCGTTGCACTAATAATAGATTCGGAACTCTTATTGAACATGCTCTACTGAACTTTCTTTATCCTCCCTCCGAATTCATTATTCGAAGCAATATTACGGATCACTTCCCAGTTGATCTTTGCTTTGACATTACACCTCGAATTAATAACGTGAGCTTTGTTACCAGTAAGGTAGACCGCGACACATTTATAGGAATGGTATCGAATTTTGATTGGTCTTGTGTCACTACCTTGAATAATGTTGAATCATCATACACCACATTCATCTCCATGTTATCCAATTACATATCTTTTTCGACATCAAGTGTGCAATGCCATGAACATTATGCCTCGCGGAAGAATGCGTGGTTAACGAAAGAATTACTTAATAGCTTACGTAAAAAGACAACTTACAAAAAAATCAAAAAGACAACCATTTAATTTGCGCCTGCTTGATCGCTACAAGCAATATTGTAGGAAATTGCATGCCGTAATATAGGAAGCGAGAAATCACTATTATCAGAATGAAATCAATCCTACAGGATCAGACATAAAAAGGAATGGCGGCTGATAATTTTTGTAATAAAACCATTAGTCAACCTATAGCCTACAGCATTCATGAAGGTTCGGTGGTGTCAGATCCACTAGACATTGCTAATACGTTTATTGACTACTTCTCCTCCTCTATCTCTGTTCCGCCCAGTGTTCATGACAAACTTGATCACTGTGGTCACTCGTTTTCTTTTCTTTTTCTTACTACGCCTAATGAAGTAATAAGCACAATTGTTAGCCAAAACCCTCCAGCGCAGGTATTTGCAGTATTTGTGCAAAGCATGTGAAGATTATTGCTTATGTTATTGCAGATCTGCTCACCTACATATTCAACCTACTTTTTTTAACCTGGTGTATTTCCCCAACTTAAAAGTTAGTAAAAATGTTCCAGAATTTAAAAAGGTGACAGATGCTCAATTTCTAATTACACGTCAACATCTGTACTTTTCTTTTTTAGCAGAGTAATTGAAAAACTCATCTATGTGCGACTGTCCAGCTACCTCACAAAACTTCACCTATAACATCCGAAACACTTTGTGTTTATACCAAAATATTTGACTAACTTAGCCCTCATTTAGTTTACAGAAAAATGCAAACTATAAATACACATAAGTAACTTCCTTGGTTCTGTTTTTCTAGATTTTACTAAAGCGTTTGTCACGGTTAATCAAGACATTTTCTTCACTAAACTATCATCTTATGGCATTGCAGGCAAATTTCTTACTCTTTCTCGCAGTTACTCATCGGATCGTGAGCAATTAATATCTATCTCTGGCAACTATTCTACTAAAAAAGTCAATAATACCGGTGTTCCACAAGGCTCAATTCTGTGCCTGCGATTTTAAGTTAAACCCCACATATCATTCGATCATCTTCTACTTCTTAGTAATTCATTAGGCCACTTCATAAAAACCCTTAATGTACAACTTGTTAACGTTAGTGCATGGAGCACTAAAAATGAGCTTTTGATAAATCAATTCTGAAACTAAGTATTTAATTTTTACTTCCAGGTTATTAAATAACTCCCAAGTTCCACCGCTTTGTATCAACTCGTACCCCATCCACATATCAGGTGATTGTTGTTTCTTTGGTGTTCCTGGTTAAAATTCAACTTGCATATTCAAGAACTGCAGTGGAAAACAACTCATGGTA
Organism: Rhipicephalus microplus; assembly: GCF_013339725.1. Classification (NCBI taxonomy): domain Eukaryota; kingdom Metazoa; phylum Arthropoda; class Arachnida; order Ixodida; family Ixodidae; genus Rhipicephalus; species Rhipicephalus microplus. Next base: position 34,267,381 of record NC_051169.1, read on the forward strand.
CTCGGGTACTATTGAAAGCTAGAGGTTGCTTTGATTTGATAGTTTGATCACTGTTTATTGCATTCCATCACAGTCATCTTAACTATTGCATCGCTTCATGGGGCCAAACATATGATTGTCACCTTTTTTTCTCTCCAGCATGTACAAAATTGAGCCATGCGCATAGTCACCTGGAGATGCCGACGCTCTCACGTTACAGATTTGTACTGGGAACTAGAAATACTAAAGATTGGCAACCTTAACAAATTCAACGTCTACACATTCACTTATCAAGTAGTTAGGGACTGCAGCCTTCTAAAATTTCTTCTCGTTCAAGACCTTTCTAATTCTAACGTTACCCGTTTCTCCTCAAAAACCCACTTTTTACTTCCCAAGGTGCGAACTAACTATGGTTTTCAAAGACTAGCTTTTGTTTTAATCAAACTCTGGAATTCATTGCCATATAATATTAAGTGTGCATTTTCTGTTTTGTCATCAAAACATCAGCTTCGAAAATTATTGCTTAATGAATAGCATACTTTATTCAACATTCTTCAAACACATTTATAATTACGTCGTTGTGATTACTGTCTGCTTTTGTTAAACTACAGTTCCTTCTCTCAGTATTTTTGCGCTTTAAATTGTATAACTCTTAGAATAACCATTGTTTATAGTTATATACTCTCTATTGCGAATATTATGAAGCATTCGTTTTGCTCTTGAGTAGTATTTTCTTTTTTGCCATTATAATAAGGTCCCCCTACAGTGTTTACACTATGGGACCTTTTCCTGTAATAATATGTCTATATTCTGTATATGTATTGAATACTGAATAAACTTCAAACGAATTATTATAACATTTCAATATGTGACCATAACTCATGCAATAAAGATTAACCAGATTCTGACTTAGAGCCCTTACACAAAGAACAAAAGGATACACCACCGGTCACGCGAGCTTGTTTTGGTGCTTCGTCGTTTATTTGGGTTTAGGCCCGCTGTAGCACGCAATATTTCCGAAAACTGCAGTACTTTTTAGGAAATCTCATGCTTGTGACTTTTGCATAGGGCCAGCACAAGCCATGCAAACAATAGCAACGATAAAAAATAGTGCTGGTGATGACGCGAGCATTAGCTTACATTCACAAATAAATACCTTCCGCGCATCTTCTAAAGAATGCTTCATATAATTCGCTGGTCCTCTAGTATTGGGCATAAAAATACGCTTTCGCTGAGCGGAACTCAATTCTGAACCATGTCCGGAGTGCATTCGTGCAACGCTGACTTTCTGAACACTAACAATATGGCGCCTCATCAGCGCCACGAATCAACAACATACTTTCCTGCCATTTCAACATAATCAGGCAAAGCAAACGACTACCTTCTATTTTTGTGAAGCCACCTCACGTGGTGTACCGCAGAGATAAAAATCTGAAAGACATTCTTGTCAGAGCAAAAACAAACACCCCCAAAATTCAATCAGGGTGCCATTCCTGCGGAAAAGCTCGATGCAAGGTATGCCCACAGATGGTCACAATACGTGAATCCAAAGCGAACTTCTCGGATTTCAAATTCTGCAAAACTGAAAGCCTTAATTGTGACTACAGTAACGTAATATACATGCTACATTGCAACATCTACGGACAAGAATATATCGGCCAAACAGACACGCCATTTCGGCTGCGGTTTAATAATCACCGGTAATCACCACTTCACTGCCGAAGCTACCTTTATCTAGACATCTGCGCCTGCCAAACCACAGTTTTAAAAATATTAGCGTAACTCTTTTGCAGTCCGGTTTTTCAAACAGACGCGAACGCGATCAGCGTGAGGCATATTTTATTTTCAAATTTCGAACATTAGTAGCCGGCATCAACAAGGACCGCGGAAGACACTCCTGCCTCCGAGAAGTAAGCCAGGAGGAAATTGGTGACAAAGATTGATAGCTGGAGACCATGCTTATTTTTTCTCACTGACTCGTACGTGTACACTGTCCTTTATTATTTTTTTCTCTTCTTCTTTTTTTCCTTTTTTTCTTTTTTCACATGCACATACAAAGTGGTTCTGTTCGCCTACTACTTGATGACCATTGAAGGGAAACGGACGAAGATGAAAGAGAGCCGACCGACTCATTAAGGGGAAACCCTTTCCTTACGCACGCCGTCATGGACCCCTCCCGCCACCGCGGCGACAATCTTGGGTGGCCCGACACACGCCGAGTACTGACCAGCACGGGATTAGAACCGGATGTGAACGTACACGGACATTTGGTTTTGTTCTCAGTGTTGACAGTGGTTCTTCCTCTTTTTTACTTTCTTTTTTTTTCTTTTTTTCTTTTTATTATTTTCGTTTTTTTCTTCTCTTTTTCTTTTTTTCTTTCTTTCTTTTTTTAGTTCTCTCTCACTCTCGCAAACATCTTCCAAGGCGAGAGGGACGTGGCAGCAACGAAGTTTGGAAGTTCATGTTAGTATAACTCACGACCGGCTTTATAAATTTATAAAGCCGGTCGTGGTATAACTCATCCCCTGATGAAGTGAGGACCCCTCCCGAAACTGTTGGGAAATAAATATATTTATTCTTGTTGACAACACGCCCGTTGTGCCATATCCCACCCTATATATATATATATATATATATATATATATATATATATATATATATATATATATATATATCGGCTTGAGCGGGGGCGAACATATGGGAACTTAATAATTCCTACGTTTTAGCCAGGGTCTGGCCTCTTCGTCGGGGAATTATTCCCTTACGCCCAGGCTGAAATTCGAGTTAATCGCATTAATTTGCATATACTTCAAATTCATCCTTTGGTTTGTGCCACAGCAGGTATGCATGTACAGCTGTCTATTTGCAACTTGCGAGAAGAGCTTCCCGAAATGCGAGAAGTTTAACATCACTCCGGGGGGAAACTGGATTACAAGAAGAATGCTTTTTTGCTGAAAGGTTGCCGTCGCGGCCTTAAGCGAAGATCCTCGGGGCACGAGTTCAAGAAATTTTCGGAGCTGTGGTAGGATTGCACCTGATACGTGCGTCCGCTGAAATCTGAGGGATTAAGAGCCGACAAAGTAAAAGATGCAATATGAAGAACTCGTACAGAGTCAATGCACACAACACCAAAAAAAAAAACAGTAAAGGATTTTACTTCGCAGAAATTGACTAAGATGGAACTAGGGATTGCCTTATTTGAAAACTTTAGCAAGAACGTGTGTTTTGGTCCAACTGTTCTCTCCGAACTTAGGCGGTCCTTTCAGTGTTGCAGAGTTCGTAACGTTTGTTTTTCTCTTTTTAGTCGGAAGTTTTAAAGCGTTAGCTTGGTAATTTTGCTAAAACCTTTAGAAGTAGCTTCTCTTTCTTCCCTTTCTACAATGCACCTAGACTAAACTTTTGTCACTACATAGTTTTGTTAATAACTTCTGGTAGTCTACAGCTAATATCCACACTACTATTTGCGACCACGAAACGAAAGCTGATGCTGTGAATGGAATCCTACACTTGCGCACGCTGCTGTGTGTTAACATTCTCAAGTAGTCTCTACCCTAAAATTGTGCAGAGAAAAGGTAAACGAAACTCAATGAGCAACATGTATGTAGCCAAGACCAGTAGTACACTGCACATACGAACGAAAAGTGCTGCTACTTTTTTTGTATCGGTATGTTTTTCATCTCCGTTTTTGCAGTGATCTGTCGTATGAAACCTGTGGCCTGAAGCTCGGCATCAGGCCGCCAGAAACCGCCGACAATTCGAAGGCTGATGTAACAAACTACATATTTAGCCCATGAGAAGTCTCAGCATGATAAATTCTATGATATTCTGGGGGAAAATATTATTGTTGCACCAAGAAGATCTGATAAGAAAGTAACTGCCATATAAGATTTATTATTTCGTCGTACTACTAGCGATTCACTACATGAAAGAATGCCATATTGTATGGAGGACCGGAGGACAACGTAATGTAAAGACAGATTTTTCAGCATAAAAAAAGTAATACCACATCTTCACGATCTCGATTTATTTACTTTATCTCAAGCGCTCATGGCCATAGCCATGATCACAATCAACAGTAGCCCGACCGTACCGACTGCCAGGAAACAGCCTCGTCCAAATTTTCTCTAAAATAACCTGGTACTTAGTTTGCTGTGTCCACGTTCACCCTGTAAACTTCTTATCCTCTTCAGCCCACTTAATTTTCCACCGTAGTGTGGCATTGATAACATACTGTGGCGTATACCTTCGTATCGGATTCAATGAATGCTTTTCAAAGCAACAATCTAGCAGTATAAGACTACTAACTTAGAAAAAAACAGAAATGGTATTTTCAACGCTAAACTAAAGTACTTACCTACGTGTAGATGGCCGTTGTCAAAGCTCGATGGCGCATTTCAGCTTCATTGCAACGGCAGTGCATGTAAGAAAAGATGCTGCCACAGAAAGCGCTGCCACTTTGTGCCAGGGCGCTTAATGTTTCTCATACTACAATTCTATGGCGCATAGCGATGAAAAGTAAACAATGATTCAGTGCTATACTTGTATTGACAAACTATTTGTACATTGCTTGACTTAAACAAATATTAGGTACACGATATTTTAACACGACTGTAGGTCGAGACAGTAGAAATAGACTTAGAGATGCTATTCAACAGAACCTAAAGATGTTGGTCAGCTTTAAGCCATTCACTGGGTTTCACGTTCGGAAGTAATGAAAGTGAACTTTTTTCTACGTGCTAAGGGCCTTTATTCTCTGTTGGGAGTGCACCGATGGTTGTGATGAAATATGACGTGATTACGAGATATATTTTTTTCTTATTTATATGAATAAAACCGTCTAACCTAAGCGCCGTACCAGAAATGAGGCGATTTCCTTGGTGTTTCTCGACAAGTTATTGTGGCAGAGTCCAAAAGAAACAGCAATGGTACAATGGGGTTGTTTTTATGTTATTATTTCATGTGTTTAGAAAAAGTGGTTAACGATTTAGAATACTTGGTTGGTACTCTACTATGGAAGAGCTGAAAGCCTTTCTCTTGGCCTCACACCGGATGAGGCCTCATCGACAAAAATTACAAGGCCATGTCCGTCACACAGTGTGCTTTGTAGCACACATACCAGCGGACAAAGGACAAACAGCTGCAAGCTTAAGAAAGGGTCTCCGGCCCCTTTTTGATTAACGTGTAATAAATGAAACGTGCTAGACACCATTCCCACTTTGTGTACATGAACAAGCCACGTTGAAACGTCAATATTGTGCTACGTAAATGGCACTGTACCGCTACCGTCTATGTTTTCAAAATTCTTCACGCTCACTTATTAATGTACTCTGTCATGGGCGTCCTGTTTTGAAAATGTGGTATGAAGCTTTACTATATTTTTATTTAGTTCTTAGCGAATAGCAACTCACGCACGCACGCGCACTAAAAGGACATTCGAAGGATATAACAGTGGACTATAGCTTTTTTTTTCTTTTCTTGCTTACTGATAAATAGTCTCTTTGAAATTGCTGCTGAGCATGGCAACGACACGCACTATAGAAATCAGCGTGCGCTTTATGACGCGACAAAGTTTCAAGAAATTGTAAGTCATAGAGCATACCAAGTGCGGAATGTATAAAATGGCGGCACCAAACATAGGTCCGAAAACAAATTAGAGCGAAGTGCAGCATGACAAACGCAGTGACCTGCCACCATATTTCGACAGCACTGTCACAAGCCGGGTTAGACCGCATTGCTGACATAGCTTGACCTTCCATTGATCCGTGCCATAGCCGTTTTTATTTCTCATATCTTTCATTTTTCTTTTCTTTTTACTTCACCGAGTGTTTCTTCTCGATCAGTTTCTGATATATGTAGTGTTTCCGCTGTAGTGAACAACATCATGTGCTAAAGCTTTTTTCTTTTCTTGTGGAGCTAAGATATGAGGTTATGGAGGCTTACACTCTTGAAGGAAAGCGTTTTGTCTTTGAACAAAAATGACACCATCATCCCTACTTATATGTTTACGGTGTGTTAAATCTGGCACTTTGGATAAAGTGTTCACAGAATGAAGCGGATTAGGGAAGCTGGTGAGCCCATATATAAAGAATGCTGAGGAGGAGGGGGGATTACTACTTTGAGTGAACGCTTCAACGAAACGTAGGGCAAATAACAAAAGACAAATATTTGGTTTCCTACATCAAAAAACAGACGTGAAAATACAAACAAAAAAGAAAATGTGGACAATTTTGTGCTATACCCTCGATGGCGGAGTTTGGACACTCTGTGAAATCCAGCCGCTGTCTCGCAGTATCTTATATAGCGCCTCAACAACTCGCCGAAATTCGTACTACCCTTTACAATGCTATTACTCGTGCCAAGAATTTCTACTTTAACACTACTTTACCGAACTTCCTAAGAGAGGAACCCCATAAATTCTGGAAGTTTATTAGATAGCGCAAAGAAAGCATAACTGAAATTTCAGTTATGCTTTCTTGTCAAAAACAGACATGAAAATAGAAACAAAAAAGAAAATGTAGACAGTTTTGTGCTATACTCTCGATGGCGGAGTTTGGACACTGAAATTCAGCCACTGTCTCGCGGTATCTTATATAGCGCCTCAACAACTCGCCGAAATTCGTACTACCCTTTACAATGCTATTACTCGTGCCAAGAATTTCTACTTTAACACTACTTTACCGAACTTCCTAAGAGAAGAACCCCATAAATTCTGGAAGTTTATTAGATAGCGCAAAGAAAGCATAACTGAAATTTCAGTTATGCTTTCTTGTCAAAAACAGACATGAAAATAGAAACAAAAAAGAAAATGTAGACAGTTTTGTGCTATACTCTCGATGGCGGAGTTTGGACACTGAAATTCAGCCGCTGTCTCGCGGTATCTTATATAGCGCCTCAACAACTCGCCGAAATTCGTACTACCCTTTACAATGCTATTACTCGTGCCAAGAATTTCTACTTTAACACTACTTTACCGAACTTCCTAAGAGAAGAACCCCATAAATTCTGGAAGTTTATTAGATAGCGCAAAGAAAGCATAACTGAAATTTCAGTTATGCTTTCTTGTCAAAAACAGACATGAAAATAGAAACAAAAAAGAAAATGTAGACAGTTTTGTGCTATACTCTCGACGGCGGAGTTTGGACACTGAAATTCAGCCGCTGTCTCGCGGTATCTTATATAGCGCCTCAACAACTCGCCGAAATTCGTACTACCCTTTACAATGCTATTACTCGTGCCAAGAATTTCTACTTTAACACTACTTTACCGAACTTCCTAAGAGAAGAACCCCATAAATTCTGGAAGTTTATTAGACAGCGCAAAAAAAGCATGACTGAAATTTCAGTCGACGGCACTAAATTGACTAATCCTGGAGCAATCACGAATCACTTCAATTTGTTTTTTCATAGCGTATTTTCGCAGTCTCAGTTGAAACAGAGTAACTCAGTAGCTTCATACCCTGATGTCAATATTGTTTCGCACAATGGTGTCTTAAATATCTTACTTCGATTAAAAAACAAATTGACGCCAGGGCCCGATTGCATTCCGAACGCATTTCTCCGTCGTTATGCTGAAACTTTGACGAAATTTTTTGTACCTATTTTTGAATCTTCTTTTCATGCGGCCACGCTACCTTCTGATTTTAAAATAGCCCGTATCGTGCCTATTCCCAAAAAAGGCGACCCACTCTTAATCCCCAGCTATAGACCCATATCTATGTTATCATCCGCCTGTAAGTTACTTGAACACGTTGTTGCTACGTTCATTACACAATTTTTAGATACCCATCAAATCCTCTCTTCATTTCAACACGGGTTTCGCAAGGGATTCTCGACCGTCACTCAACTACTTACAGTTGTTCACCGCGCTTCTTCAGTTCTTGATAAGGGGGGACAGGTTGATCTCATACTCTTAGATTTTAGTAAGGCCTTCGATCGCGTATCGCACGACAAATTAATCGATAAATTAGTTCAAATCGGGCTTCCAGCGTTTATCGTCTCTTGGCTAACTGCCTATTTAAGTAACTGTAGACAGTACGCCGACATTAATGGAAGCACTTCTGACGCTCTCCCTGTTACGTCTGGCGTACCGCAGGGAAGTGTGCTAGGCCCTTTACTTTTCCTTATTTTTTGTAATGACATTGTTAACGTTACAAACAGTCCGGTCCAAATACGTCTTTTCGCAGATGACTGTATACTTTTTAATGAAATTAATAGCATCGAGGACCAACTTGCGTTAAACTCGGCGTTAGAAAACTTTGCTTCTTGGAGTAAAACTACTAACATGCAATTAAACCATGACAAAACAGTTTACCTCTGAATGACTAGAAAGAAACACCCCCTTGAATTCTCTTACTGTACTTGTGACCAACCGCTTAAGCAAGTAGATGAACACAAATATCTTGGCGTAACATTAACCAGTACCTTAAGTTGGAACTCTCACATTACTAACATATGCGCTGCCACTTTCCGTAAACTTTGTTTATTACGACACAAACTCAAAACCGCTCCCTCTGAGGTTAAATAATTAGCATATACTTCTATAATTAGACCGAAACTTGAATATGCCTGCGTTATTTAAGATCCTCACACTAAAACCAATATCGACTGCCTCGAAAAAATTCAAAGAAAGGCCGTCTGCTTTATTTATGGTATGTACGGTCTAACAGACTGCGTTTCTGCCCTCATGGAAAGACATGGTATCCCAACATCAAAATCACGACGTAAATCATTTAGGCTAAAATTACTTTACCAATTAGTTAACCGGAAGCTCTTGTTTGATCACGCCCCTACATTAGTCGCCTGGAAACACGGCGCGGTCGTCATTCACACTCTCTTGCGTTAACTCCGTATTTCTCCAAAACTAATCTCTTCAAAATTTCGTTTTTCCCGCGCACAATCTGTGAGTGGAACAATTTACCGTTTGCCGCCCTGCTGTCGACAGATTCTATTGACGCACATGTTTTCCTGAGAATGTAAAAATGTTTTGCAGTTTTATTATCCACTGATCCTTTTTGTTGATTGCTTACTTTCGGTGCCATGTTGCTTTCCCTTTGCGATTCTCGCAAATGCGATTCTCGCAATCCCACTTAATTCATTGCTGTTATGATAAGCTTGGTTGCATTATTGTTGTATGTGTGTGATGATTGGATTATTGTATGCTGTGTGATGCTTGGCTTGATTGCCTTACTGTCTGTACCATTCCTGCTTGGGCTCCATGCCTGCAGTATCTTGTAAATAAATAAAATAAAGGTGGAAGAATTGTTAACGCTCAGTGGCTCACAACCTACTGCTTGACGGCCGTCACGTTGGCTTGCTGATTTATTGTACAATTTCGGCAATGAGGGCACGCAGTTGTGCTCATAATTTGTGTTTCAGATTTTGAACAATGCATTTTATAACATTGTCAGATATATTTTTTGGAAGCTTCACAACAGTGGCATTTTAAAGCTTGGATGAGATTTGCCTTTAGTGCGCTTTTTTACAGCAAGACCACTGTGGTTATGCACATTGTATTTATTCGAGCTAACTTTCCGGTAAAAAACCCCATGTTGTTGCGTATTCCACTTCTCGTCGTTTCCGTGTCGGTCTAAGTCTGGAAACAGCTTCACGCGGAAATTTTTAACTGAAAGTTGTGTTAGACATCTGGCTAGGTTCTGCTTCTGAAAACTACATAAAATGTCAGCACGTCTACGAGAGGCACAGGGGTATAAAGCCGCAACTCCTATCTCATAATCCAGTTGGTTTTTGTGCACAAGTTCTGATTACTTCAAGTTCACCATCACGTTGAATGTTTATCTGTATCTGCAAATGTGACATCTTCTAAGGTAGGCAAGTCTTTTTAAAGTTTTTTTTATGTACAGTAGCACGTGGATCTCACATTCAACCCGTGTCGTTAAATTATAGAACTTCAGTTACTTTCAAATCGTATTAGGCAGTTGCAAAGATAGATGATAGTTGAATGAATTGCTCGGTATAAATGGAGTTTAGAAACAACTTCAATAATGTGGGAACCGAGTATGACTAATGACTTCCCTTTGTGACCGCAAATGCGCCTTTCGTGAAAAGACGCAACAGTGGAGGAGGCAGGGTTGAAGAAAATGCTCCCTCCACGAGACACGTTCCCATCTGCCACTACACTCACGTTCGCTCTCTTTTATTCTACTTTGCTTTGCCGGTTACAACGAAGCTGACCGCGCTCAAAGCATGCAATAACGCGCCTCACAATTGCGCCCTTGAAGAATGAATATAAATATTCTAGGCACTATAGAACGAGTACTCATTTCATAATAGGGCAACGCCTGCTGTGGTTGAAGTTTCTGTCATCTGTAGTTTTATCAAGAATTAAAATTTGGCTAGTTGGTCATAGATTATGGGCGAGAACAGTGCGTAGGTAGACGGGGCGAGGAGAATAGCTGATGTTGCGTTACCTTATCTTCGTCCCATTCATAGGCGTGCTGTTTTCGCCCATTTTTCAGCAATGCAACATCTGTTACATATACCCACGAAAACTGCTAAAGCTTGAGTGCTACGCATGCCATTCTGCGCATTGCAGGCTTTTTGTATCAAGTGTTGCGAAGCCAGCTGCATCGCACCGGCCAGCCATGCATGCGCACGAGCTCCAACGGAAGTGTCAGGGCGCGCGGATGAGGAAAAAAAAATCGCTGCATATCCATGAAGTAAATGATGATCAGTGGGGTGAAGCATCCATCGGTCCATCCGTGCTACCGTCCATTCATTCGCTCTTGCTTCCATCCGTCCATGGCTCCGTCCGTGCGTTCGTCCATGCGCCTATCTGTCTGTCCATTCATCCGTCCGCTCGTCCGTCTACTTGTCTGTCCATCCGTTCATGCGCCCGTACATAATAACAATATAATAATAATAATAATACTTTATTCTGGCACGCTTCTTAGGCCACTGCGCTTATTACCGACGATTCATCGCCAACTTTTCGTCTATTGCGGTGCCTTTGACGCGGCTCACACGAGAGGATGTCCTCTTTTTTTTTTAAGGCGAAAAGGAACAAACAGCATTCAACGAATTACGCCAACGCCTCCAAACACCTCCGGTTCCTGCGCACATTGACCAGGAAGCGCCAACAGCACTTTACACTGACGCAAGCAATAAAGGCCTTGGCGCCGTACTGATACAATGGCAAGATAACTCCGAGACATTGATAGCCTATGCCAGCAGAGCTCTCTCTCACACGGAAGAAAACTACTCGACTACAGAAAAAGAGTACCTCGCCGTGGTTTGGGCGGTTCTCAAACTTCTACCGTATCTGTACAGCCACTCATTCAAGGTCGTCAGCGATCACCACTCGCTTTTCTGGCTCACTAACGTGAGAGACCCATCCGACGGTTTAGCACGCTGGCGCCTTCGGCTTCAAGAGCTTGATATGACCATTGTTTATAAATCAGGGAAGAAGCACACCGACGCAGACTGTCTCTCGCAGTCACCCATCGAGCCTGCCGCTATTAAAGACGAGTCTATGGACGCCGCATTCTTGGGAGTCATCAACGCGGCCACTATTTCACAAGAGCAGCACAGTGACCCTGACCTGCTTCTGCTTATCGACTTCTTAGAAGGACGACTTGAAGACGTGCTGCGAGTTTTTGCGAGAGGACTGCCATCTTTTTGTTTAAGGAACGACGTCCTATACAACCAAAACTTTTTTCCCACCGGCAGCACATATTTGCTCGTCGTCCCTGCATCACTGCGAAAAGAAATTCTGGAAGCCTGCCATGACGTAGTCACCTCCGGTTATCTCTGTTGCACTCGAAAATTGTCCCGTCTGCAAAACAGTTACTACTGGCCGAACCTGTCTGCTGCTGTGAAACATCACGTTCAAACATGTGCTGACTGTCAAAGACGCAAAGCACCACCCGGCAGGCTTATTACGTTCCGCCCAAGTGCCAACAAAGCCATTCGCCCAAATCGGAATGGATTTCCTGGGCCTGTTTCCAACTTCTACCACAGGGAACAGATGGATCATTGTCGCCACTGATTACTTGTCTCACTACGCAGAAACTAAATCCATGCCGAGGGCCACAGCAGCAGAAGCGGCTCATTTCTTCGTAGAAAACGTCGTCCTTTTGCACGATGCTCCTACAGTTTTCATCACGGATAGAGGAACTGCGTTCGTGGCAGAGCTTTTGGAGTCGGTTCTCAGGCTCAGCGGTACAGCTCACCGGAGAACAACGGCGTACCACCCACAAACGAACAGACTAACAGAGCGGCTTAATAAGACCCTCGCAGACATGCTCTGCATGTATGTCGACACAAGAACTGGGATGAAATCTTGCCTTATGTGACCTTCGCCTATAATACCGCCCGGCAAGAAACTACCGGAATGACGCCGTTTAGTTTAATACACGGGTGTGAAGTCACTACAACGTCGGGCGCTATGCTGCCGCACGTGTGTGACGACACTCATGCTGACGCCGAAGAATCTGGTCAGCGCGCCGAAGAAGCCTGACAGCTAGCCCGCGTGTGTATTTGTCACCAGCAACACAAAGTTGCGAAACGGTACGACCTACGACATAAATTGGTAACCTACAAACCAGGCAACAAGGTATGGGTCCGGATCCCAATATGTCGACGCGGACTTTCAGAGAAGCTATTACGACGGTACGTCGGCCCATATCGAGTCACCCGTTGATTGAACGATATCAACTACGAAGTTATTCTAGATGGCAATTGCAGTTCCAGTCGCCGAAACCGCTCACCCGAAATCGTGCATGTCATCTGGATAAAACCCTACTTGTCCAGCTAACTCTCGTTAGTCCTGTGGGTGCCGGTGCATATGTGCCTTTTTATAAGTAGGGCGCCTTGGCTGTGCATTGGGGCGATGCCATTTTTGGAGGGAGGCGAATGTCACGTGCGTCCCGCAAAGAGGACGAAGGCGACAGCGCATACGCGCATCTGCACGCTTTTATGCAGAACGAAACAACGAGAAAGACGAGGAACTCTCTGGCACGCGGTTCATAAAAAGATCGACCCACTGCTGCTTCGTCAGCGTCTTCAAATACGACCTCTGTCTTCACGTCGCGAAATATACATGAAGAAGTTAGCAAGAAAGATCCAAAGTGTTGTGTCATCCCTTGTCGACCCGCATCACACGTGGTATTAAGGGCAGGACAATCTTCACAAACATACACGTTGCCAAAAGTATTCTGGGAGGCTTTGACGCAATGCATGGTTGCGTGGCCATGATTCAGCTAGATCTTCATAAAGCATTCTACAAAACTTGTGGGAACCACGTGCACCTGCTATTAATAGATAACGAGACGTGTTGCACAGTAGCGCGCTTCAAGCTGGCCAGCCTGCATGCTGCCCGGGGGCGAGACGCCTTGGCTGGCACGAAAGACGGACACAGTCACCCAAACTGGCCGATTGCTGCTGCCCAGAATGATAGTCGCTGCACAGCCATCCCGCCCGTAGGCCGGCCCTGCCATGTAGTGGGTTCAGATAAGTAGATTTTGTTCTCTGTTTTAACGTGAAGCTTTTGTCTTCGTTCCTTTACCTGCGGACGGGACGCAGCAAGCCCGAGACCAACAGTTGGCGCCAAATGTGGTTTTGTTCCCAGCCGTAGGAATGGCATGGTGGACATTTGTTTTCGCTGCTGAGCTTTCATCTACAGGAACTTTTTATGTGCGTGTGTTTTTGTTGTGCGGTATTTTTTCCCCATGGCGCAGGCAGACGGAAAACAGCCCCATTTCGGGACAATCCTGCCCACCGGTGACAAGGAGGATTCATCTCTCCAGCCAATGAAACAGCTGTTGGCACAGCAGTTGACACATTTCAGGGTGTCGCTGAGTTATGCAGCACGGTCACAGACCGCGTGATCAGTCTGGCCGTGAAGCCACGGAGGGTAAGTGAACTACAGCTCCGACCGCAGGTCGAGCTACCCATGTATACGGGCTACAACGACCCCAAATCAGTAGCTGACTTTCTAGACAAATTAGACAGCCATGCTAGAGCTACTGGCACGTTCAAAACGTATATGATGGCTCGAATCCTGCCGTTGTCCTTACGAGATGGCGCAGGACGATAGTGGAGGCTACAATAGCCTTTCACCACATGGAGCGATTTTGAGAAGCGCTTCCGAGATGAATTTCTGCCCCCTGGATACGAGCACCGAGTCCAGCGTGAGCTCGAACCGAGAACGCAGCATCCGGATGAAAGTTTGCTCGTTTACGTCCAGACGATACAGGAATTTCATCGCCAAGCAGCACCGACTGCCTCGGAAAGAGACAAAGTCGCTCGGGTCATTCAACAGTCATCCCAGATTTAGGCCATTTCTTTCCGGGTGCACATTCGAAACCTTTGAGCATCTTGCATAGGAGGCCCACTGTATACGAGATGCCGTGTTGACTGAGAGCACTTACGTACCACTCTTACCGCCTTTACATGCTCTTGAGCCGTCGCTGGCTTGGCGTGCCCCCGTTTCCAGTCCCTCATGTGACCTGACGAACCCAGGCGCAGTCACGGCTGTCTCCTCCTGCGCCCTGAACCCTTTCGCGCATGAGCAAGGGCGGCGCGAAGCCCTATTCGATACCGTTTTTGGGTTAGGTGTTCCTGGTAGCAAGTGTCCACGGAACAGCGTCATAGTACAGAGCACTCGCTCTGTACTCGAGCACAAGAGCTTTGGCGGCCGGACCCTCAGTCTCGATACACCTGGTCCACAAGTCTTGCGCAAGCCGACTGCGACAGGCGCAGCTGTAAAGGGTACTGTAACGGCCATTCGATCGAAAGGTGTGATTTCAGTGATGGGCTAACTGGCCAACGCAGACATAAGCGAGTCGTATGCTACGAGTGTGGTAAGACTGGTCATGTGAGGTGGCAATGTTTTGCGCGGCGTAGTGTGAATGCAGGTAATTAGGAAAACTGCTGCGGTTGGCAACACTAAACACTGGCAGTGTGTCGCGGCCCACGGCCATCAGTTCGTGGAAAGCTGCCTGGAACGTGCAGAGGGGGAATAACAAGTTGCTGAGTCAGTAATATTTCGGTCTGTTTACCGCATAGCACGGGCGCAGTCACAAGAAATTTCAATGAACGTGAAAGCACTGGGAATTATCATACCAGCTCATCTTGATACCGACTTGGGAATATCTTTAATCAGTGACGCGTTGCTGTAACAGTGTAGAGCTAAAAATCTGAAGCTTCTTAATGCCAGTGTTCATTTGCGAATAACATCAAACCACGTATCAAACGCTGAAGATTCTGTTCGCCTGCAGAAAAGCTTTAAGAGGAAAGTGAAGCATCGGCGATTTGTTTGTTTGCCTGGTCGATCAGTGCCAATGCTTCTCGCCTGATTTTTTTTTTCGCAGATGAGAGGTTCATTCTCAATTTTCCGGCAAGAAGCTACCGCCTTCACTGAGTCTGCTACAACGCGTTTTGCAGAGAAAATAGATGCCATGCTGGGAGTACGGAAGACGTGGGCGTCATGAAAACCACCCTGCCGGCAGCCGTCATGCAATTTCTCAAGAACATCACGGGCACAGAACACTAGCGGGAGTTGTTGAAGGGCGTGCTCACACTGTTCTCAGGAATGTTCAAAGAACGACCCGGGAGGAACCATGTTCTAGTGCATCGCATCAACACTGGTGACGCCTAGCCTGGCCGTTATATGCCGAGACCACGAGCCAGCAAGCCCTTCCCGATAATGCATTCGACAAGACGTCCGTCACTGGAGCCCTGCAACCGTAGGAAAGTCCGTGGGCCTTCCCAGTTGTACTGGCACGAAGAAAAGACCGTAAGGCACGCCTTTGTGTGTGTTACTGCAAGCTCAACGCGGTCACGGTGAGAAATTCTTATCCTATGCCAGCAATATTGAGCGTAACCTACGCGCTTGAGAACGCAATGTTCTTCACCACTATGGATTGCCCTCGCGGGTGCCTGCGAACCACAGTTCACCATGACGATATCCCTAAAACAGCATTCACATGCCTTAGTGGCTTGTTGGAGTTCATGCATATGCCTTTTGGTCTTTTTAACAGTCCGCGCTTCTATCGGCGCATGGTCTTGGGTGATGCAAACAGCTATGGTTTTGGGCGATGCAAAGTTCAATTATGCAGTTTGGTATCTTGATGATGTGACGGTGTTTTCTCGCTCGTTCTATGAGCACCTTGAACACTTTCATACGGTTCTACAGCGCATCGCCGGTATAACCGCTCTTCTCGAAAAACTGTAACTCGTTACAAACAAGCTCAACCTTCTTGGGTTTGTTGTTGACAGCATTGACAAACCCGCATACGCTACGCACAACTGCAGATTTCCCGCCGCCTCTACACAATGAGATTTTGCAAAGGTTTCTGGAAATTATTGCTATTTATTGTGATTTCATTGCACAGTGTACAGATATGGCTCGACCACTAACACAGCTTCTGAAGAAAGGCGCTAGATGGCTCTGGAGTAGCAAGCAACAAGCTGCTTTTGAGATCGATTACCAGTAAGTTGCCCCTTCGGCTGCCAGATCTGAACAAAACTTTTTTGTTGCAGACCAATGCAAGTGATTACGGCCTCGGTGCAGTGATTTTACAGGAGCACACCGGCACTCTGTGGCCTGTTGGTTTCGCAAGCCACGCCTTAACCGGTGTGGAGCGCAGCTATTCGGTAACAGAGAAGGAATGTCTGGTCATCATTTTTGCATTGAATAAGTTTGTCATGTTTTCGGATGGGACTCAATTTGTTGTTCAGACTGATCGTAAAGCACTGTCTTGTCCTTAGCGGCTACCTAACCTTTCCGGACGATTGGTCTGATGGGTGCTTACGTTGCAGCGCTACAATTATACAATTTAGTACAAGAAGGTAGCACTAACAGTTACTGATGCAGTTTCACGTGATCCGTTGTTTATGGAACCCCAGGTAAAGCCGGAAACAGTGTGTGGTTCTGACACCACCTGAAAATATATGCACTCCAGTTGGGGTACTTTCGTATAAACAGGAGCTTCTTGCAGCGCAGCAGAGTGATGGCTTCTGTCGGGAAGTGCCGGAAAAGCTAGCCGCTTGTTATCCAGCTGACACAAGAAGCGACAAGGAGACAGACTGTTACCTGCTTGGAGAAGGATTCTTGTTTCGGTATTTTTCTCACTGACGATAGCAATGCAGAATCGCCATTTTAAGCTGTTATTCCTCGCAAACTTCGCAAATACTTCATGCGTACTACCATGACAGTGCCCTAATTGGTAGAAAACTCTTCAGGGCAGAAAACTTACGAGATGTGTGTTATTGTAGCTTGGCCATGCATGAAACGGGATGTGTTACGCTACACGAGTTATTGTTCAGTTTACCAAAGCGCAAAACTACGAGGTGGTTTACCGCTAGGACCAATGCAATCAGTTGAGAGTATGTCACCTTGGCAAATAGAGCGTGTGACGTAATGCACCCGTTTCGCATAAGTCCGTGGTGAAAACAGTACCTGCTTGTTCCGACTGACCATTTCACAAAATGGGTCAAATTGTTTACTTTGTGCATGCTGGCTCCGCAGAAAGTATGGGACTGCCTTCTCAGAACCTGCACCATGCAGGTTCGGATACCTTTCCCAGCTGATCACGGACTACTCAACGTACTTCACCAGCAAGGTGCTCACGAATTTCTGTGGCGCCCTGCGAATTCATCACAAGCGCACGACTGTGTATCACCCGCAAGCTAACATCACCAAAAAGGTACGCTGAAAACATAAATCTGTTTGTCACGCATGCCGAGCGTCGCAGGGACTGGGATTTCAAACCGGCATTTTCGACTCGAATAACAGTGAGTTGGTCAACAGGTTTCCCTCCTGCACAACTTAACCTGGGCAAAGAATTGAGTTTTCCGCAAGACAACGCTCTGACGCATGCAGCCACTAGTGGGAAACCTCAAACAAAGCTTGCATATGACCTTAGGCACTGGCTGACCGACGCGATACAACAAGACAGACAGCACCTCGGTGTATCCCACATGCCAAAGCATTAGGGGAATATGCTGGCCGAATAATATAAGCGTCGGAAAAATATTAATTTTGAGCTCGGTTACTTGGTGTTAAAACGCACACATCCTCTCAGTGATGCTTCAAAAGGTTTTTCAGCTTCCCTAGCGAAGAGGTGCGACGGGCCTTCTAGAATAGCCTAAAGATTCAAGCTTTCCTACATGTTAACAGATTCCATCACTGATGAATTTTATGACCCTATTCATGTCTCCGATCTCACTTTTTTTTTCGCGCAAGACTCAGCAGCTGGGATCCCGACATGCCTAATCGGAGCCTGGCCATAAACACCACCGAGCAAGTGGAACAATCTGCGTTCGCGATAACGTTGCAAAGAGGGGTTTTAAAATATGACGCATTTTCATCCTTGGTACTTGCTTTTTTTTCTCTCTCTCTCTCCTTGGGTCGTTATGTTCGCCTCGTTATTTGGCCCAAGACGCAAATACTGTCGTTGGTGGCGAGAAAGAAATATTAGTTTTTCGTTATTCCTCGCCGCAGGGTCCCCGCAACCGGACATGACCTGCCAACCTCCAGTCTCCAGCCCGCCTTATTGAGGGGGGAATGGGAGAGATATGTGTGGGAACCATGCGCACCGGCAATCAAGAGATGGCGCCACGTGTTGCGCAGTAGTAGTGTGCGTGGTTTACTTGTGCCCATCAAAAGGGCCAGCCAGCATGCTGCCCGGAGGAAAGACGCCTTGGCTGCCTTGGCGCCTTGGGCGGACACCGTTACCCGCGCTGGCCAATTGCTGCTGCCCGGAATGATGATCGCTGCGTAGCCGTGTCATCGTATATACCGGGTTTAGTTAAATAAATGTTGTTCTTTCTTTTGACGTGAAGCCTTCGTCATCCTTGCTTTACCTACGAACAGGACGTAGCAAGCCAGAGACCCACAAGTTGTTTTTTTTTAATGCTGGAACATGTGAATGTAGTAACTGTGATTACTGAAAGTGTTAGAATGGTATGTCATGATAGTATGACTAATTTGCTAATCAACAGAGAATTAAGCGCTTCAATTCCTGTGCGCAGGAGCGTGAGGTAAAAATGTGCTTTGTCACCACTTCTTTTTGCTCTTTACTTGGAGCCCCTTTGTTTACTTTTGCTTACAACTCCAATTATAAGGGGGTATACTTTTCTGAGCTGTGAAATGAAAATATTAGTCAATGCCGATGACATTGCACTGTTTTGTAGTGACAAAAATTGTGCACGCAGCTATACTAATAACTAGAAAATTTTGTGCAGCAACAGGGAAGCGCAATTAGTTGGCCAAAGTGTCATGGCTTTTGGCATGGTCATTGGCAAAGCACACTCGCAGTGTATTTTATTATAAATTGGAAAATCGGCAAGTGGAAGTACCTAGGTGTGCCTTTGGTTTATTACAGCAATGCTACGTAGTATTGGTCGGAGGAAGATAAACACAAACAATTCTACCGATAAGTACGGTGGCCGCAATGCTTGCAAGAGAGTCCATGTGCAATGTATTTTTGATTGCACAAGTGTTCTATGTATTACGAGTGTTAACCATGACCCGCACTTCAGCTAAGAAATTTGCGACCTTTGTATGGGAATCACAAGGGGAGTTTACGAGCCGGTGCAACTTATTTTACAGGGTACAAAAAATAGGTGGCCTGGGGCTGTTGTATTTGTTTTTTTAGGCAATTGGTGAGCTGATTTGTGTTTGTTCGAGATCAAACTGATATTTTTTGAGAACGGTGATTCAAGCAAGATTGAAGAATCATTTACTTGATTTTGTCGTGTCATCCTTTTTTTTTTTGAAGTCCTTATTTCAGTGAAGTAGGTACGGCCACACGCCTGCTAAAGGAAAGATTTTCGCATCAATACTTGTCTGGTGTCTCCAAAAAGAAATTGTATTGTGAACTTCTTCATGTTTTCTTACCAGTGCCCGCCTATCGAGCCCCGTATAGGCTAGGTTCTGAGCGCGATGTCATAAAGCATGTTAAGAGAATGCCGGTTAGATTCTCTGTCAGAACATTCTTCTTTCATGTACATACCAGGCACACTCTCTGTATTACCATGACTAAAAAGTAAGGGGCTTTTTGTACCGTTGTCCGTGAACTGTTGTTTAATCTGCGGCCAACCAGAAACCATATATATTTCACTCGAGTGCCATGATGTGGTCTTGTGGGACATCCTACAATGAACTTTAAATAAAGAACTACCTACAAGCACTTTCAGAATTCGTTTTCTTCCATGTGCAGCTGCGGGGGAAGTGTGGAGTGCCATGCTAATGTTTCTTTGCGTGCATAGTGTGTGGGAGACAAGAATGGATGTTGGAAATGTTCGTATAGAGGCTCATTCAAAGAGACTATTTTGTCGAGAGTACGCTGTATACCCGAAACTTGTTAAAAGTGCAGCCTTAACCCCTGCGTGGCTACCTGTACTTGACCAGCTGGCTTCTGTGTAGCCTTTTCAAACTGCACTGGCCAAGGTGGAGCTAGTGTTTTTTTAAGTGTATATATTTTGTTTGCAATTCTTTTGTTTGTGTTTGTAAAAGGCAATAAAGAAAAACGGGGGGTCAGCCTAATGCTAAAGGCACCCGCCTTCAATGCGTGAGGAACTGAGTTCAAATCATTGTGCTGCAATGATTTTTTCTCTTTCAGTTTACCTCGCAGTCAACCCGTTCCAGTGCATTGAAGGCAAGAACACAATGGTGCTTAGCTCAATGGTTAAGGCACTCGCCCTCGAAGCGTATGAGACCTCGTTCAAGTCTCAGTGATACAATGCAAGTTGCTGATTTTTAGATCCTTATCGTGGGTGATAACAATGAAGGGCAAAAGTTGGGCCTTATCTTGTGTGATAAGGGCTTCAACTTTTTCGACTGCTTTATGCATGGTGAAGCCAAAGCATTAGGGGAACCTCTAGCTCGAAAGAAACGCAAAGAACGCCTCCCACTCAAAGTGAGATGTCCGATGAAAAGTTGAACCTTTTCGTAGGTGGTAAAGGCGTCAACTTTCCGGTTGCTTTTGCATCTATTACGGTAAGCCAATGCTACAGGGGACCTATCGCTTGAAAGGAAATCAATGTAGGCCCATCGCTGCAAGGTATGATGTTAGACTAAAGTTGAGCTTATATGAACGACATAAGAGCTTCCACTTTTTTTACTGCTTTTACCATAAGTTACAGGTGAAGCCAATGCACAGGAGAAACCGCGTAGCTCAGTAGGCATGCAAAGTAAGCCCATCGCTGCAAGGTATCATAGTAGATAAAAGAAGCCTTATCATGGGTAATAAGGGCCTCAAATTTTTCGACAGCTTTTGGTGTTTATTTCCATCAAGCCTACCCATCAGGCGAAGCTTTAGTTTGAAAGAAACGCAGAGTATGTCCACCGCTGCAAAGTGTGACATCAGACAAAAGCTGAGACTTGTCGTGGCTGATGAGGGCCTCAACTTTCTCGTCTGCTTTCAGCCGCTACCATTAGGAAGCCAACCCATTGGGAAAGCTTTAGTTCACAAGGAACCACGGTGCAAGATTACCTTAGTTGAGCGAACGCCGCCAAGAGAGTGCTTGGCGGGGATGGACCAATTATGTTCTCGTTTGCGGCATACCAATAGATAGCTCGCCTAACTGAGGACCATGGCGGGCTGCTGGCAAATTCCACAGAGAACATAGGGCACGTAAGCGAATGTTTCCAAATATGATGAAACCGCGTTATCGCGTGATATCAATGACGGGACACGCATAGAGCAGCGGCGCGAAACAGTAGGTGATAGGAGAGGAGTTTGGCGGTGCGGCGAGGGTGTTGTGGTGACGATAAATGAGCACTGCTACTTTCCTACGTCACGGGGCTTTGCTACACTCAGAAGAGGGTGGGGGGAGCCGGAGCAAAGTTTTAGCGCCATCTCTGTGGCTCCTTGCGAAGTAGAACCTTATCGGGTAGCGGATAGTCCCGGAGTTCGCTCACCTAGAGAATTATTGCACATTGGAAGGAGCACAAAGTATGCCCATCGTTGTAAGGCGCGACGTCAGACAAACAATTAAACCTTATCATCGGTGACAAGGGTCTAAGCTTTTTCTACTGCTTTTCGACATGTGTTGCAGCAAACCAAACGTGCGAAGGAACCTTTAGCTAGGAAAATACGATGCAGCGTGCATAGTTTTGAGCTGGGACGTCAGGCAAAATTTGAGCCTTATCATGGGTGATAAGGGGTCAAACTTTTTCGACTGCTTCTCGACGTATATCGCAAGAAAGGAAACGTACCAGGGAACTTTTAGCACGGATAATACGCAAGCCAGGTGCATAGTTTCGATCTGTGACGTCAGACAAAATTTCAGCCTTATCATAGGTGATAAAGGCCCAAAGTTTTTCGACTGCTTTTCGACGTGTATGGCAGGCAAGCAAACGTACCAGGGAACCTTTAGCTAGGAAAATACGCATGCAGGGTGCATAGCTTTAAGCGGTGACGTCCGTAAAAAAAAGTTGAGCCTTATCAAGGTTGATAAGGGCTTAAACTTTTTTAACATGTATGGCAGGGAAGCAAACGTACCAAGGAACCTTTAGCTAAGAAAATACGCCTATTGGGTGCATCGTTTCGAGCTGTGAAGTCAGACAAAAGTTGAACCTTATCATGGGTGATAAGGGCCCAAACTTTTTCGACTGCTTTTTTGACGTGTATAGCAGGAAAGCAAACGTACCAGGGAACCTTTAGCTCGGCAAATGCGCATGCTGGCTGCGTCGTTTCGAGCTGTGACGTCAGACGAAAGTTGAGCCTTATCATGGGTGATAAGGGCCTAAACTTTTTCGCCTGCTTTTTAACATGTATTGCCGGAAATCAAACGTACCAGAGAACTTTTAGCTCGGAAATCACGCATGCAGGGTGCATAGGTACGAGCGGTGATGTCAGACAAAAGTTTAGCCTTATCAAGGGTGATAAGGGCCTAAACTTTTTCGACTGCTTTTCGACATGTATAGCAGGCAAGCAAACGTACCAGGGAACCTTTAGCTAGGAAAATACGCCTTCTGGGTGCATCGTTTCGAGCTGTCAAGTCAGACGAAAGTTGAGCCCAAACTTTTTTGACTGCTTTTTGACGCGTATAGCAAGAAAGCAAACGTACCAGGTAACCTTTAGCTCGGAAAATGCGCATGCTGGCTGCGTCGTTTCGACCTGTGCCGTCAGACGAAAGTTGAGCCTTATCATGGGTGATAAGGGCCTAAACTTTTTCGACTGCTTTTCAACAAGGATTGCCGGAAGGCAAACGTACCAGGAAACTTTTATCTCAGGAAATACGCATGCAGGGTGCATAGTTACGAGCTGTGACGTCAGACAAAAGTTTAGCCTTGTGATGGGTAATAAGGACCTCAACTTTTTTAGCTGTGTTTCAACATGTGATACAGGAAAACAAACGTACCAGGGAACCTTTAGTCGGGAAAATTGAATGCTGGCTGCATCGTTTCGAGCTGTAATGTCAGACGAAAGTTTAGCTTTATCATGGGTGATAAGGGCCTCAACTTTTTTACTGCATTGCGACGTGTGATGTAGGAAAGCAAACAAAACAAGGGACCTTTAGCTCGGAAAATACGCATGCAGGGTGCAAAGTTTCGAGCTGTGACGTCAGACGTAAGTTGAGCTTTATCATGGGTGTTAAGCGCGTAAACTAATTGAACTGCTTTTCAACATGTATTGCCGGAAAGCAAACGTACCAGGAAACTTTTAGCTTGGCGAATACGCATGCAGGGTGCATAGTTTCGAGCTGTGACATCAGACGAAAGCTGAGCCTTTTGTGTGATGAGGGCCTCAACTTTCTTAGCTGTCTTTCGACATGTGATACAGGAAAGCAAACGTACCAGGAAGCATTTAGCTCGGAAAATACGCCTTCTGTGTGCATCGTTTTGAGCTGTGACGTCAGAGAAAAGTTCAGCCTCATCATGGGTGATAAGGGCCTCAACTTTTTCGACTGCTTTTCAACGGGTGATGCAGGAAAATAAACTTACAAGAAAACCTTTAGCTCAGAAAATACGCCAGCAGGGTGCATAGTTTCGAGCGAGCTGTGACGTCAGACAAAATTTGAGCCTTATTATGGGTGATAAAAGCCTCAATTTTATTGACTGCTTTCCGTCATTTATTGCAGAAAAGCAAGCATACCAGGGAACATTTGGCTGGGAAAATACGGATGCTGGCTGCATCGTTTCAATCTCCGACGTCAGCTAAAGTTGAGCCTTATTATGGGTGATAAAGGCTTCAACTTTTTCGGCCTGTTTTGGCATCTTTAGAGGTGAAGCCAATGTATCAGGAGAACCTCTACCACGGCCGAGACTGAAAGAAAGCATATCGCTGTAAGGTGTAACCTTAGACAAATGTTACCTTTATCATGGTCTCTATGGCCTCAACATTTTTGGGCATTTGCGGCATCTATTGAGGTGATTGATGATTGACTTGTGGGTTTTTACGTCCTGACACATATGATTATGTGAACCATATGATTATGTGAACCATATGAGCCCTCTACTACGGCATCTCACGTGATTATGTGAGATGCCGTAGCAGAGGGCTCTGTAAATTCTGATACATGGAATTTTTGAACGTGGACCCAAATCAGAGCACGCGGACCTACACCATTTCAGCCTCCATCAGAAATGTGGCCGCCACAGCCTGGATTCGATCCCGTGACCTGCGGGTCAGCAGCTGAGTACCTTAGCCACTAGACCACCGCGTAGGGGCATGTTGAGATGAAGCCAACACATCAGGGGAACCTTTAGCTCGATAGGCACTCAAAGAAGGCCTGTCGCTGCAAGCTGTAACGTCAGACAAAGTTGAGCCTTATTGTGGGTGATAAGGGTCAGTCAGTCAGTCAAGAACTTTAATATATGGTCCTGAGGAGTTTAAGCCACCAGGGTGCCCACGTGGGACATCCTAGCAGCCGCTACCGTAGGCGACGCCCGAGTCGGGGCGGGAACGTGGTGGCGTTCCGCCAGTTCTTGGGCCCTCTGGACTGCCTTAAGTTGGTTTCGGAGATTGGGGCTCCTGAGTGCCTCCTCCCAGTCGGACTCACTGGTGAGAGGTCCCTGAGGTAACGCGGGACATTGCCAGAGCATGTGCGCGAGTGAACAGTACACTTCTGTGCAATCTGGGCACTGTGAATTTATGTCTGAGTTATAATGGCTGAGTCGGCCCCGTGATGGGTACGATCTCGTTTGTAACATTCTAAAGGCTACTTCTTGCGCGCGTTCGAGTTTTGAATGGGGTAAAGGGTATCGGCTTCTGTTGTGTCGGTAGTGGGAGGTAATTTCATGGAAGGTGAGTAGTGGGTCATTAAACTGTACGTCTGGGCCCAGCTCTTCGGTGGCTGATTGATCGTCACGGCGGGTCAGTTCTCGTGCTCGATCATGAGCCATTTCGTTGAGGTTGGGTTGTTGTGGGTGAACGTCTTTGCCCATGTGGGCAGGGAACCAAGAGAGGTAGTGCGAGCCCGTATATTTCCGTGTTTGTAAAATGCGGGCTGCTTCTGGAGCGATGTTGCCGGTTTCGTAAGCCCGAATGGCGGCGCGAGAGTCTGTGAAGACATTAGTGAGTGAGGGGTCGGTCATCGCTAAAGCTATAGCAACTTGTTCGGCTATGGCGCTTGTTGATAGCCTAACCGAGGCGGCTGAGCGTAGGGCTCCGTCGCCATCTACTACCGCGAGTGCGAAAGAGGAGGAGTTACCGTATTGCGCTGCGTCGACGAATGCGGTAGAGTTGCGATTCGCGGCGGTACGGTTTAGGATCGCGCGAGCGCGGGCCAGCCGTCTGCCTTCGTTGTGTTGTGGGTGGACATTTCGCGGAAATGGGGTTACCATGTAAGTAGCTCGGACAACTCTGGGGAGGGTTACTGCGCGTTCAAGGCAGGGGTGTGGGGACATGCCGGCCTCGCTTAGAAGTCGGCGGCCTGCCTTGGAGGAGGAGAGGCGGATCACTTGGGCCGTGGTCTGGGCCTCGATCACTTCATCGATGCCGTTGTGCATGCCTAGTTGGTCGAGACGGGAAGTGCTCGTGTTTTGAGGCAAACCAAGGACTTGTTTAATGCTTTTGCGCATGAGTGTGTTTAGTTTCGTCTTTTCTACCTTCGTCCAGTTGTGGGCAGAGGCGACGTAATTGATGTGACTCATTAGGAACGCGTGGTATATGCGCAGAAGGTTGGCCTCTCCAAGGCCTCGTCTACGACCCGAGACTCGCTGAATGAGTCGGAGCATGTTCTCGGTTTTAGCTGTGATATGTTTAATTGTTCTTGCATGACAGCCAGTGGCCTCGACGAGGAGGCCGAGAATGCGTATGGAGTCCACGCGGGGTATTCGCTGCCCATCTTTGGCGTGTAGCGCTATGGGTAGATCACCTAAGGGTGTTAAGTTACGAACGCCTTGGCGAGATTGCCGGTACAGTAGCAACTCTGATTTTGTGGGCGACAAACGAAGTCCAGTGTTTTTTAAGTAGGCTTCTGTGGTATTGAGAGCAGTTTGAAGGGCTTGCTCCAACTCCGCCAATGAGCCTCCCGGGCACCAGATGGTGATGTCATCTGCGTATATAGCATGGTTTATGTTTGGGATCTCGCGGAGTTTGTCAGATAGTCCCTTCATTACTATGTTAAAAAGGAGTGGAGAAATGACTGCCCCTTGTGGTGTCCCGTTGGAACCTAATGTGTAAGTGTCGGATGTAAGTTGCGATAAATGCAGCTGAGCTTTTCGATTTTGCAGAAAAGAACGAATGTACGCCTGGAATCTTTTACCGAGACCAAGGCTGGCAATGGATTCCAGTATAAAGCGGTGTGAGACGCTGTCGAATGCTTTAGTGAGGTCTAGGGCGAGAATGCCACGAACATCTCTCGTTTTTGAGTCGAAGATCTGTTTCTTTAGTAATAGCATGACGTCTTGTGTTGAAAGGTGCGGACGGAACCCGACCATGTTGAACGGAAAGAGTTCGTGATCCTCTATGTAGCGCGATACACGATTTAGGATGACATGTTC
This sequence comes from Rhipicephalus microplus, assembly GCF_013339725.1. NCBI lineage: Eukaryota > Metazoa > Arthropoda > Arachnida > Ixodida > Ixodidae > Rhipicephalus > Rhipicephalus microplus. The sequence goes on from NC_051169.1 coordinate 34,294,276, forward strand.
AGCTGCTTTTCCTATGCATGAGGTTAGGGAAATCGGGCGTAGATTGTCGAAGTTGAGTGGTTTACCTGGCTTTGAGAGAAGGATTACCGTGGCCGTGCGCCATTGTTCAGGTACCTGGCCAGTTTCCCACATGTAATTAATGTCTTTTGTGAGTAGTGTGATGGCTTGGTCGTCTAAATTTCGCAACAGGCGGTTGGTTACCTTGTCAGGACCGGGGGCTGATCTGCTGTTGAGGTTGTGTAATGCCTCCCGAATTTCTGACTCCGTGAAGGGTTCGTCGAGTTCGGGTATCGTTTCGCATTCTATTTCTGGGTAGTCGGTGGGTTGTGCTGTGTTTAAGGGGAGGTGACGTTTGGAGATTTCTTCAAGAAAGGATGAGTTTGTTCCTCCCATCTTTTTGTGCGAGTGTAGGAGCCGGTCTATGGCATGACTCTGGTTGTTTTTTGTTTCGCAGTCGTCCAGCATGTATTTTAGGAGGTTCCATTTACCCCCAGTTCGCATGCGGCCGTCGACCGCCGAGCAGAGTTCATGCCATTGGAGTCGTGTGAGCTCCGTGCAATATTTGGCAATGTCTTGGTTCAGTATTGATAGACGTTTTCGTAAGCGTCTGTTTAGTCGTTGTGTTTTCCAGCGCGCGAGTATTGACGCTTTTGCCTCGAGCAAATGTGCCAGATGTGGGTCCATTCTCGGGACCTCGAGTTCTGTTTGTATTGTTTTCGTTGTTTTGGCTATGTCTTCCTGAAGTGAGGTGAGTAGTTCGATGAATGTGTTGTATTCCTTTGTGTTGTTTTTGCGGAGGGTGCGGAAGGCATCCCAGTCCGTTAGCGTGAATGTACGGGGTGGGGCTGATGCGTTGGGTAGTTCGGTTCGTATGATGAAGTGATCGCTGCCCAGGTTTTCCTGCGTATTGGTCCAGGTGTGGCCTGTGACGTTACGGGTAAATACCAAGTCCGGCGTAGTGTCGCGTTGTACCGATGTTCCAAGTCTCGTAGGGAATCGGTGATCTGTGATGAGTGTGAGGGACAAGTCGTCAATTGCTCGCGTGAGGTTAGTGCCTTTAGCCGTTGCCTGGGGGTAACCCCATGACGGGTGGGGGGCATTGAAGTCGCCTGCTATAACAAGCGGAGAGTTTCGCGCGAGCGTTGTGGCTTTAGTTAAGAGCGCATGGAAGGACTGTCTGTAGTCTGACGGGGAGCTGTAAACGTTAAGGATAAAAACGCTTTGTTTTAAAAAACGGTTTGGTACGAGTTCGACGAGTATCGCTTCCAGGCGGCTGCGGGTGGGTAATACCTCATGTACTATGTGAGCAAATTTCTTGCTAATCAGCGTGGCTATACCTCTCTTGGTATCCCCTCGTTGTGAGATGGGGTGGTAACCCGATAATGTGAGAGTATCACAAAGGGTCTCCTGCAGTAATATTACGTGTGGCTTCTTGGGTTGCGCTTTAATGTACTGCAGCAGTGGGGTTTTACGGGTCGCGAAGCTAGCGCAATTCCACTGCCAAATTTCTAACGTGTTTTGGGTTGTGGAAGCCATGATGATTACATTGAATTTGGTGGCCCAGGCAGATTTGCCGTAGGATCCACAGAAACTACTGTTCTGGCTTTGGTTTTAGCTTTTATGGTGGCTTTTTGCTCTAGTGCTTCCACCCGGCGTGACAGCGTGTCGATGTTATCGTGGTTTTCTCGCGTGAGACGTAAGATTTCGTTTAGAGTGTCTTCTGGTGAGTCGCTGTCATTCGTGTCCGCTTCGCGGAGTGGTGGGGCTCTGCGTTTAGGTTTGCTAACATCTACAGTGGATGAGGGGGGATCTTTAGGAGCTGTGAGAGTTTGTATTTGGTGCCTCGCCTCATTTAGTTGTGTGGTGAGCTGTTGTATGGTTGCCCGAAGACCTGCTAGTTCTGCTCGTAGAGTTGTAACTACCTCGCTTTCATGCTCTGGCAATGAGGGCCGCGTTACCTTTGTGACTGGCGGCGTGCTCCGTAGCGGTGGTTTCTTCCCTTGGACTCGGTCCGCCCATGTCAGCTCAGCCTGGCGAGATGGGGAGTGTCTCCTGGAGCGGGAGTGGCTGCGCTGGGCACTGCGACGTCTCGCTGTCGGTGTGAGGGAGCGGCTTCGCCTGGATGTCGCATAGGTGCTCGAGGTGGCGCTGGAATCGCGGGAGCTGGCTCCACTCGATCCTCGGGAGCGGCTACGACCGCGTCGACGGCGTCGGCGTCGTCGTTGGCGTACGATGTACGGAACTTGAAATTTACGTTTGCAGTCCTTATCGGCAGTGGGGTGTGGTCCACCGCAGAGGGTGCAGTGGGGCTTACATTGGTGGTTTTCGGGTGGGGTTTTGAGTCCGCACTTTCGGCACCACGTTGTGTTAGGATTAGGGCAAACGTCTGCACGATGGCCGAGGCTGCCGCAGTTGTAACAAACTTCCGTGTGTCTGCGGAAAAGCGTGCATCGAACTATGCTCGCCCCGCAGTATACATAATTGGGAACTTGCATTCCTTGGAACAGGATGGTGACGGCTGTGGTGTTCTTGATGCGTTTCACCTCCAGGGCACTCGGGTTGCGCTTTGTGACGATCAGTTCTCGGAGCTGGGTATCGGTGAGGTCAATGTCAATGCCTCGGATGACGCCTTTGCACGTGTTATCGGGTGGAGCCGGATATACAGCAACTCGGTACAGAGTGTCTCGCAGACGTAGTTGCTGTACCGTGGTATAAGCTCGTGCGTTTCGTTCGATTGGGGTACACACTACAAAAATGTTCTGGGTGACATTTGGGCATATAGAGTCTTCCATGAGGTCTTGAGGAGCCAGGGCGGCGGCCATCGCCAGGGCTTGCTCAAACTGCACCGGCGTGATTTTAGCCACGTTGAGGCCATCTCGGGGCCTTACGATTATGCGATATGTGTCCCTCGGAAGTTGAGGGAGTCTTGAGGTAGCGACGAGGCGTTGGTACGCGCTTCTCGGTTCGGCGGTGCGGCCGCCGTCCCTACGTCTCCCTCGCGTACTTGTTGGTCTTGCGTCTTGGGATTGGTTAGCTTTGCTCTTGCTTGGCTTACGGTTGTACGCCGTAATCCAGCCTGGGCCATTCGCTTCTTCAGGCGATATTGCTTCGCCTTCGACGATTTCCATGATGAACGGGGTAAACTTGCGGGATAGGCCCAAGCCTACCCACCTTGGCTCACCGGAGCAAGGCTTAGCCCGCTAGGGGTAGCGAGGCAGCGGCGGCGTAAGGGTCTCAACAATTTTTACTGCTTTTGGGATCTCTTGAGGTGAAGCCGACCAATCAGTGGAAGCACTAGCTTGGTTGGAACTCAAAGAAGGTCTATCGCTGCAAGGTCTGACATCAGTCAAAAGTAAAGCCTTATCGTGAGTGATAAGGACCTCAACTTTTTGGCCACTTTTGCATCTATTGAGGTGAACTCAGCACATCAGGAAAATCTCTAGCTCGGTACGGTCTCAAAGAAGGCCTATCGCAGCAAGCTGTGACCTCATACAGAAGTTTAGCTTTATCGTGAGTGATATGAGTCTCAATTTTTTCGTTTGCTTTGGGCAACTATTGCGGGAAAGGCAACGCACCAGGGGCACCTCTAGTTCGGCAAAGACGCCGAGAAGGTCTATCACTGCAAGATGTGATGTGATACAAAAGATGAGCGTTATCATGGCTGATCAACCAAGCCTTTCAAGTTTAAACTTTTTCGACTGCTTTGGGCACCCAATGCTGTGAAGAGAACACATCAGGAAACCTTTAAATCAGGATGAACATGAAGTGGCTCGTAACGAACACACAGCTTTCAAGGAAAACACAGGGCCCAAGCTTTCTTTACTATATTGAGACAACCATTGCGGTAAAGCAACTGCATAAGGGGAAGAATTTCGTCGGTTATATCCTAATGGAACACTCATTCAACTTCAAAACCCCATGAATAGTGAATAGAAGGGTGTTTTTTTTAAATGAATGATCTGGACTCATTTTCGCATACTTTTGTGAAGCTGCAAATATTGTGGTGTGCTGTGTCGTTTTGCGGTGTACATATGCAGAGTGTCAGCACCCAACGAAACTTAAATGTGCATTTCATGTGAATGTGTATAAGACAAATCGTAATATTGTGGGATTATTACAGAGTACAATGTCTCAGCGGAATGTTTGTTCCACGGTCCCGTTAAACTAAACACCATAAAATAATACAAAAGCGAACTTTACTTTAATATCCAGTTTCTAACCTACAATCTCGTGCACAAAAGCACGGTCCAGTCATACCGTTGTGAGTGTGCTGGGTGGTGCTCTCGTTTTAAAATACAATAGCCCATAAAATACAACAGAGCGGCTATAAGGTATTTTCACTTAAGACTTAAGAGAGAAGTAGAGGGCGAAAGCTCTACAGCCCATCCTCTGTGTGAAAATAGTCGTGCAGTAAAGCTCATTTATTCGCAGCAATTTTTTTGCGGTATTCCTTGCACTAACCCTTGCCGCCCTCTTTAGTACCAGCAGCCCTTCATCGACACGTTGCCTTGGCTTCGCGAGCTCGCCTTCCGGAGTCTCCGCTGGTACGCTGGCACTTGGTCTCCGCTTCCCGTGCTCGCAACAGTGCATCTTCGGCAGGGTGGCGTCTATACAAATGGCTTCTGAGCTCAAGTGATGTCTTGAACCCACTGCTAGATTTCAAGTGCGCGCGCTTAAACTCGATTGGTCAAAGCGAGATCACGTGTCCTGTCGGGTCAGCCAATGGCGTTTTAGCAAACGCCTCGTGATGCGAATCCACCGCTAGAGTTGAAGTGCGCGTGCTCGCACCCGGCAGTTCCAAGCAAGATCACTTTCCTGTCGAATAAGCCAACGGATTGTCAAGAAATGTTCGGCGGACGCTGGCTACTACGGCACAGGCTGGCGAAAGCTCCTTACCACATGCACGTGCTACACCTCGCCAGTGCTTGGCACGCCCTTTCCCCCTATGCGTCGTCTTCCGTCATACGAACGAGACGTGACGCCGATATACAACGCATGTGTGGTTCAGGGCCCACGCTATAGAAAAAATTCAGCTGTTCTTTTCGGACAGTGCAAGGGATCAACGGTAAATGTTCCAGACTGCGCTTTGTTGATCGCTGTACAGCAAAACAGCGTACAAATATTGGTCAGAGTTTAATGCAGTTACTTTATCATTAGTAAATCAGGGAAGAGCCAGACATTCATTGCACATATCTATAATAAAGTAAAGCGTTATCTCAATTTTTTCCTCATGTGAAAAAACACGTAAGAAAAGTTGCGGGGCTAATTCGTGCACTTAAACTCCCCTCAGTAATGGCTGACGCAACGACCAATGAAAAACTGTATCGCTACATCTGATGGGAACATGAAGACAAAAACATGACAGGACGGGTGTTCTCCTGATGCAAAGACCAATATGTGACAACAATTATGGGTATTTGGTAACAAGGATGGCTCGATGATTTTTTATGGCATGGAACCCGCTATCAGAGAGTTCCTTCAGGGCCAGGTATACGCTCGTCACTCATGTGCTGTGTTTGGAATTTCTTTGCTGCTCTTTATGCAGGGACTCGTGTACAACGTAATAAGAGAGAGGCAGCTATTCCTGAGCTGTCAGTGCCCCTTATATGCAGTTTACAGTAACTATGGTATGCCAAACTTGCCATTGTAAAATTTTCTTCGTGAAATGCTACAGCGTGTTCGGACGATTCTGGGACATTTTTGCCCACGAGACGAACTGCTTCTCAGCTACTGCCTACACCATTCACGTATCCTTACGTACTTCATTGAGATATTTCGGAAAATCTGCATCAACTCGCAGTTTACTGTCGAACTCAAGCTGTTTAGTTCGGTAATTATTTCAGCAAGTTTTAAGGAGCTGTATGACATCAAACTTGGCCCACAAAAAGGAAAAGCAATCAGGTACGCCCATTCTCAAAGTTCAGATGGTTGTTTTATAAAGCAACCATTGTTGGATACCAAGCTTCATTATGCATAGCTTACCGCAACACACCAGAGATCTGAATTTCACGTAGCGAGATCCTATTTGTATTCAGTTGTAGAATTGCCCATTGAAAATCAGTGTCCCAACTTGTAACAATATAGGAATGGACATATCCACCCAAAGGTTTGGTTGGACAAGAAAAACTCTTATCCTGTGTGCCCCGTCTTGCGAGTAAATGACTATAATCAATCAGTGGGCGTCCTTGGATCCGACGTTTTCTCAAGTGGATTTGTGTTCAAGCTTTTAACATTGCTGCGAAGATAAAATACTACTGATAGAGACAGCTTCAACCACACACCGTGTTCTACAATATTCTTTTGAAGCTTCCATGTTTGGGACCTCTGCCTTGTCAGAATTTCTGTAGTGTAAATATGTACACTCTAAAAAAATATTGAGTAAAAATGGAGTCTATTAGTCCCACAACAATAATCGTCATCAGGCTTGCGTGCGCTTTTTTTCTTGAAAACTCGGCGCTGGCCACTTTCCTTTCGAGAATGCAATGTAACCCTGATAGTGGGCATGTCGATCGTGACCGTAATGTACCGGGCGTGGGGCGATAGTGCAACGATCGAACGCAATATCGATGACGATTATTGTTGTGGGACAAAAAGACATCCTTTACTCGCTCTTTTTTTAGGGTGTAGTTGTCGTTTGAACAACGTATAGCTGCATTGTATTGTCTATCAATGGACCTTCAATTACATAGAGCAACGCCTCTCACCGCCTTTTTGAGTACAACAAGCACGCGCGTACAGAGAAGAAGCACTGGACAAGTTGAGACAATCCACTGGGGGGCGCTCCCGGTTGTAACGAGGGCATGTCAAACTTACCTTTTTGAAAGAGTCTACACATGCGCACACAGAAAAAAAATCCTCCCTGCTTTATAGTTAGATGAATATTGTCGCTCACCGGCTTTTTATGCAGTTTATTGCCAAAGAGCATTGTTACGTACTCGGTGGCTAGACGGCCGCCAGCCGAAAAAAACGGACGACTCAAATTTTGCCAGGAAGACAAATCGAAGTTTATTCATTCTGCGCTGAGTTTTTTTTTTTTATTCCTTGGCAGCCACTCGGAGGTTAGATGGAAAGAAAACAAGAGAACACAGCAAGCAGCGCAACCAATCTGACGGCCCCTACGTAGAATACGGCAAGCACTGGGAACGTTACAACTCGTCCAAACTTACCCGTATCTGAATGCATTAAGAAGGATGACGCTTCTTCAACGACTGGAGATGAGAACAGGTAGCCAACGCGGCATCAAGTTTGTCCAAGCACTGCACTGAAAGTTTTCGCATGGTCACAACACATTTTCTTGGGCTTCAAACGAGCCAAGACGCCGGGGTGCATGATGTGTGGACCGTTCAGGTAACCATCACTAAGGAAGGAAGGAAGTATGTTTATTTACAGAAAGGCAGAGAGGTCGGCCTGAGCGATAGTTTGCTCTAGCCTGCTACTCTACACTGGGGGAAGAGAAAAGGGGAAAAGAAAGATTAATAGATGACAATGGTGAGATAGAGAGGTGAGTATGTAGTGTTCTTTCTAGCTGAGACACATTTTATAGCCACGCACATAGTCCGGTTGTTTCTAAAAAGGTAATAACTGCTCTTGTGACCGCAGTTGCACTGTTGGTGTCTAGCCAAGGGCCCAACATGGTCTCATCAGTTAATGACCTACTGCGATATTGTTCAGTAGAAGAAATCAGTGTTTGTCGTTCACGTGCGTATGCTGGGCAGACACAAAATATGTGCTCAAGTGTTTCTGGCACATCACAGTGTTCACAATTAGGACCGGTGTCACTGCGACCGATGATATGTCCGTAACGTCTAGTGTACGCTACACCAAGACGAATGCGGTGGATCATACTTGTGAGTTGCCGTTTCAATTTAGGAGGCATGCGGAACCTCATTTCCGGGTCCCATTTGTGAAGTCGCTGGTGTCACCGTTCCGGTTTGGTCCAGTGCTGAAGTGTGTAGCTGCGCATCACGCAGCGAAGCAGGGCGTTCGTGTCAGCTCGTGAAAACGCAATGCGTACTTCAGGGGCACTGCTTAAGGCATTTTTAGCTTGAGCGTCTGCCTCTTCGTTTCCCATCACTAAAAAATTGCAGTGGGTACTGCGTAGCTTCAGCCTGGAGCAAGCCCACGAATGGAAAGGCCAGGAAGAGGATACGTTCACACCGGGTATCACACGCCGTGCGTCATTTGACTCCCGAGCATGGGAAATGGCAGCAGGCGCCTGGAGCAGGGTTGATCTCGCCAGCTGGTACCACGGGATCAAAAATGGTCTAGTGAACGAGTGGCAGGAACGCAGTAGCTACGTCACAAGCAACCAAGCGCCCAGTTGAGTTCAGTAGGAGCATATTACGCGAAAGTGCTGAAACCCGAACACAAGTACAAAATAAAAGTACTTGCGCCAAGCTGCATGCAAACAAACGCAAAAAAAAACGCTAGCAAGTACGGCTAAGGCAGCCACCACTGGCATGGTGTTAGCCTTCCTTGTGCCGCACTGAAAAATTGAGTGGTTAAGTGTTAAACTTTACTGCATGTAGCCATCATTTCTTGTTTCACATATAATATCTTTACCTCCCGCTTAATCCCTGACCCACTCTAATAGGCGCAACGCCAGGAGACAAGAAGAAAGCAATTTCCTTTCCATTGCTCACTGCGTCGTACGCAACTTCAGTTGAACCCTCTTTGTAATCATCCAGAGCTCTGCTCCGTATAGGAAAGCACCGATAAGTTGCAACTGTTATCGAGCGAAATCAAGAAAAAGAAGTGGTTATTGGAAAGGCACTCAGCGTGAGGGCTAGAAAATCACTTGTTAAGAATGACGGACAGTATTCCAAGAGAAGGCAAGCGGTAAGGGGGATACAGAAAGTTGGGTGGGCAGATGAGATTATGAATTTGCGGGTGTTAAGTGGCAGCAGCACGCACAGGACCGAATTCTCTACATGGCGGGAGATAGGAGAGGCCTTTGTCCTGCAGAGAACGTAGTCGGGCTGATTATGATGAAAGGAGAGGGATCAGTTACAAAAACGAAGAGCCTTTCAGATAACACGAAAGTATAGTAGACTCTAGAAGTGGGGCTCATACCTACACTGGGGGATTGACCGATAACTGGTTGGTTTGTAAAGTAAATTATGGAGTTAAAGTTCAAACTTTAGTTAGCACAGGACTCTAAATGAAAAAAGTAGAACACAGACATTAGAGTTCAAGAAATTAGTCCATAAATCTTGAGGGAAAAAATTGGACTGACAGAACTTTTTCTTAGCCTTGAGAGGCGAGGCAGCGGGCCAGTAGGGTGGTTTTTATGGCTAATCTCATGTCGGAACCACAAAAAATTAGATTTTATAACTAGGGCTCCGTGTTCTTGGATTGATGTGAAAAATCTGATAAAAATTCGCTGGTAATATGTTTGACAATTCGTATTATCTGAAAGCCTCGAAAGTTCACAACGCCCTCTGAACATTCTGGTTGATACATATTGTCACGTGCAGTAGCGAGTAACAGGGAGCGAAACACTTCTTGCCGACCTATGCCTTAAGGTCAGCTGAAGCTTGACTGTCGTAATCACGGGCATGATCTGCACTTCTCGCGATTACGCCGGCAGCCTCATTCGGAAGTAGCGTGAACCAGTGTCGCGACCAAGTCTCGTTTTCAAGGGCTGCTCTAGTACACGTTCTCTCAAAGTTAACGAGATACATTGTGCTTACTGTCTGCCTTGAAAGTTTGCATGTATCTGCGCATGTCATAATTGTCATTGCGTTCAAGGTTATGCTGCTGCATCTCTTTTAGCTTCAGTTCTACTTCTCGTTCTTTAAGTCGTTCGGAGACTGCTTTCCAACAATCTTCGATTTCATCGTATTTCTCTCCGCACTTGGTTATTGCTTCAATTTTTCAGGCTTCCACATCGATATCTGTGCTGGGATACTGAGCTCTTCGGCAGTAACAGTAGGTTAGGTTTCGTTAACGGCATGAGAATCATGACGGCTGTTAGCAAGTGCTACTCGGATACCTGCTACCCATAATTAGCAAAGTCAGCAGCAAGGAACCTCAACTACCAAACAAATGCCGTTAATTCTCCCATAGAAGTAAAGAAAGCCATGATCTTACCAGACCAGATGCCAAGGCCGCCTTCGACGAGCGCTCCGTACCGCTGCCACCACTGCCACCAGCTGTTAGGTATTCGGTGGCTAGATGACCGCTTCCCCAAGCAACAGACGAAGATCGCAATGCCATGAAGACAACTCCCTGTTTATTCATTCTGTGATGTGTTTTTGAGTGCTACAAATCCAATCGGGAGGGGGGTGGCAGGAAAGAAAAAGGAAACAAGATAATACAGGAAGCAGGAGGCAATCTTATCTGATGGCCCAAACCCAAAATGTAGCAAGCACCGCGAACGGTACAGCATCAGTATGCCAATACATTGCGTAATGGGAATGTATGCCTATATAATGCCCGCCAAACATGCAGATAGGTCGAACAGTCGCACTACGGTCGTATATGGTGGTGAGATACGAACATGATGGCGAGACATAGCACCAAACCTTACACTTGTGCAATATAATCAACAATGCGGGTTCAATATAATCAACAATGCAGGTTCAATATATTTCACATAGTCACTAAATGCTAGATTCGCTGTACGACAGGCTTTAGTATATTCTGTAAGCCCTGGGACTATCATTCGAGAGCTCTGTACGATAATTTAGAGATCCCTAACGTGAAGGCGTTGCACAGCTTTTCGTGGACAGCTGCCAGCCCAGGGTGGATCGATATATCGCTTGTATGTGTCGAAAGGCCCAAGTGAGGTGCAGTTCATCGTCCACTCTTCATCCGCTAGCGGCCAGTGTATACTGATGGCGAGAAGCAGCACCGAATACTGTTTCACATGGGGCAAAAACAGATGGCCAGGCCAGACAGATGGGCTTTACTTGCACGATTCATCCCCAGAAGGCGACAAAGAGAATAAAACCTGAAGGTGAAACATTATGGACGAAGGGGCAACGTGACTGCAGGACAGGGTTATCTGGAAGACTGTCCTGCCCACCCAAGTGGCACAAGCTGGACGTAGAAAGTAATGTAGGTATGGACATGACATCCACTGCATAATATCGAAGGTCAAAAAGCTGTAAGAACACGAAGATTTTATGTTCAGGCGTCATGCAGATACACAAGGTACGAACAGCAACGTAACTTTATGAAGGACACGATATCCGAGACAGCGCAGAATGTCTGCTCTATGTCTAGTAGAGCATCAGACGCAATACTCGAAAGTAGTGAGTGCAAATACGATGGGCGAAAAGGACGATTTTCTTGAGGGTTGATTAGCTTAATTTAGTCATAATTGTTACACTACAGTAAAAGACAGCAATGTATTTCATATTTACTCTGATATAACTATACGTGCAATTTATATGATCACGTGTAACAAAGAAAGGAGACTCTTGGGAAAACTTTTGCTTATTCGCAGCTGGAAACTCGCACTCATAGCATTATTACCTTGGGTCAGCAAAGGAGGGCTGAATAGTCATGAGGCATCTCGTGCAAGGATCACATACAACGTGGCCTTCATTGACAAAAAAATATCCCACTTGCCACCTTGCCTAAAGATGGTGCTGACTATCGCTTTTAAGGACTGCGAGTACAGAGATACCAAACTATCGTCAAAGTTTGACTGCCAGATCATTAGACGGGCACAATGAAGGTTGTGGGACCAGATCCCACTGGTGCAAAGGGTGCTTTTTCGCCCCGTTGAATTCCTTGGAACTTATCTTATACCAAATCACACTGCATGCAGTCAAGGAGAAATAATGTTATCTATGCTTTCTTTGGGTGGATTGACTCTTCATTCATTTGGTAAAGTAGGTAACTTGACTTTAGGAAGACACTGAATATGACGAAAAGAAACGTCTGCTTAGCAAAGTAAGGGTAATTTGCTTTCTTTTTTTTTAGCTGTTCGTGTATTTGCTTTGGGTATAATGCCACAAATGTTTGTGTGCGAATATATCCTCCTCAAATAGAGTGCACCAAGCCTAGTAATGGGCCACCTTTCTGACCTTGAATTATGATTTATCTTCCAAGCGTGTGAGCAGAGGTGCATCCGACTTAGCGAGAACGTTGCTGACGACGTTGCCTTACGGGTGCGCTCAGCATGATGGATGGGGGTGGACATTGATGCATCACAGCTTTGCTGGTGTTGACCTAGAGTCAAGCTAAGACGGCTCGTTTGCCCCACGGGGTCTGACAACTCCCAAAGTTTTTCTGGGACACGTGGCTGTCAAGAAAAACAATCGTGAGCAATCATTGCGCTGCCACGATTGTAAGGAATAATAGACGAAGAATGAATGAATGCAAGGAAAGTATCCAGTACCAGCACCGCAAGTATAACAACCCATGGAAGGCACAAGAAAAAAGGTGTGTATGATGCCGTGTTTCAATGCCCCGCGCGGGATGTTCACGCTAAATCTATCAGGCTTTTGCAACTTTTTCTTCATTCACTCGGTAGAGGCTGCTGACCTTGCGGTAGCTACCGTACACGAAGCAAATGTAGGAGGCATGTTCAGATAACGTCGGAAGACGCCAGGCACAAAGCTTCCGACTGACGTGTCAAGATTTTCCTGCCATAGCTTTGAGCTTTCCTTGCGTGAAATGTGGTGCGTGTGCGCGACGACCTCTATAACCTCTATAAAGTATAGATCGTTATCACAGGTGTGATGCACGGCATTAGTGAAATAAATGAATTTTCATTCTAATGAAAACAGCATATGTCAGAATAATAAACTTTGCTGTGAACACTAATAAACAAACGCAAAAGAACAAAAAAAAGGAACCCAACGTCCGTTACGACATAAGAAAGTAAGAAAGAAACAAAGAAAGTAAGAAATAAACAAAGAAATAAACAAATAAGCAAACAAATAAGCAAACAAATATGAGCAAACAAATATAAGCAAACAAATATAAGCAAACAAATATAATCAAACAAATAAGCAAACAAATAAGCAAACAAATAAGCAAACAAAGAACGAAAGAAAGACTCCAGGACATCCTGTGAAAAAAGAACACTGAAGTGCAGAAAGGTAACGCTTTTGAGGTTTCGGCGCAGATACCTATGTTTTGTTCGTGTGGTCTTTTCTGTAGTATCGCTTATATCCGCCATGTATATGCCTATATATACTGGCTATCCTTTCTGAACATTTATACAAATCATTTTGCCCAATCACTCGCCAACTGTTCATCGAATGCCACGCAACATTCTCACCCAGCCGTCACTTCCGCATTGTCAAATGCTTGATGATTCATTCGTGAATTTAAACAACAATCTCACTAATTCATGCGCTTGCTTTGAACACATTTCTTTAAGCTTTTCTAGTTAGACATGCTTATCTTTTGTTAGTTGCTTCCATTTCCTAAGCGAAGCTTTCCTAACACTACAAGCGGAACGCAAACGTGCGTTCCAAATATGCTGACACCAGCAGAGCCAGAACCACAAATTTCTTTAAACGAAAGAATCTATAAATAGAAGTAAAAAACATGGTGGTGCACAAGCTCTTTTTTTTTAATGCGTCAAGAATGGCGACATCGTCACCATTTTCAAAGTGGTTCGCACATTTCACCGTTGTCTTTCACCATTACCTAAAGAATGCATGACTCACTTTGATGCGCAGTTTTTTGCTCCTTTTGATACTGAACTTTCGTACACATTGTGTTAGTGCAAACAAAAGATACGGTCATGGCAAAAAAGGCTCGTTCCCCCAAGTGGCACAATTGTCAAAAGTGGAGGAGCGAATTAGCAACGCCGCCAGGTGGCAAAATGCGAGTCCTACCTGTTGAGGTCGCATGGCTGCCCACGTGTCGGCGCATCTCTCACTTTTGGGGTATGTCACGTGCACTGGTCTTCCATTCCCGCTCCCAAGTCACCTTGCGCATATCTCGGACGAGTTTCAACTAAACCGAATGTTTGGAGCAGTGCCTTCACCGCGTGGCATTCCGATGCGGAAACCTTTGGCCGGCGGCAAAATTTGGTACCCGAGGAATTCGCCTCGCCATCTCGTTTTCCACCCACTTCAGCCGCCTGGTGAAGAGTATTCCTTCGTTTTCCACGCTCCCGCTCATCCGCTTTGGCCGCCACGCCTTCAGTGGGAATGCGCCTGCAACCTGTAACCATTCATTTACATGCGTACATTGTTCGTTCACGTTCGCATTAACTATCGTAACTTCACTGTTTGCTTCTGATGTTACAGCAGATATATATGTCTACGATAACCATACCGAGACGTCCAAGCGTATTTCATTAAACGCAGAAAAAAATGGAGGGACCCTAAAGCTTCACCTTTAGGACTTGAACGCGATAGAGATATCCTGTTCCTAGTGCCTACTTCAAACACTTAGTGCATAAAACCTGTTCGAATTTGCTATGCACCCACGCGGCCTCAATGTAATAGGCACAGTAGCGCGTGCGCCTTTATTTGTTTGTGGGGTACCAGCTTTCAACCACGCAGCCATTGTGAAAGTCCCGCATTTTGACGCACGTTGGCAAGGGATGCTTGTACCACGCATTATTACTGCAATACTTTGTGTCCCATTGTGAAGCATGAAAGCTACTTTCACTGCATTTCCAAGCAGAGGAAATTCGTTTCACAATTTTCACAAGCAGAGGCGTAGCCATGTGGTAGAACATCCGCTTTCCACGCAAACGACCCGGGTTCGATCCCCGCTTGGACCTAAACAACCCTGGTTCGGTGCCCACTTTGCTCCAGTATTTTATTAGTTTATTTCATTTGCATAGTTTTCGATTTTTCCGTCACGCATAAGATGATTTTTTGCTCACAGCCAACGACGACACCACCGCCGCTGCCGAAATTCTTGTGAAACGAGCTCTTTAACACTATGGCGTTAAAAAACCAGTACTTATCAGCACTGAATTTGTATCTCATTGGTGGCAAAATCAGTAAGCAATTTTTCGTTTTATTGATAAACATGGTACTACCCGGAGACTAGTAATACAATAAAAAATTAACTGCTGAGGACAGGAGGCATATTGCGTGAAACGAATGGAGATATCAGTCGAAAGTGTCGTCATAAAATTCCTTCTCCTTTGACCACTTTATAGAGGCTGCGTTACAAAGTTATAAGTTAATAAGCGAAATCAGAATAATAACTTCCTTCTGAATTGAAAACATTTCAAACTACAGTCCTCAAGCGTGAGATTAGTTGAACTGGCGCGCTGGTTTGGGTTTTAAGCTTACACACACTACTATTTTCGCTACGCACGTTTTATTTATTGTGTGGCTTAATTTTGTCTGCCGCCGTGATACGCTATATATTGAGGAAGTATTTTTAATGTGCAATTGACACTTGAGAAATATTTCTAAACAAATTTTCTGTAACACCTTGCATTCATCTTACCATGTCGACTTGAGGTGAGTAAGGTGGTTAATTGAAAACCCAATACATCATGCTTGTGCAATAGCACTTGGTATGTGCACTTGATGGAGAAAACCAGCTGCTAATCAAACTAAGATGCGAAATATGCAGTCGCAATACACCCGACTTTAGGTGTCGTCCAATGATTTTAACAGCAGCTCGAGCGCATGTACACAGGATGGAAACAAGCATTCAACACAGCCGCACGTCTAGAAGTTCCGGCTATACAAATGCGTATTTTGCTTCAGAGAGCTGTGCATTTCTTTCCACACTTTTATTGCCCTTGAGCTACACAGTATGTCGGTCGATGGCTCTCTGTGACGTTGTAGCGGCAAAAGGTCTAAGCTCGGGAGCAAAGGTATTGACACAGGTTGTCCTTTGTTGGGGCACTACGAAAGGGGGAATTCGTGCACACCGCGTGTGAAGCTTCGTGCCATGTTAAAACATAGACATGTGCAAATAGTTACGGCTCTTCTCGAGACAGAGATGAAACCCTTCGAAGCTTCGCCCCACTCATCATAAACCACTCCGTAGATTTTTGCGATTTTTTGTGATACCCGGCATCACGGTCGCGCATCAACTTTCTATCCTGGAAAGCTTAGAATTTGTCATAACTATTAACTCGGAAGTGACTAATGTTTGTTTTTTTTTCAACTGCGAAGTAGTGAACGTAATCTTTTTGCGAGTTATACAGATGAAGATACGTGAAAGCAACGCGATAGAAAGTAAAAGTGTTGATGAACAGCAGACCTCAACAACATAGGCGTACAATTTCTATTGCCTAGTCACCAGCGGGCATCTATTTGTACAATGATTCATGCAATCTCTGGACCCACTGAATAGAGCCCACTGACTAAAGCGCACTGAATGGGACAAAACAGCACGCAAATGGGATTTCTGTGAAAACATGTTTTTTTTTTCTTTATGTGGCTTTCTTCTTCATAAACACTCATGTAGCCGAAACTACTGAAAGAGAAACTACCGCGTTCATCGTAGAGTATTTATTGCTGCCGTCCATTGCAGCCATGAGCATAGTATTGGTTGAGATATTACAAAATCTGAAGACCAAGGTCGACCATGCACGAATTAGATTGGGCCTTTGCTTATGCTGCAGTTCTCATGGCAACGCAGGTTATGTGCAGATTTCATTACGGTAGGTCAGCAAGAAAAGGCAGTGATAGTAGAAGTCGCGGAAGGGAGGCAGCCAACAAACAAGCGTTGACCTTTAGCTACTGGAGTGGGTCACAGGCTATCCGAGTTATTGCAGGAAGCTGGAGATATGGAATGGCTGAATTGGTCGCGGTGCTGCAGAGAACCAAAAACCACTAATGACGGTCGAAGCCAAGCACAAGTGAGCCTACACGGCAAAGGCGTCGCCCCATTTCGATTCGAGAAGTGATCCGTCACTTTCGCTTGCCTGTAGTATTGGTATTACGACTATCCATCATCTTGTGATCACAGTATTTTCTAGAGCCCTTCGAGACGTTTTTTCAGATTTACATTAGTGCAAGCTATAGTCATTTTGAGCAAAACGTTTTCTTACGACGTAAAAATGCGGTACAATGAAATCGGGAGACGCAATGAAAAATAAGAGTTGCTCGTGGTTGTTCACACCATTGCTTCCTATAACTGTTTTCTTGAATATAAACTGCAATGAAGGTAGTGGACATGCGGCTTAGGTTGACCAAGAGAGTCGAGAACGACGATGAAGAGCGATCGTCACCACTCCTGCATTTAAAACATCCTCGCTTGAAAACAAACATGCCTTTACCCAAAGAGCTTTAAGTACACCAGAAAAAATGCAAATTTACAAAACAGGCTTTATTTTATAAACGAAGAATATTTAGCGGTCACCATTGCGAAGAAAATTATTGCGTTGGTCACCTTATCACAAAAAAGTGCCTATGATGATGTATGCTCTACATATGTTCCACTCTTTATAGTCAACATATGTTTGAATTTTAACGTACGAATGGGTTCGAACTATATACGCATTTATTTAGCAACTCAGGTCAAGAAAAAATAGGGTTGATGCCTCTGTTATAGAAATCGACGTAAAATCTATCCTTACAGGAATCGAATGTGTACTGCACATTGATATAAAAAAGCTTGTACAATGTCTGTTGGTGTTCGTTAGCTAAAGCACCATTTAAAGTGAATGCACCCAAGCTGTCGCTTGGTAAAACATTTTTATCCGACTACTAACGTCTGTGATGAATGATTAAACAAACCTTTGTAGTAGCTGTAGTAGTCAACTGGGAGAGCACCACATGGGAAAGCAATGATATCGTCCGTAGAGAGTCGCTGACTGGACGCAGAGGTAGGTCTGAGGTCTTCATATTGGAGGTATGTTTAGTTGCAAATGAGCACCTCTGCTGAACTAGTAATTGCCATGAGCGTTGCGTCTCCTCTCTATCTCGTCTGCGCTATTTCTCGAGACGAGGGTCAGCGGGCAACGCCCTGTTGCAGCCAGGTGAGGCAGGCGCATGTCGCAGAACTATCTTTTATACAGATGACTTCTGTGATCGAGGCTGAGCCTTCGAACACCTTCGCCACCTCGCGGGGGAGAAAGACGCAGACAAAATTGGACTTCTTTCTGAAACGCACAGAAGGGGATGGACGAACGTGTAGCAACAAACTCAGTGTTTTCGGAGCTAATCGCGGAGGCCATGGTCATGATGCATCACCAGATTTTACCGCATCCAGGCGCCGACATGATGCCTCCGGTGATGAGCACTGCAAAAGAAAAGTCTGATATATATACCAGGCGAGTTTGTAACGCCTACAGAATCTCTGAGCGTGGCGCAATGGAAAGCGTGCCCGGCATATGTTGTCGCGGACCGAGGACCGAGAGGTCGTGTGTTTGTTTTCCAAAGGCGGAGTCTTTTCTTTTGTGTTCTCCGTAGTTGCTTCATAGTGTGCATTTTTTTTTCAACATTATTACCGTGACAGAAATACAACAATCGTCATCGAAGTCTTCGTAGACCCCGGCATGAAATACTTTCTTGTTAAAAAAAGATGAGAGATTTATGGACGATTAAGGGCGTTAACAGTCAGCATTAGGGCACCATACAAATACGGAGGAAAGGGAAAGTGAAATATTCGCCTCTGTTTAACAGAGAGTTACTCAACGTAGAACAATAATGATGATGAAGACGACGCAATAGTGATTTGCGAATCAAAGGGAAAATGTGGCCCATGAGCCCTTTTTGATTCGCATGCGTAAATTTATCGTGGGTATAAGGATACCTGAAAATATTTGATCTATTATGCAGGAATATATGATTGTAAAAACACTACAGCTGTAACGCAGTGCAAGAGAAGATGACTTCAGTATTGCGGAGGAGTCGACAGCGCTTTTACAGACAAAATATTGACGCTTTTGATCACCGTTGCATTGGAGCTTGAGTACTTGCGCATTATCGGCGCTATCAGTGACTATGTGGAAGGACAGCGCCCTATTGCTGCACGATTCACTGTATTTAAGCAATGAGTGCAAATAGCTACAGAATGAATGAATAAAACAATGAAACAGCTTTAACTACGTCCAGCAGGACGTGACAATGCCGCGCATTAAGTCAGACAGGCTCCTAAAGGCGTTACTGCCCGAGAAATACAATTAAAAATGTGTGGACAAGGTTCAATTTTTAATGCGAGAAATGAAAGCCCACTCAATTCCTGAAGGGAAACCACGATAACCTAATTTCTCAGCGATCCGCGTCTACCTGGGTCATTTCTGAATGGCCCTGGGTATGCGTCAGTTTCCATTAAATTATTCAGTCTTTTTGTTGCTCTGGTTACACCTACGTAGCTGAAATTGGTATCGCAGATGCTGCGTTGAACTAATGTGTACGTATACACACTGTTATGCTATAGGCTATTTCCTATCCGGTGGCGCATTAGTTTAGGAGTGCTCTGAAGCGCTGTTGAATAGAGATAATCTATAAGGACATGTTGTAGTGCTTATGACAAAGATTTCGATAAAAGTGTGATGTGTCAGTGCCCAAAACTTTAAGTTTCAGCATTCTAGGACCAAGTATCATTTCGGGAGATTTTCGATCTGACTTGGAAGCGGCGATATTATTTGGCATCAACAGAACTTATGGGTCTCTATTCGCAAAATCACCTTATGCTGAAAATGTTCTTTGAAAATTATTCAAACAATTGTGATACAGGACATATCACCAGATAAGCCCGCAGGCTCGTTGTAAAGAACAACCTTGAAATACAGGTTTTGAAAATCCGACAAGTAAATATATAGACTGAAACTAAATTAATTGTAAACTAAGATAGTATGAGAAATACAGTTTATGATAATTAGGTGCGAAAATTCGGGCGTTTAGAGATAAGCAGCTGTGCTGTCGAAAGACGAAATTTAGAGCCGTGAATGTTAGGACGCACAAATTCACAAGAAAATTCTACTGCTAAAACTCTTTGCCATGGTATGCTGTAGTCAGTCATAATACTGCGCACATTGATATGAGAGCCAGTAAATCCATGATAACCAAATATTTCATTACTAAGTATCGGATTTGTATATATCAATTTTAAAGAGATGGAACACACGTTCAAAACAGGATGACTGAAATTGGTATTCAGCCCACCACCTCTACTATATATCGAAGCTGCAGTCCAATGGCAAAGCTCTGCAAAGATGTCATTAAGGTTCTCGTGAATGTTTTGAAGCACAAGCATTCCAGCAACAGCTATTCGTAATAAAAGTATTCTTGAATAATCGCCTTCCCGACCCTATTTTTTATCTTGGTGCCATCCGCAGTGAGAGGTTGCCGCAAGCTAATCTCACACTACATTAACCGTCGACACCTGACAGCCCTACTGTACTGTCAATCCTTACTCGTTTACACTGAAGAACGATCATCTCTGATCGGATACTATAACTAGTGTGAAGAGAGTGACTCTTTCGTAGCTGCTGTAGCATAACATCTGTCATACACAATCATCACTGTTTTACGCAAACCCAATTTGTTTTCTCCAAACTTCTTTCAGCATTGTATAGCACTTTCAAGGCGAGCAGCTCCCAGAGAAGCCTTACATATAGCAGCCGGGCTGCAGCCCATAACCCACAGGGTGAGGCTTATTAACGTCAGAAATGGGCTTGCCACAAATTCAGCTATAACTACACGGCCAGAGCGGCCTGATGTAAAATCTAAGCTATGTGAAGGAGAGGGTTTCCATACTTGTCCAGAGAAATGAGCTAAGTCTTGCGACAGGTGCCCACCGGCAGCTTGGCAACGTTGCTCCCCTTTGCCTTCGAGACGTCTTTGGCACGTGTCGCATTCGCTGCCTGCTCGTTAGTGGTGGACGCTTTAATCAATGTGATCGGACAGTAGGCCCGCTGGGCGGAGGGGAGAGGGGGGTATGTACCAGCGGGCTCCTCACGTCAGTCTGCCATCGCGGGCCTGTTTCTCGCCACCTTTGACATTTGAATGTGCGCGGGCTGTCTGGGTTCACTCGTGGTAAAGTTCCAGCATCTCATTTGGTGGTTACAGCTATTCTGCCAGTTGCGCCGATTTATCATTGCTAAACTGGTACACATATGCACAATTTTTTGTAACACAAAAAAGTACCGTCTGGCATAATTTTAAGCTTTAGTATGTATTGATTGGCTTTTGAGATGAACTATACTGTATTTATTAGTCCTTTATCGAAAACCCAAAGGGTGCAGTTTCCAAAATACTGTAAAATGGTATTTTGATTCCCTTAAGAGCCTTCATGCAGACATTACTGGTTAGTAGTTACACTTTACATTTTCTCCCAGCGCGGCCTCGGGCCCATTCAAAAATATTAGTTCAACAACAGGGTTCAACTAACATTTAACTAAGTTCACGTGTGCGTATGCATGTGTCCGTTTTGTAAGTATGCACGCAAATTGAAAATTGTCGGGATGAAGGCGGGGGTTGTGCGGAACCCACCCCCACTATATTCATGCCCTCGAAAACGGTTGCATAGGTTGTAAGCTTGCTGAAAATCTCAAGTAAACGGCAGGCAAGCTGATGAGTATAAGGTGCATTAACTCCTTTATTGCACTGTTTCAAACATCGTACGGGAACAATGAAATGTTTTGCCGGCGTAAGATTAAAGCCCCAGAGACGAACGACCCAAACTGTTTCTCACTTAGTATTTTTTGGCTTCAATATGCTGGCTTCATTGGTGATATTTACAGTTTAAGCTATCTCATGTATTCTCGTCCTCAAACCAATATTTTCTGCAGCCGTTCGAAAATGCATAGATAACTAAAGAAAAAGTTGGTTGTGTCACTACGTGCGGTGACCAATAAGGGGCAAAATCACGAAGCTTTTCGTCCGAATTTCGTTCGATTGATTAAACAGTCGCGCAGAAGATCCAAACGCTTGTAAACACTCCCCCTTTATATCGTTAAGCAGTCGCGCTGCACTGGTCACAGAAGCCTTCTGCTGCTTCTAATGTTGATGGAATAGAAAGGGTGGCTTTCCCATCCCATGCATATCCTGTTTGATTATATATATACAGATAGACTGGCGGACGCACGGACGTATGGACAGACAGCCAGAGAAACAAACGGGAGAACGGACATACGGACGGTTGCATGGAGGGACGCACGGAAGGACGGATGCACCGACGGTCACATGGATGCACGGACAGACGCTAGCAAGAACGAATGGTTGGACGAAAGCACGGACAGACTGACGAACGCTTCGTCCCACCAATAATTATTCACTCCGTGGATATGCTGCGATCTTTTTTTATATTTTGACCGTGCCCCAGCCTTCGTCAGAATGTCTCAGTAACAGGGAACCTTGGGTAGACTTTCGTGAGCATTCGCTCAGAGCTGCCACGTTGACAACTCCTGCAATCAATTCGGGTTACCCTTTCTTTGGCTGCGCGTCCAGACAGCGAGAAAGAGAGCGGCAAATCAAAGCACTCTGATTTCAACATTGAGAAGTACGGTTGCCTTACTTCACTGATACTGGCCTAGATTCAGTCTATTATGTTTTTCATCAACGTGAAACCGTTAACCTATAAGCAAACTCAGACATTCAAAGCTGTATAGACTACGCCCTAAACATGAAAAGTGGAACCTTTGACCTAAGCGATGAACGCGTGGTACACACACACGTGTGTGTGCGTGCACACACACACAACCACACATGTGCGCACACGTGTTGGTGCATGCCTTTATCTTCCTTGCCTGCTTTCAGGTCATGCACATGATTTTCAATAGAATTTACCACAGTTTCCTGTTTAAAGCACAGTGTGCAGCAAAGTCGACACAATAAGGTTTTACAAGTACTCCCATCTTCTTCCGGGATACGTCGATGAAGTGCGGAATTGTCTCATGGTGAACAAGGTTCGTTCACAAAACTGAAAACGTATTTTTGATGGCTACACTGGTAATCGAACGAGACTAAACATCAAATGTAAGTAGGAAAAATGTATAGAACAATACAGATCTCCAGTTCATAGTTAGGTGGAAGCTTTGTTGAAATTCTGAAGACTACCGGGTCTACGATCTGATCATACGTGCCGATCTAGTTGCCCATTGCAACGGCTGCTACTAAACTTGGTCCAAAAGAGAAGTTTACAGCAGCAGAAGAGGAAACGAAGGATGAAGAAAGTGTTCTGAATCAGGATGATCATTTGGGGTTATGCCGAATAATATCAGCGCGCTGTAAAAAAAAAAAAACTCATTTTTCTGGCCCTTCAATGTTGAGTCACATTGGCACCCTCTGCCCCGGTTACAATCAGCTTCATCTAATGAGTATTCACTCAAAGCGATGCCCCGATCACCCTAGCGGAACATTCTTTTTATTGTCGCGAAACCAATTACACACACCTTAATCTTTCAATCAGAATGTTTCTATTGACATGGCTCCCTCCCGTCAATTTGTGGTTTGATGCCTCCAACATATCGCCTTACATGGGTATATTTCCTTAAATTTCTAGCTATTTATTCGCTTATAAGCAGGCCTATGCTTGCATTCTTAGAGCATGAGGGCAAAAATTTATAAAAAACCTTGTCCGAAAGAGCTGGACTTGGTGCCTCTGGAGGTGCACAAGCGATAATCACTTTTTATCTAGTTATAAGCTACATTGAAAGAGGTGTCCTCTGATTTACTTTTTATAGATGCAAAAGTCGCGTGTGTAGTAATGCTTTCAGAGAGGCACGTATACTCTCTTTAAGGGAGTATTTAGCTGACTCTCTTCTGGAAAGTTGCGCGTTTCGCGAGTCTCAGCGTGTGTTCTAATATGCAAAAAAGGGGGGTCAATTTTGATCGCCCGATTCTTCGTTTTCCCATACATCTTGCCATGCACAAAAAAAAATTAGAATGCAGCGCCGCCCGAGCAGGCGTATATGATTCGGAGCACGCGCTTGCTATTCCCAAGCTTCTTTCACTGGCAGGGCCCTCTGCCACACACTCCGCAGTCAGTGAATGTAAGTGCATTTGTCGTTGAAAGCTCCATGGTGGATTCAAGTACGCGACGGGCTGCACAAGTCAGTAAGGTTTGCTTTTTTAGCTTATAGACGAGAAATAATGATAGGAAGGCTCGTGTAGAAGTGCACCAATAGCAAAATGATTCCAGAATAGATTTCTTCTGGAAGTTCTCGAGTTCCTTTGACGTGCGCTGCATTACAGTGTCACAGTGGCTTCCCCATGTGACGGGTACTTTCGAAGAGGCGACATGAGTGTGCGACATGACAATCGCATGATGCGCCCGAGTTGTGCGCGGGTGTGTTTTTTAGTGAATAAAAAGAAATAGAGGGGGATCTTCGGGGTCTGCAAGAGAAGAAATAAAGGCAAAATTCAAATCTTCGAGCGCATGCTCGAAGGTATCAACAATAAAGAAGAAGACACGAGGCAGAAAGACACATTGGCGAACCGAAGAAGCGATCGATTTACAATCTACGTGGTCGACAAAGAGTGGTTCACAAATGGAAGCCGCGTCGACGCGTGCCAGGGAAGCTAACACGGCGGGCAAGGTGGCATCGGGAACTGCGACATGCATGAAGACCGTGACTTCTGCGGTGACTGACTCGCAAGAAACGTTTGCATGAACGGAAGGACGGGAAGGTGTAGCCCTCCAGCTTTTATGAAACACTGAGCTTCCTTTTTACAGCGATGACTATCTGACAGTATACATGCAGTATGGCTGTTCGACTTGAGGCGAACAGTAGTTGGGGTTTTATTTCAAAGCTCATTAAGGACGATAGGCTTTCTCGACGACCTTCGACGCATAAATTTTGGTCTGTCTGTCTGTTCGTACATTTGCCTGTCCACTCTTAACGTAGAGTTACTGTATAAGCTACCTTTTGGTAGCAGAGTTGCACCAAAACCCGCCATCTTGGGTTCCAACGTCTTGCGGGAAATCCACTCACTACTCATGTAGGAGCAGCGCTCACGTACGAGACACAGGTATACACAAATCAATGACAAAGGTAAAGATAGATGAAGGTGCGAGACAAACTCAGTTGCTCTGGTCACGCCTGGAAGCCTTGATTTTATGTTTACCTTTTTGGTTAAGTAATAATGAAAAAACGTTCTTTAGCTCATTGAACCAGTGGTACATATCTATATTTAGAGTAGGCCACACATTAGTTTCGGCTTCTTTTGCACTGTTTTCCCCATTTACATATATAAAATTATTTTTGACTCCTAATTGCTATCAAGCCAAGGATGGAATAATTTCAGCGCGTTGGGCTCATTCGTTAACTGTGAGTTGACCAGCTAAAGTATTCTAGTCTTCAACTGAATCGAGCTGGATAGCGACCGAGAGTGGCCGTGCGACGCTCGCGTTAACGCGCATATCGTATTACGATCCTAGTACAGTCGCGGCTCACGACAATTGATGTGAATTGTCGTTCAACAACCCTGTCATGTCCAACATTCTTTTCGCTTAAGGTTTAAAAGCTGCATTCAATTCACGCACTAGCAGCAACACCTTGCCAATTCAAATAGTTCTAGTTTAAATTTCCTCTTTATTTTTAGCGTTCTAACCACCAGACTACATAATTTGGATGTATGCAGCTGACACACGCGGAGCTGAATGCCCAAATGCGTATGCGCGTTTACATTGTCACGACATCAAAACAGAGGTCTTGCCGCACAGATTGAGGCACCAGAAGCAGGTCGGTCTCTTTAATGGAAGGCGCAATCGAGTACTTTTTTTTCATTCATTCCATGGTCCTTCATGGCATATAGTTTCCTAAATTAACTAGAGGGAACTGTGGCGCTGCGATCATTCAGTGACCATGGTAATGATGGGTAGCACACACATTTGCCTAGTTTTTGTACTTGCGGGTGGCGAATCATGCTTGCGGCTTCGCTTATTGTTGGTTACGGTTTTGTTTTGAAATAAAGAACAAAGCCTTTTCAACTAGGTGACTCGATTCAAAATGATAAGCTAAAAAAATAAGGTTCTGAAGCGCAAACTTTGAAGATTTGCTCATTTATTTTTTGAGAAAAATCAGCTCTAAGCCCCACGAACACACACGGAGCCAGAATCAGGCCAGAAGTACGAAAATTAGACAAATGTGTATACTACCCATCATTCCCATGCTCTCTGAAGCGCCATGCGTTGCAGCTGCAATAGACACTAGTACCAGAGTTCCCTCTAGTGTATAGTAGGAAACTATGCTTCATGGCACATGCACAAGTGCCAACGTCTTTCTTGAGCAAGTACGTGACGTTTGCATCGTCCTGATGCGCAACTTAGGCGCTTTACCAGGCGTATGAAGTGATCGCGCCAACACGGTAACCGGGAGCCAATTAACTCGATAAACACGGTTTCATACGCACGACGTGCACGATTTTAAGTAAATGCTTTTGGCGCTTAGAACTGGAGTCATTGTCGGGAACAACTTCGAGGTTCACGTCGTTCAAGCGTCGCGTGACGTTGTATGGGCCAAAGTACCGTCTTAGCAGTTTTTCAGACAGTCCACGTCGACGTATCAGAATCCAGACCCAGACCTTGTCACCTGGTGTGTAGCTAATGAACTTGTGTCGGGGGTCGTACCATTGTGCATCTTGATGCTGCTGATCACAGATGCGCACACGCGCGAGCTGTCTGGCTTCCTCGGTGCGCTGAGTGAATTCTTCGGCGTCTACATGGATGTCGTCA
Organism: Rhipicephalus microplus; assembly: GCF_013339725.1. NCBI lineage: Eukaryota > Metazoa > Arthropoda > Arachnida > Ixodida > Ixodidae > Rhipicephalus > Rhipicephalus microplus. Next base: position 34,320,799 of record NC_051169.1, read on the forward strand.
TACTCATGCGGCAACATGGCGTCCAACGTTGTTGTGACTTCGCGACCATAGATCAGACTGAACGGCGTCATTTTAGTGTTTTTTTGTCGAGCTGTATTATAGGCAAAGGTCATGTACGGCAATATCTGATCCCAGTTTTTATGTTCCGTGTCAACGTACATGCTGATCATGTCTGTGAGGGTCATATTTGAGGTGCTCCGTCAGTCAGTGTGCTACGGATGGTATGCAGTTGTTCTCCGGTGAGTTGTACCGCTGAGTCTGAGAACCGACTCAAAAATCTCTGCGGTGAAGGTCGGTCCTCTGTCGGTGATCACTGCTATTGGAGCGCCATGCCGATAGACGATGTTTTCAATGAAGAACTGAGCGGTCTCTGCTGCTGTGCCGTACTGCATAGCTTTAGTCTCCGCATAACGGGAGAGGTAATAGGTGGCCACCGTAATCCATCTGTTCCCTGCTGTCGAAGTTGTAAAGGGACCCAGGAAGTCCATTTCAATCTGAGCGAGCGGGTTTGCTGGTGCTTCGACTGAATATAAAAGACCGTCTGGCTTGCTGGGAGGCGCTTTGAGTCTTTGGCAGTCGGTGCAAGTTCGCACGTGATGGTTAACAGCAGCAGGTAACTTTGGCCAGTACTACTTGCATCGTAGTCAGCACAATTTTCGGGTGTAACCTAGATGACCAGAAGTTGCTTTATCATGGCACGCTTTCATAATTTCTTTTCGAAGAGAGGCAGGCACGACGAGCAAGTGCGGGTTGCCGATTGGTGAGAAGTTTTTCTTATAGAGAACATCGTTTCGCAAGCAAAAAGAGGGCGGTCCTCTGGCAAATAACCACGGCATGTCTTTACGTCGTCTTTCTAAATATTCAATGAATGGTAACAGCTCGGGGTCACTGCGCTGCTCTCGTGCAATAGTGGCCGTGTTGACAACTCCCAAGAATGCCGCGTCGATGTTTTCGTCATCAGGAGTGACAGTTTCCACTGGCGACCATGAGAGACAGTCGGCGTCGGTGTGCCTCTTCCCAGATTTATAGGTAATGGTCATGTCAAACTCATGAAGCCATAGGCTTCAGCGCGCCAAACGGCCAGATGGATCTTTAAGGTTGGTGAGCCACCACAAAAAGTGGTGGTCGCTAACAACCTTGAAAGAGTGGCCGTACAAACACGGATGAAATTTGATGACTGCCCACACCTCGGCGAGACACTCCTTCTCGGTAGCCGAGTAGTTTTCCTCCGTGCGAAAGAGAGTTCTGCTGGCGTAGGCTATTACTGTTTCACAGCCGTCTTGCCACTGCACCAGAACGGCACCAAGACCTACATTTCTGGTGTCAGTGGGAAGGGCTGTAGGGGCTTTCTGGTCGAAGTGCCCAAGGACTGGAGGTGTTTTCAGGCGTTGTCGTAGGTCTTTGAATGGCATTTGCTCGTGTACACACCCAAAGAAGAGACGTTCTCACGTGTAAGCCGTGTCAATGGCTCCGCGATAGACGAAAAGTCCTCGATAAATCGCCGGTAATATAGGCGCATGACCCTAAAAAGCGTCTCACGGCCTTTTTGTCACGTGGTGCAGGAAATTGTGCTACGGCGTCTATTTTGGCCGGGTCAGGTCAAACACCCTCGTGACTGATGACGTGGCCTAGGAAGCCGAGTTCATTAAAACGAAATGACATTCTTCCGGTTTTAAAGTAAGGGTTGGTGTAATGTTATTGAGTGGCCTACTAATTTCTGACAATGCTTACAGCTTGTAAAGTTTTAAGCAGTCCATTGTACGAATTCATTTGCAGGAACTAAGCCTGCTGCAGAAAATTATACTACGAAGAAAAGCAATATTTAGGGTATGAGAAACAGGCTAGCGGAGTTATGTGATCTACAGAAAACATCATGAGCTACCCAGTTGTTTGATATGCCTTCCCTGTAGTTATGGTTACCATCTTATAAACAGCATGGTTTGGAGCCTTGCACTAGAAGGCCTTTGAGGTGTCTTCAGAGCTAAGGTGAATTTAGTTCAGGAATGCTGCGCAGACATTGAAGTCCGTTCACAGTGACATCAATGTTCTCCCCCTCGCAAATATAGGCTCCCTAAATATCCTCCGCCAATACGGTGGGTCTACCAGGTGCGAGAAACGAGCTGTATTTAACAGTATTTTATACAAACTCGCATCACGAACATGTCTTTTCTGTTGTACACAACCGCGGCTAACTTCAAAAAACAACCTTGAAGCTTGAGACCTTGCTACATAAAAAGAAAACAACCCCCTTTTTGTTGAAACCCACGCCACATTCAATGTAAATGAGCGACCGCTCAGAACCAACATGGCGGCCCGTCAAGTATGGCGGCGTTAGCCAGTTGTAAGCTAACATGATCGAAGTTGTCACTACCCTAAAACATGGAGACGCGCGCACATGAAGGTTCCCTACGCTGCGTTAAGGCAAGCGTTGGTTAAGGTTTCATATAGCGACCTTACGCTGGGAGGATGGGTGGATGGATGGATATGGCTGTACCCTTTAGATCGGGCGGTGGTTAGTGCCACCAAGCCGTAATACTTAATGGATCAAAAACTCGATTTATTTTTTTCTTTAAAAAGGGAGTTTGAGGATTCGTACTTTGCAGTGAAAGGTTTTATTTTACTCGTGCCTTGCTTTAGCAACCAATCAGATAAGCTCCTTCTAGTTAGGTCTACCCGCTTAAAGTCTATTTTACCCTCCCGGTCTCTAAACGCCAGTGCTTTGAAAAACACTGCGCCATCATCCTGAACTATAGGTTGAAGCCCTTTACAGAACATTATCAAGTGTTCAGCAGTTTCTTCTTCCTCTCCACACGCACTGCATACTGTGTCTACCCCTTCGTATTTGGCCAGATATGTCTTGGTTCGCAGTACTCCTGTCCTGGCCTCAAACAGTAGAGAACTACCCCGAGTATTATCATAGATCATTTCCTTGGCGATTTCCTGCTTAAAAGTTCGATGGATCTCTAGTGCGGACTTCTTAATCATGCCCATTCTCTACATGTCAGTCTCCGTTTCCTTCACTTTCTTCTTAACCGATAGTTCTTTTTTGATTTGGCCACCTGCTGTTTTCTAAGTATTTACCAGTCAATTTCCTGGTTCGCTTCCTCCATTTTGTATCGACATTCTTCATGTACGAGTAGCTGAAAACCTTCCTAGCCCAAACGGTCCTCCCCCATTTCTCTGCATCGCTTCTCAAATTTTATCTTGCTGCTAGCTTCCCTGCCCTCAAATGATGTCCATCCCATATCACATTTTACTCCCTGATTTGGTGTATTCCCGTGAGCTCCTAAAGCAAGCCTACCTATTCCACGTTGCTTAATTTCTAATCTTGCTTGAACTTCTGATCTCATGCACAAGACCGCATTGCCGAACGTCAGCCCAAGAAACATGACCCCTTCCATATTCCTCTCACAACATCATACCGATTGTAATTCCACAGTGCCCTATTTTTCATCACTGCTGCATTCCTGTTACCTTTAGTCGTCACGTATATTTCGTGTTCCCTCAGGTACTCGGTCCCATTTCTTATCTTTACGACCAGATATTTGTATTTATCTGTTAACTCTAGCGTGACCTCCTGTATTCTAAGCTCAATACCTTCATTGTCATTGAAAATCATGACTGCTGATTTTTCCTTACTGAATCTAAAATCTAACCTATCTCCCTCATTACCGCAGATGTCCATCAATCTCTGCAAATCTTCCTTGTTGTTTGCCATTGGCACAATATCATCTGCGTACATTAATGCTGGTAGTGCCTGATCAATGAAATTTCCTTGTTTGACTAAAGAGAGGTTGAAGCCCAGTCCACTTACCTCTAATTTAGCCCCTAATCATTGTAGGTACATCATGAATAATAAGGATGACAGGGGACACCCCTGCCTAAGCCCCCATTTTACCTCTGCAGGCTTGGATACCTGTTTTTCCCACTATATAACTACATTGTTACCTTTATAGATATCCTTTAAAAGATTAGTGACTACATGTTGCACGCCTAGTGTGTCAAGTATTCCCCACAATTCCTCTTGAACCACGCTATCGTATGCTCCCTTGATGTCCAAAAATGCTAGCCACAGGGGCCTGTGTTCCTTTTCTGCTATTTCGATGCACTGCGTCAGTAAGAACAGATCGTATTCCAACCACCTGTGTTTCCGAAACTCATTCTGTAGTTGCCACAGCACCCCCTCATGCTCTATTCATGCCTGCAGTCTTTCCTCTATAACCTGCATCGCCAGCCTGTAGACCACTGATGTCAGTGTTATAGGACGGTAGTTGTTTATGTCAGCTTTGTCCCCCTTTCGTTCATAGATCACGCTCATCCTGCTAAGTTTCCATCCATCGAGAACTTCACCATCGATTTTGCTCACTGCGTCTCTCAAAGCCTGCTTAGACTTCGGACCTAATGTCTTTATCAGCAAGATTGGAATTCCATCTGCGCCTGTTGATGTACTACTAGGAACCATTTTCTCAGCCCTTTCCCACTCTCGTTGTGAAAATGGAGCCATTGCACCACTTGACTCATCCTTGTCTACTGTGGTGCATAAAATACTTCTTTGTTGAAATTTTTCTGTCGCCCTTGTTCTTATATATTCAATAGCTTCGTCCCCTTCTAGCCTAGCACCTTGGGCTGTAGTTATAAAACTCTGCTCTAGGCTCGTCTCATTTCTTAGGGAGTTTAGATGGTTTCCAAATTTCGCAGCTGCCTTTCTATCTTTTTATGTACTTCTGCCAGCCACTGAGCTCCCTTCCTTCTAATCTTTGCGTTGATCAGAAGGGATGCATCCCTTCTACAGCTTAGAAAAGTTTCCCATTTTCTTTCAACATCATCTGTCAGTTCACCCCGCTGCTTAGCATGTGTGTGTTCCCTAAAGGGTTCCTGACGTTTTGCTATGGCTCTCTTAACTTCCTCATCCCACCAATTTTTGGGTTTGTGTCTTCTTTTCCGGGGTGACTTGTCACGCGTCTTAGCAAGCTCTAGCTCAAAGAGTCTAATTAGATTTGTGTATGTCCACGCTGTCTTATTATCCTCCGTGATTACTTTCTCAATTTGTTTAGTGGATATTTCAATTTGCCTTTCTTGATAAAAATTTTCCTGTAGTTGCTCATCTTGTCTCCTTCCCACTTTCACTGCTCTTCCGAAACTTAGCTTGATACGTTTGTGATCACTACCCAGACTTCTGGAGCCACCTTCATCTATGTGCGTTCCCGTGTGCTTATCATACATTCTATGTGACAACAGTGCATAATCTATCGTCGACTGCAGCCTTCCTACCTCCCATGTTATTTGCCCTTCACACTTCTCGGTACTGTTGCAAATGATCAAATCAAGCCTTTCACACATATCCATGATCATTTTGCCTGTCGGGTCGGTATACCCATCTATATCTTCTATGTGCGCATTCATGTCTTCTAGGGTAATTATCTCGCACTCTCTTTTTAACTCCTGAATGTCCTTTGATATGCACTCTACCATTGCCTGGTTTTCCTCTCTGGCCTTTGCTCCCGTCCACAAGTACACGAAACCAAGAAGTGTCATTTGACCTGCCACTTTCCCTTTTAGCCATAAATGTTCCTTGCACTCCTGCTGACCCTTTGCCAGTCTGTACTTTTATGAATGAATGCCCCAATACCACCCCCTTTTCTGCTGCCTTCTGTTCTATTACAATAGTCCCACGTGAAGTCCGGATTGTTCGGAGGTTGTTCCATGTCCCTGAGATGTGTTTCTACAAAACCGTATACCATCGGCCTCTCTTCCCTTAGCTGTTCTATCTCTTTCCACTTCAGCCTGTTCCTACCACACTGCATGTTAATATACCCTATGTCTGAATTGGCTTGGCGCTCGTGGCTACGTCTCTTTTTGCCCCGGACTCTACCTATCTTAGATATTGGTGCCACTTTAGAATCGTATCTGTCCATACCACCTGTCTAAGAGTCTCCCTGGTTGTTTTCCTCGTTACTAGCTATTCTGCACCCCGAAGGGCTCGCTTGGCCCCAAAAAAAGCTGCTGCACGTCCTACAAGTCGCCAACCTACCTCATGACCTAGCCGCCCATCGAAGTGAATTCTGTCTCGTTGAAAACCACCCCACCTATGCACCTCTGTTTATTTCCACCACCTCAAAACCTTTCTCTCGACTCATCCGCCATATCTCTTGGTTTGCGTTGACAACCGCTCTTTGCAGGTTGCTATCACGCACCGGTACCTCTGGTATCGTGCATATCACTACCTGTACCTTAAAAGAAGTGGCGCGCATGTCATCGACGCCTTTCGCCAGTGCGGTTGCTAGTCCTGCTGTATCTTCATTTAAGACATCTTTTAAACCACCTGAAATTATCACGAGGTTTCGTCTATCAGCAGTAGTTTTGAGTTTTGCGCTCGCTTGCCTCATGACTGCTTCAAGCTTGCGTCCTGGGAGCGCCCCTACTGCAACCCTCTTGTCACATCTTACCCTCTCTTTGATGGCTTCTGTGCATCGATTGAAATTCGACTTCTCGGCGATTATCATATGCTGTGACTTTTTAGCTGGAGCGTCCTGCACCTGGGGGCTACTTGCACCTGTGACGCCGGCTGCTTTGTCCCCTCCCAGCTCCACCACTACCTCGCTGAAGCTGGGCCTTGCGACAATTGAACCTGCTGAACCTGTTTTTTTTTCAAACTTGCTTGCTCTTCCTTCTCCACCGTTCTGGTTGCTGGTTCCCTACCGTTCTCTCCGTAGGCCGCTTCTTTGTTCAGCTTCGCTAGTGCTTTCTCGGTGGACTTAAGTCTTTCTTCCATTGCCCTCGTTTTCTCTTGCTCTGTCGCCAACGCAGTCTCGAGCTCGGTGATTCTCATCAGCAGTTCACTCTGGGCAACCATCATTTTCTCCATTTTTTGCTCGACCTCACATTGCCTACACTTCGCGTCAGCCTCTTCTCCATCCGCTTCGACGCTTGGGTCCACTTTCAAACCCACTCCACATCCTGAACACTTTACAGTCTTTTTAACCATCTCTTTCTGACACCAATTGTCCCTATACTCGATAATTACTAAACTCGAGCCTGCACTACGAAAAAAAAAGAAAGTAAGCTTTACTACAAAAATTTGCGTGTTCAGTGTACGCGCACCTCCCCCACGGGGTGGCAAAAGAAAAAAACGACAAAAATTCAAACACACACACCCGCACTAACTAATAAATACCTGGTGACTGGCCCCCGAAAAGGCCGCACCATAAAATAAGTGCTAAGAAGATTTCAACCGCTGCCTTATAATTATAACGACAAGCTCAAAACATGCAAAAACACTTATCTGCGCAGTCGATCCGGAGCGCTCAAAAAACACGTCCATCCACCGTGACAGTCCGAACTGAACAGTGAAAAGCTGCGTGAAACGTGAGCACCATCTGGCGGTAATCTCGAAAAACGAAAGGATAGCCTCTATTCTAGCAAGCACGCAGCATGCACGCGCTATTTCGGAGGCATTATCTTGTAGATTTCAAGTGAGCTGGTAGCACCGTATCGTCTTAGCGAGGCGTAGGAAACTCGCCTTTTCGAGCATAGCGTCGCATCGGTAGCGCAGCATAATAAACGCTACAGTTCTTAGAATTGGGGACTGCCACTAGGAGTCAGACAAGGCAGACGTGCCTTGCATGGGCTCCAAGTTCAACAAGCTCTGAGTGTTCTATACCAGTTTTGTACGTGAAATTCGGTGCTGAAGTGAACAGTTTCATTGATGGGACTACCTGTGAGTGTTTGAGCTTCGACGGACCTCCAATCGTTTTTATTGGGCCCCGCTGAGTGCTGAGCGAGTGCCGGCCCTGCTAGCCCTAACGCTGATAGCGTTGACGACAGGAACACGCGTTCCGACACAGTCTGCTGCCACCATGGAGTACACAGTCACCGGTACAGAGCATCAGCCCTCTGCGTTTAAACCGGATGAGTGGAAAGAAGTACTCAATGCACGACGGAAATCCAAGGCCGACGCGCTTTCCCAAGTGGAAAACGTCAGCGTTGCTGCCCAGCCACAACTCGTCCACCAAGATTCCATCAAGACGCCAGCGGAGAAAACAGGCACCAAAGCGTACGTGGCACGCCTCCGAGGCAGCCCGACGCCACAGCTACCGATGGATGATTATCGCCCAAACGCTGGCATCAACATGGCAGCCTTCACAGAGCGAGAATCGCGGGTCGCGTTGCTGGACAGTAGCAGCCTTGTGGAGTCAAGCTCCCAGGGTGACCTGACACGCACCAATCTGGTGAAGAATGTTTTCACAATGTCAGCGGAGTGCCATGAGAGAGCGGCCAAGCGCGCACAGATAAGGCAGATCACTCTCCGCGGCAAGACAATTGCAGTGAACGCATATATCGCACCCCCAGACTGAGTCATCAAAGGTTTTATCTATCGAGCATATGATAGAGAATCGCTTCAGGAGATGCTGCAGGAACAAAGGCAATCTAATCCACTGCTCCTCATCATGCAGGCTCGGTACATGGGCCGCACATCAAAATCAGTGCTGATCCACTTCATATCCGACACTCTTCCAGAGTCAGTCAATTTTTTCGGCTGTCTTTGAAGTGGACTCCTTCAGGCCCAAAGTGGAGGCTTGTACGAATTGCCGACAGACATAACATCGAAGAGACGTCTGCCCAGAACCCATGCGCTCCCATTGTCTCGATTGCGGACAGCAACACCCGGTGGACCAACAGTGCTCACTCACTTGCATTGCCTGCGGTGGAGCTCACAAGACCAGTGACAGAATATGACTATAGGTGCCATGTTTATAATAATAGGGGGCTTTTGTACGTAACATGTTGAGTGAGGGTATAGGGCATCTTCCGTTAGAGGATGACAACTCTGGAACCTCATAAAACAACACCGGCTGTCCCTTGCGACGGATACCACGCAAGCTACCGCATAGTAAACAGTGTTAGCGGCGACACGTGCCCAGATTTAAGGCTTGTTAAGAACATCACTCAGCTACAATGGGAGAACACTGGCCTCACCCTAGGCAGTGATCACTATATAATTGACGTCAAGCTTCAGGCCCGTAATCTTAAACCGCGGTAACAGCTCAAAGTTATTGTAGACTGTGATCAATTTAGAAACTTTCGCTGGAGCAGGCCACCTCTATTTCCTAATGATACATGCGTCGCAGAGTTACGAAAAAATCTGGAATTAGCGACTAAACAAGCACCAACTGAGGATGCAAACGAGCTGGCTTCGGAAAAAGCACAAGCGCACATTGGGGCATCGTATGCCGATGACTCTTGACCTCACTACAGAGCACGCCAGTAAACTTCTCTCAATAATGGACGCAGTTATGTATTCGGCTCGATGGAAGCCTTCAGTTTTAATAACAAATTGTCTTTTCTACGTCACTTATTAGAACCATCCCAATCGAAGGCTGAAAACTTGCACAAGACTAATTCACGTAACGAATAAGCGGACAGGACATAGTGTAAACTATAATTCAAACCTACTTTCCGCAGCATGCGACCAAGTCCATGTCGGAAATAGGGAATCTTCCCAACCAATATTTAGACCATCCAATAACGGAGGAAGAGGTTTGCGCTGCATTATATCAGCTGCGCACCACCTCAGCTCCAGAACCTGATTGCGTCACTAATAAATTGCTACGCAACCTGGACACAGGCTCAGTTAAGGGTCTCAGTGAGTATTTTAACCAGCACTGAGAACAAGCCACATTGTCGCTCCAGTGGAAACATGCCAAGGTGACATTCATCACAAAGCCCGGCAAACCACTCGACCTAGCTAACTTGCGCCCTATATCTCCCACTTCATGTGCAGGCAAACGTATTAAACACGCCATCCTCAATCGCCTTAACAGATTCATGGAAACAAATCACCTCTTCCCTCCTACTATGTTTGGATTCAGAGCAGTGCTCTCCACCCAAAATGTGATGCTCCAGCTCAAAGATGAGGTACTAAATTGCGACTTCCCACATCTTACAAAAGAAATATTGGCACTTGACTAAAGCATTCGACAATGTCCGGCACGCGGCTGTTCTAAAAAACCTCAGTGTGCTCAACGTGGGTTCCCGAACTTATAGATATGTTTCGGCCTTTTCAACAAACAGAACCGTCGAGATACACCTAGGATCGGTAAAATCTCCTACCTTCGCCCTCGGAAGTAGGGGCACTCCGCAAGGGGTTATTTCCTCTTAATATAAAACTGATCCCTCTCGCGCAAAACTTAGCTACCATACCAGCCCTACAACACTACCTGTACGCCGACGACATCAAACTTTGGACCACCATGGGCATCTGTGGCACAATCGAATGCACCCTCCAGAGAGCAGCACTAACGGTACAAGAATACGTGTGGAGCATTGACCTCAGCTGCTCAGGTCCTAAATTTGAACTCCTTCTCACTCGTTCCAGAAACCCTTTCCCTCCAGAAATATCCGTATATTCGTATGATCATCCAAACCCTCGGGTAAACAATATGAAAGTTCTAGACCTCCACATTTTCAATAACGGCTCCAATTCCATAGCCATACGTACTATACGGCGCTCAGTGCAGAATATATCCACCCTCATAAAGAGGATTACTAGTCACCACAGCGACATGCGTGAAGCGTACACCCACCGTCTTGTGCAAACATTCTGCCTGTGTAAAATTACTTATTCCCTCCCTTATCTGTCCCTTTCACCGCTTGATGGATATTCTCATTCGCACAGCATATAAAACTGCTCTGCACTTACCCAAGAGTACCGCTACGAGCAATCTTCTCCAGTTGGGGGTGAATAACACAACTGATGAACTCATCAACGAGCCCATCATTCACTATGCCCGACTTTCGCAATCCGAAACAGGCAGGCTGCTCCTTCAGAGCCTCAAAATCAACCTCACAGGATGCACTACCTCCACAAAAGCACCCCCAGAACACATTATCAACAGTCTCTGGATACCACCAATTTCTAAAGATACCCATCCCATCCATAATCACGACCGGCGGATAGCCAGAACTAGATCACTTCATAAACGCTACGCATTTTTGACTCCGGTCGCCTATGTCAACGCCACAGAATACTCATATCGTCCTGCCTTTGTGGTGGCAGTACTATACAATGCCCAGAAATTGCTTTGTAGTGCCACCTTCGACCGAGTGGCTCAACCAATCAAGGCGGAAGAAGCAGCGATTGTGTTAGCAATTGCTCACACCCAGGTGGAGTATATCTTCTCAGACTCAAAAACAGTCATTCGTATATTTGCTATGCATCGAATTCATGCACCTGCACACCGTATCCTACAATTCCTCCCTCCCCCTCAACGAACAATGACCATTTTGTGGATTCCCGCGCAATGTGGACACCCCGGGAATACAGCCGTCCATGAGCAAGCCCGAGCACTCGTCAACTGGCCAGTGGACGGTCTGCCTTCCTTTCCCAGTGTGCGAGAGTGCCTATTCACCTACCATGAGATTACATTACCGCAATTCCCGCATGATCTACCCACCAGCCCATATATCATTGTCCCAGACTGAGCAAATCGTTTGGCGCCGACTCCAAACGGGCACCTTGATTTCCCCCTTCATGTATCCTAAATTCACTCGCGTGACAGCCTTCCTCATTGTCGTCTCTGCTCAAGTCCCCGAGCCGACTTTAATCACACATATAGAACTTGTCCAAACAAGCCGAATCTTCCCTTTGCGGGGTATGAGTGACAGGAGCGATGGGAGGCTGTTCACGACCGGACGACCAAATCCGGATCGTACACTCTTAAAAAATGTTAGTAATCAGTTAGTACACGCGTGTGTTTACTAGTTTCCGCAGTATTTTACTAACTTCGCAGAATAATTTTACTAGCCACCAGCTAGTACAGGTTGTAACTTTAGCCATTACTAACCAGAGAACCTTTGTTAGTGTTTTTAACTAGGCAGCTCTATACTAAGCCACATAGATTTCCAGATCGGTCATAGATGCCACAGTACATTTTGCCGTAATGATAAAACTTGCCGTAATGATAAAATGATTTGCCGTAATGATAAAAAGCAAAATTTAGACAAGCTCTCATTTTATTGACTACCTTAAAAAAGAAGTTTAATGCTACGTAATGGCAGACACATAAATAAACAGAAGGAGACATGATTATGCATAAAAAACCACAATTATTTTAAAAATTTGTGACTGCTAGTACGCGGTGTGTGGTCCCAAAGCAGCGGTATATATAGTCTTCAAGCTGCTGCTACGGTAGAATTCTGCTATGTCCAAGTCTTGAAGATTTACTTGTGCATGCATTTGTATGCATGTTCTCGTGATACGCTCATATGAGTTTTCATACTCATATGAGCGTATAATCATGCGAGTATGACAATCATAAGCTCATACACGCTCATATGAGCACACCATATGAGTCCATATGAGCATATGAGATTCACATACGCTCACACATACGGAAATCTGATTACATCGTATGACCACGTCCATTATAAGTATGTTTCTGTGACGCGCAATTACCACAGTATAGTTATATGACATAATTAAAAGCCAATAATAATTTACGAGGGCCATGTCAATTCCTTTTTCATCCTATACTTTCGTAATAAAGTCATTTTGATGTGGCCACGCACACGAACATTTAACAAAATAGGCGTGTTTGCGAGGGTTACTAACAATTTAGTAGTGATATAACCACTCGAATCCGCATTATTAACTTACTAACCTAGGTAGTAATTTTAACTACACAACGACGTAGTGCTTGTAGCCAGCTTGTTAGCAAATGGGCTAGTGTTTGTTACGAGCCCAACGAGGTAGTGCTTTTCACTGGGGTTACTTTTACTAGCTGCATTTACTAGCTGGCTATTGGATTCTGTGACAAGTAACGGGCTAGTACTTGGTGAATATACCAACCTTTTTTTTTTTCTAAGAGTGTACGCTGGGCCAGAGGAGTCGCCAAAGCGCATGGACTTTAGGCCACCGAGAGTGGCCATCTTTTTCCCTTGCCCCATTGCCGTCCCCCACCTGAGCCATTTTTGGCGTCTTTAAAGTTGTTTCCTCCTCGTCCTCCTCATCTTAGAATTCTTTTTGTACGCCTCTTCTAGTGTGAAGAAACACACCGCAAAATATTGACGTGTTGATAATCTGCCTCCAATGGGCAATATTTACTTTTTAATCGACAATCGCAAAAGTACAAACACAGGAACAAGAGCAATATTGATGGGCGGTGCGAATGTGGTTGAACCTGAGCCGTTTCGGTGGACTCAAAGAATTTGACCGACAGATTAAAATTTTTGCGTTGTTCCAGGTAGTGTTGCAGCCAGGTTGACGGGACGGCTTTATGCTCTCCCTTAGCAGAGTACCTATAGTACTCTGAATTCTTACCCACTTCTTCTAAACTCGGGTCCCCGGACGGCTTTGTGCTCTCCCATAGTACTAAAAATTGTTCACCACTTTAAGCACTATCATCTTTAAAAAAATGGGGATTCTTAAGCTTCGCCTTTAAGAGTTGAACACGATAGTAAAATCCGGCCCCTAGTGCTCCCTTCAACCGCTAAGTGCATACTCACTAATATGTTTTGTTACAAACACACGCACGCGCACACACATGTACGCACGCAGTAGATCATACCAGCGCGCGCGAGCGAATGGTACATACAGGTTTTTGGTCTAAAGCAAGAGTCGCACGGCCTCTAAGATTCACGCCGTGCACTCGCCATCTCGGAGGCCAGTCTCAATGCCTCACAGATAGCAGCACCTTCTCTAGCGTTTGCTGTTTGCTTAATCAACGCCTCTGGAAATACATAATACTTATTCCTCTAGATGAACAATTTAGAGCCGTTTGGAAATTTCTGTGTATTTTTAGCAGTGATGGCTGCCCTCTCCTGGCCTCTTTCGGCGTAATTTGAGGATTCCCAAATGCGCCTACAAATATAGCAGAATGGGTTCGTTTTCGTCGTGACAGCTGTCGAACAGAACGCGTTAAAGGGGCCCTGAAACACTTTTTCAAGTAACCAAAGAATAAATTCACTGGAAGAGCTTATTGGCTCACGAATTCATCGCCGCAACAATTTCAAGAATCTGCCGAGTGAAAGTGTAGTTAGAAGGTTTGTCGCATGCTGCGATTGCACTAACTCTTCCCTCGTCCCGACGAAAGTGCTGGAAGCTAAGCAGGGAGGGGTGGCAGGGGCAAAGAAACTACTGCGCCTCATGACCTTCAGCACTTTTTAAAAGATGATATTCGTTCTTTGGGACGGTCGACACAAAAGTTTTGGGCTGTCTGTCTGTATGTTTGTCTGTTTGTCTACCCTTAATGGTACTCTAAACGGCACCAAAGTGGCAACACTATACTACGCACGCGGGAGCGCCATCTAGGATATCATGCTGTAACTGTCTCATGAAAGAATTGTTTTTTATCAGCGCTCGCAGATGGTGGCCCCATTCCGCCCTGCAAGCAGACATCACCATACAAGGGAGGATGTATGAGAGATATAAGGTTTGTTTGTATATTGCTAGGTAGCTGCCTCGGTATGGCTTTGTCGTCAGAGAATCGGGCACGTCTTGTAGCAGGCTGAGGAGTAAAGGGTGCGACTCCCAGCGGAAGTAGTCGTTCATTTTCTTTTTTTTCTGATTTCTTCACGTTAATTTTGTTAACTTCATATCCGTGACGGAAATACGTCACCATAGTCTTGGTGGACCCCGGCATAAAGCACTTTCATGTAAAATATGTGGGAAAACGCAAACAAATGCCTGTTTCTTCAATGCTCTTGCATTTGCTTGAACAATACGCAGATGCAGAGTTTATTTGGTAAAGGAGCAGTGTAAGCCGCAGTTTCATCCTGACGTATGACGTACTAAAGCTACGACATGATTATTAGAAACACCATAGCGGAGGGCTCTAAAAACGTTGACCATTTGGTGTTCGTTAATGTGGACTGACATGGCACAGCACACAGGCCTATACGATTTCGCCTCTCTAAAAAATGTGACCGTAACAGACGGGATCATCAAACCGGGCCAGCAGCTGAGCCCCATAGCCCTTGTTTCACCGAAGTGAACATATACTATACATTCAACTGAAAAAAAAACAAGGAGGCTTTCGAGTTCCTGTCATCTTAGATAAATACATCAAGGGACTGTGCGAGTTTTCTTGCATTCGTGGATCCGTTGCAGGCGCCCGAGTTGTCACCGTCATAGAGGCGTCATGGTTACTCACATTTTTTTGCTGGTCTACCCGGACAGCCACGTGTCCTTGCAGACGCTGTGAGAGTTATCAGACCCCGTACGAGCCATCTTGGCTTCACTTTACGTCAACAAGCTGCAGTGCACGAGCCGCTACTCCGATCAATCACTCTGAGCGAAGCCTTGGATGTTGGTGACATCTCTCGCTGAGTTTGATGTATCTGTTTGCACGCATACAAAATAAATACAGCGCTAATACCACCTACGTAGAAGGATGACAGATTAATGTGTACCTTGTTCAGGCGAAATGTACGTTGTCTTCTTTTTCTTCTTGGTTTCGCCATTATACATAACTAAAGTGAGCGTGGAAGATGTCGCTCAATTTTCGCACAAGGACACGCATAGTTATATAAAAAAAGTCATAGGCAAGCGCAGCACTTATTAGGTAGGTCTGCCAGTGCAGCGAAATTCCGCACCCTCCATCCTTCTTAAGGACGAGTTTTGCCATCCGCAACTTCACCAAAGGTTTGATCTCCCAACCGGCGCTCCGAATTCTCACAAGTACACCTCTGTTACGTCGTCGCCGCGTTGAGATTATCTGGACTCCGGGCCACTCTGGGCTCACGGGGAACGAACATGCTCATGACGCCACCCGAACTATCGTCCACCAGGTGCGTCATTCAACAGAGCACCACCCCTCGCGACCTGACGCGGCTGAGCGAGAGATGATGGTCTCCTCGTTTCGCGACAATGTGAGGGACAGAATGGTTACCTTTGGAGAAATCCTACGTATTACCGCAAGGCCA
The DNA here is from genome assembly GCF_013339725.1 of Rhipicephalus microplus. Classification (NCBI taxonomy): domain Eukaryota; kingdom Metazoa; phylum Arthropoda; class Arachnida; order Ixodida; family Ixodidae; genus Rhipicephalus; species Rhipicephalus microplus. The sequence goes on from NC_051169.1 coordinate 34,336,720, forward strand.
GACTTGAATACCCACCCCCAGACAAGTGCCTTAGTAAGAAGCAGTCCACTACCTGGCGTCTATTACAGACACGCACTTTCACCTGTCCGTCACTGTACAGCCGTATTTACCCCGCTGTTCACACGCCACAATGCAAAGCGTGCGGTGCACCTAACGCCAAGCTCGACCATATTATATGGACCTGCCCCGCAGTTACTCACTCAGTTACTCACTCAGTTAAACACAGCACGAACCCTACATTCACAATCACTACGGTCGAGCAGTGGGAGGCTTTGCGGCTCAGCACGTGCCCGGAGGACCAGCTCTGCGCTGTACGGCTGGCCGAAGACGCCGCCAGGATTCAAGGCCTGGCCGTCGCTTGAGGAAGGGGGTTACAGAGGGGCCCTTCTCCTGGCCCCCCACCACCTTTGGCCCCAGCAGGGACACTTCAATAAAGTTTCTTCTCTCTCCGATTCCAAGCAAGCTTGGCAATGAATTCTAAACCTTAAATGAACCAATGATATTCTGCTCGCAAGGGCGAGCACTTGGTTCACGGCTTTTCTGGTTAAAGAAGGGAAGTAAACAATTTTTGGAATGTGTGATCAGGTGTCCTCGTTTGCCGCGGTCGAGGAGCGGTTTTGGTGCTCAGCTGCTGACCTGCCGGTCATGGGTTTGATGCCGATCACGGCGGTCGCATTTCGATGACGGTGAAAACATGTAGAAGCCCGAAGCCCGCTAATGGAAGTGTATGGTAAAGAACACCAGGCGGTAAATTTTGAGAATCCTCCACTGCGGCGTCTCTCATAATCATATCGTGGATTTGGGATGTAAAGACCCCCATATTATTAGACAGTTATAGTTTACCGTTAGCGTGATAGTGGAGGTTAAAGAAATGGCGTTACCGAGCAGCAAACGCTCGTTGCTGACAGCGCTTTATAGTTTAGCGAGATAGCATTTACGTGCCCACAGTTGGAATGGTGGTGCCGCCTATCGGAGTGTTGAGAAGTAAGAACAATGAAAAGGAAAAGAAAACGACGATGTCTGCCTGTGTCACCACGAGAAGCATTGTAACATATTCATTTTAGTAATAATGAAAGTAAATAAATATGAACCATGCACCAAACGCGAAAACATTTTTTACATGGATCTTGTAGTTAGGCTTAGACAAGTTCGAAATGGGAAGCTATCTCAAAAATTACGCCAACTTATCCGCATGACTCGGTCGTCTAAGCTAACTGAAGGCCGCGGAGCCACTTGAAACTGCCGTTTGCTGCGCCAAAATCACTTCGAAGCGAGCGTTCGAGAACACCGCCATGTTTACGCTGTAACGTTAAATCTGAAAAATAGCGTGCGTATGGTAAGCAGTACGGATAACGTACGTATCCGCGCATGCGCACTTTGATTCCGCTATAATGGTACGCCCGGTATACTAGAACTGTCTCTTATTAATATCAGGTGTTATCAGCCGGTATTATCGTCAAACACCTGTATAGCCTAACTCTCCACATAAACAACGATAGGGCAGGACCAAACGAGTTAAAATATGAGACTACCTTGGCGCCGCTTGTATATAATCAGAAAGGGGGGCACCCACTACACCTACCTCCAATTGTTCCATCTCTATACTCTAGACTGGGCCAAACAGAATGGGGGGTTCAGATTAGACGCAGCTTTCGGCTTTTTCTATCAGGGTAATGGTGTGTCACCTTCAGTTGTCGGACGCAGAAATTTTCATCTCCTAAAGAAATGCTAATGCACTTAGACAAAACTCAGAACGAAGGCGACAGAGATTTACTTCACGCGACAGAGATTTCTAGATGAAAGGGGCTCTAGAAAATAGTGGCATCTTTTCTAACCGTTGCGGAAGCATGCTTTTCGAGAAGAATAGTTCTGGAACATAAGTCCCTAAGCATTAGATCCATATTACACTTGCCACCCACGCCCATTCTGCATCATTTGGTCGCTCGTCGCGTGCCTCACCATATTTTTGTTCGCCGCACTCCACGACACGGTACTTTTAGCCCTATCTTGATGAGTAAATCAGAAGTTTTCACGGATACCTACATTCTAGCCATGCAGAAATAATATGCATATACCCATTACGACTGGCCTAAAACTGTTTGGCAGATTCGGAACATGTGCATAACGCCCAGCAAACGCTGTGAGTAATGTTCATTGCACAAATCTACTAGTTTTCCCTGGCATCAATAGTACAGCTATACGTATGTGCAGGGTTTTTTTTCACTGTTAAATTTCAAAAATTGTTGTCTCACCTAGAGTTACACTTACGTGGTTGAAGGGCTTTTCCGTCAGTTGTATTAATTATTTCAAGAGGACCTTCACTGAACCTTTGTAGCGAGAACCTCTCAGCGCTCGCGCAATTAAGTTCTACAGAAAATATGAGCTCCGCCATAACGAGCACCTTCTATTATGTTTCTGCCTAAGTGGCATTGTTCAGTCATGGAGTATTTCACAAAGAAGTGAAGCATTTTAGAGTGCTTGAGTAAGTAATCGAGGAACTACTGAAAGTTCTCTTCGCCGTAACAAAAAATAGCACGTGATTCTATGCGGGAATACTTCGTATTCTAACGTAGTTAGTACTTAGTAGCAGAAGATTCTTATGCTTGACTCAGCAAGTTTGTTAACATATTGCACATAAGTGCTGCTGACTAAGCCTTCTGTAAGCTCTTGCGAACAAGGCTCTCTTGTCGAAATTGTTTTATGCAACACACCAGCTGCGTTTTTATTGCGTCCCAAACATTCTTAAGACCTTATAGGAAATTATATACCGTAACTTGGAGATTTCACGCTTAATGTGTAATGTTTGCCGGATTGTCATAAAATGGTTTACTCTTTTTTTAGCGCATTCACAAAATGCGGTGAGCCTATCAGTGTAAAATGGGGGGGAGGGGGTACAACATTAGGTTTTAGCGACTTTGCTTCTCGGCCATAGGTAGCTTGTCAGTTGAGTCAGTACTTGTACATTTATGAAAAATGAACTGTAAGGGAGGTAAGAAAAACGGCTGGATACATTTTTGTTTTTATATCATTTATTATATAAGCACTCGCTTGTGCCATGACGCATTTCATGTACATATATGTATCAACATGGGTCGGGTAACATTGTCTTTATGATTCACAAAGGCGGACAACCCAAATGAGCAGGCGTTTACCATTCACCCTAATGAGACAGACAGATCTGACTGATGAAAAATCACTCAGTCATATAAGTTATCATATTAATCATCATCTGTTGGGATCAACATCATCCTCCCCCATGGTATAAGCAAGGCCTGCAGCTACTCAGCCTGCCACTCTTGTTTTTGTTCACCCATTGCCCGTGGCACATACAAACTGTGGGGGGGTTGGTCAAGAATTGAGTGGTTTTTTAAAAAAAATATTGTGCAGATTTCGAATAACGAAGATATAATAGAATGATTACCGATGAACTAGGCAATTGTGGTGCTTGATCTAATGCATATAATTATTTAAAAGAAGAGACAAATTTATTCTTAATCAACCCATTATTTTCATTATTATTGTTCCGGACGGCCGCGCCCACTGTCGCATTAAAGAACCCAGAAGTGGAAGCTCCAAAACACGAAATGACAGGCACAGATAAATTCATACCAATACTATTTAAGTGTATTTTTAAAAAGGTCTTTTTAATTTTGTTTTAAACCACCTGCGGGTCAAAAAGAAATGATGTATTGTTTCCAGTTCACCACGGAACGCGCACAGTGGCGAAGGTGCCAGAGCATACCTGTTTGCCGAAATTTAGATTTGGTACCCGGCAGCACAGCCTTGTGATAGCTACTTCTTGTTTACAAGTTCGTGTCTTCGCCAGGGATATAATAAAAGGCTATATTCGGTAGAGCTTGTCAGTGCTGTACCTCTAAAGACTTCCATAAGCGTACGTCTGCGGAATCGAGCAGAACTCACATAAGCGGAGGATGGACAGTGTAGTAGAATTGGTCCGCTAATTGACGACTTAGCAATGAAATCGGCTATTTAATTTAGAAATAAGCCTTTATGCCCAGGGATCCAAACTAGTCACACTTTTCTCAAATGCGCAGGCATTAGTGCCTTTGTTACTTGATTATTAGCACCGACAGAAAGTTCCAAAAAGAGAGATAGAGAATCTGTTATTATGACAGCTAATGTAATTGCCATATTCAACTTGCGTAAGGCGAGCTCTACTGCTAGAAATTTAGCCACAAAAAACGGGTATGAAATCGAGCAGTCCAAGGGAATAAAACTAATCTAAAATCGGGCTGAAAATACCAACCACTGATTTCTCGTCGTATTGTCATAGAAACGTAGTGGGTACTTCATTGTCGAGGCGCAGCGCAACGCAATTCCTTTTCCACTCGTAAATACATAGCTTCAGCGCCCACCAGTTTTTTTTTTTTTATTTCGGGTATACACACAGCTCAAAATTACTGTCATAGCGCGTGCTCACGCAAACATGTACATTTATGAAGTTACGTGCAGCATAATCAAGTATAAAAAAAAACCTTTAAGCGCAATACATCTTTCTTGGAGCTACCACGCTACCGGAGCAACATACCACCTTATACGCTATGCAAAGGCACATCCTCCCAGGAGATACCACGTGCGCCCAAAGTTCGCGGCGTAGTGCCATCCTTGCGTAATTTCATTACATGAGTCAGAGCATGCAATTAATAGATTTTACCGAAACTTCTCTGGTCAAAGAGTCTGCATAAACTGAGAGATTGAGAGTGCTGTCGCTCGTTTATTACCTCCATTTGAATTCTTCCGTTAATTTCGAGCACGAGCTTGGCAGATAAACAAAGCATGCGAGTACATTTCCAGAGTTTTCCTATTCGCCATATCGAGTGCCCATTCTGAAGGCGGCAGCGTCAGGCATCACCTTAATGAGCCGATGACGCAACGGCACGCACAGCCCGCTCATATATTGCGCAATGCTAAACGGGTGGTTCTTGAAGTTACAGATAGCTTTGTAAGCGTTCTTGTTATTACCGCTCTATAGACTTCCCGGTTCTCGCTATCCGGTTGTACACGTTACGCATGCAAACGAGCACGGCAATTATGCGACTTCGTTACTCGCTTCACACGGTGCGTAGAAGTTTAGAGTGCGTTAACGAAGTATCGATTTTATTAGGAAAATTTTCAACATCAGCCGATTCAAGAGGTGAGCATCCTGTCCTTCCTCCTTCGTTCCTCCTCCTCTTCCTCCATTGCATGTCACGGTGGTAAATGGAAATTACAAAGTTCGGCTGCTGATGCGAAAGTCGCGCGTTCAATCCCGGCCACGGTAGTCACTTTTCAAATGCTATAGACAGTCATTTACTGTGTGACGTCAGTGCACGTTAAGAAACACCAGGTAGACGAAATTTCTCGTGCTCTCCTATGGCGTGTCTCACCGTCATATCCGAGTTTTGGCACGTAAAACCCCGCGTTTATTACCACGCACTTATTACAATGTCCTTTAATGATTTGAGAGAGGGTCAAATGACGTTTTACAGAGGGCATGAGAGATTAAACTTGAAACCCCACTGCAACCATCCAGTGGTCGAGCAGTAATATTTCTGAAGAAACAGGTGAGAACAACCATGGCCTCCGAGATGGCGGGCGCAAAACACGCCGCGCGCCCGCCATCACGGAGGTCATGGAACAACGTAGAGTAATCAATATGGCATACCGTAATTTAGGCAGGCAAGTTGTGTTCCGGAAAGAATTACAAAAAAAAAATTACGCAAAAGCAATAGATCGTGGAATGTGTAGTACAACCATTGGCAAAACAAAACACATTTTGATATCAGTCTAAGACTGTTGGGAGCAGCAAACAGAAACAATAAAATTTACGAACTAGGTTAATGGACATTAAGGTGGAAAATGTGTAGCGCAAGTAAAAATAATGACCGGCGCCTAATCTCATCCCTTTTATAAGTTGTGTTTCATCTGTGGAATCAAGTTCTACTTAAGAATATCGGCCCAAATAAATTTACCAAGCATCTTAGAGGGCATGAAGATATACTGGTATGTTCACTTTAGTCCAAGTTCCAAGTGAGGGTAACTCGAACAATGTTAGAGCTTGCGCAATCCAGTCGCTAATTAAGCGAGGGTGCCCACCTACATGGCGCGTATTCGTATAGTGACCTGAAAATACTGACAGTTCAGCGATAAAAGACTTGGTGAGTGAGCAAGTCAAAACATGCGACCACGCTGTCAGATCCTTACGCAAAATTTATGTGAGCATAGAGCCGATGCTTGGCACCACATCGGTTCTCCGTAGGCGAGCAGCTTTCTGATGTGGGAGACGAGAATATAGGACAAATAGTAAATGATGAGGGCATTCAGCCTACCGAAGAGAAATGCATGTGCTGAAACGTGCATTGTCATGAAGTCATTGTTGCATATGAGCTAATAAAACTGATGCTTACGAGCAGACAATTATACCAGGCGAATAAGAACTTGCACTGAGAAAAAATTACTTTAACTGACAGCATAAAAAATCAAACAAAGGTTCTTCATTAGCAAGCCTCATCTGAGAAGGTAAGTCAAAAAGAATAAGGGGGTGAAGCACAATCGCTAAACATTTCTCGATTTTTTGTTTTGTGATAAAACAGCTCCAAGCCAAACGAACACACGAAGAGCCAAAAGCAGGCCAGAAGTACGAAGAATAGACAACTGTGTCCATCATTCCCATGCTCGCCGAAGCGCCATGCGTTGCAGCTCCAATAGACACTAGCGCCGGAGTTCGCTCTACTGTATATGAGGAAGCTCTGTGGTCTGCTCCACTTGCAAGGACGTGTTAACATCGGGCAAGGTGCCCGCGATGCATGTGCTGCTTATGTAGGGTTCCCTTTAGTGCGTGATGGTGTATTTTTTTTAACATAGACGCCCCTTTCTGCAATTGCGTCGGGTCGGTATGCTGTTTCCTCGTAGACACGAAGGGTAGCGCCATTCCGTGTAGGCTTACGCGTGCAAATAAACATGCAGCTTGCAAAATCAGTAGGCCTTAACATTCTGATTTCACTCACCAACCAACTGCTTGTGAAAATATTGCTGTCAAAATAAATATTGCAAGCTTTTTCGCGGAAAAATATCACAAGTTGAACACCAACGTTGCAGCCCATCGCGCCAAAAAGAAATGCCGGGAAGGGAGCATCGATGAGCTACTGCCCTGTATTTAAATTATAATAAAAACGCATCAAACACGTACAAAGCCACGCAAACGCCTAGATTCTTTTCCGTAGCAAATGTTGGCTGTATTTTCCCACTATCTGAAGCAGGGGTCGGCAAGCTGCGGCCCCCTGGACAGTGTTAAGCGAACCTCAACACGACGTTGAACCCCCCCCCCCCCCCCCCTGCCCTTATAATCTATTTCCCTCTATTCCATTTTTATGAGTTATCACCTCCGATTTAAATTCTGGTGTGGCATTTTTCACTAAAAGGGCATTTTCGCTTGTTACCTATGCTTGATTGCAAGCTGTGATTTACACGCTGAAAATACCAATCAGTTTTATGCAGTACTGTGAGCGATTTTCAATTACCCGAATTTTTTCTCTTTGCCTGCAATGTTACTCCCTTACCTCCCCCGGTTTACGCTCCGGCCCCCCGCTGTGTCGGGTACATGCAACTTGGCCCTCTACATAAGAAGGTTGCTGACCCCTGTTTTACGTGATCGCATAAGGCCCTATGATTTTTTTATTGAGGTGACTAACATGCGTGATAGAGGTATGCATGGACAATTTTGTGGTTGACTCGGCATGACACCGCTCAAGTATTTAAAATGTTGAAGACTACTCTCTCGCTCCACATAGCGAGCTGAGGATTCAGACAAATTTTCACTAATGTCAATAGCATCTCAACAAAACATTTTCTTGTTAGACATGCGTTCACAATGATGACAGTCAATTACTTGGGTAACAGGCACTGCCAATATAGCAGAAGAATGAAGTGAAAAGTCGGTACACAATAAGAAAGAGGTCACCATTGGTGCACTGGTTTCAAGATGCAAAATTCTACGCGTTTTGTCCGGCGTTCAAGCCGATGCCAACGACGGCCTCTCGGGATGAGTCAAAGTATGGGCAGCTTGTACCTTTTTATTTCATCGTTCTTTTTAAGAGTAAAAAAAGCTATGCTTATAATCTATAATGCATCCATTTAGCCCAAGTGAAAACAAGTATACGAAAGGAAGATAACAGATCATGGTTCACTTCTATATACCAGGAGAGGGAGAGAGGGCAGCCTTGGATGCCAGGGTGAGGGAGGGCGTGCAGTAAGAAATTGTGTGAATGAAAATTGGCAGATCCCACGTACAGTGGAAATCGATGATGAAGTGCGGCTACTTCAAACATGCCTGACTCTACTTGCTTGACTCTACGTTCTTCAAGTCCCATCGAGGCTTCGACGCAACCCTTTTATGTAGGCTGTGGTTGGGCGTTGCGTTTGCCAATGCCTACGCTTTCTGCACTGAAATGGCCGACACCGCAGCCTGTGACCACTGTGGCAACGAAGGAACTATTCGACATATATTTTGTGACTGTCTACTGTATAGTGACAGCAACTATGTCTTTGCAATGAGTCCAGCAAATCAGATAATCAACCTTTGTCGCATGAAGGAAATATAATATATTGCCAGGATGCAACGTCCCTGATGAAGGCCCTACAAGCGCAACAGCGTTTTCTTGCGATCGACCAACCTTTCTGAAAGTTTGTAGCCAGAACGCCCATCCTGTGTGTCTTTATTAGGGGCGAAACTTCTATAGCGGCATCCGTTTGTCCCTCGTAGTCGTAGTCGTAGTGTGTAACCAGTCTTACATTTTGACCTCCAAGGTGGTGCCGGTGAGAGATTTCTTCTGTGCGTTGTTGAACAATAAAAATTCGCAGCGTGTGCGTTAACTAAAAGCCGAATTCTTCTGTCTCTCATTCCCCATTAGCAGCCATTGGCATGTACATTGAGCACTATCTGACAAGAAAAGGTTGCTACGTTATACTCGCTGGGCGTAACCTCTTTGGTTTTAGAAAGGTTTAGCGAGCGTTGAGCCGCAGTGCCACGAATACGGTGAAGTAGTATTTGCCATGAACTCAAGGTGGTTAAAGGTGGGAGTAGGTGCGAAGCGCAAGCCGTAAGAAAGTGTGCGTGTTCCTCCTCTCATTCAGTACTTGGAATGTCCGCTGGATGGCGGTGCTTCTAGATGAGGAATATAAGGTGAGAAGATGCGGAATACATCTAGCGATGAAGCCGTTTCAAGCTCATCCATAGATATGTTTTTAAAACACCTAGCACGTATCCTCGTTTGTAATTAATAATGGTCTATTTGTCTCTGCACGCTCTATTGCATTCAATGATGAAGTTCTTGGTTGTGTTATTGGTTGCTTTTTTTTCATGACTTCATTCTTGTCCTTTAATTTTTTACTTCTGATTATATTTGTTAACTATGCTCTGTTCTTAGAAGATCGCTATTTTTTTTCGTGTACTTTTTTCCAATCCTGTAATAGCCCGATGTAAGGGCTAACAGTATCCGTAAATAAATAAATAAAAGTATCTTGAAAGAGCTTTAGCCTCTGTGTTTATTGTTGGCGGGCATTTATGAGAACGACATTAAGTACGAAAATTCGAAATGTATGCATTTTAAATGGTACACAATATAACTAGCACTTTCTTTGCGAAGCGATTTTGTTGATAACTCATTTGATCACTGAACTGTAGTGTGTGTAATGATGAAGGATTATGATTTTTTTTAATGAAAGCCCATCCTGGTTTTTATAAGCGCTCTGATATGGCTCTCCCTCCAGGTCTATGAAATAGTCTTGATTAGAGCATCCCGAGTTAGAGCCTTGATTAGAGCACAAAATTATTTGCAGTGATACGGTTCTCGCCATTTCATCTGTACACATTTTTTAACACTCTTCTACACGTCTCTGTCGTCTCCAAAGCTTGAAGATTTTAAAAACATGAACCATTAGTGACATGAGCATGTGTATTGGTGCTGAAAATTTTCATGTCTTCCCTTTGCACTGAAAATAAGGGAGGCAATGATTTTTCATTGTGTGGTGTATAAAATATGCTCTAAACCCTAAATATACGAGCAGTTGATCAATGTTCTCAATAGGCCCACCTGAAAGTTCCCAAGGTCGTAAAGCTAATAAGCTAAGCGTACATTCACAGTGACACTCACTCATTATTCTCTCGCAGGTGCGAACGCGCAGTTTCAACACCTCCCAAGACACTTTCCGAGCGCTTAAGCACACGAGTTGCTCATCTACCAGCTTGATCAATGTGTTTTTCCATCCTCCTAGTGAGCATTCTCGACCTTCGTGCCGGGCGGTGCTATCGTGCTAGAGAGCACCCCCAATAGTAGCGTTCGCACGGTTCATTGAGCGTTCTACTGATCCATCTACGGTTTTATCTCCCTCACCAGTCGTGGTTCACAACACACATAAGCGATGCAATCACCCGTTCATGACCGTTAGCAGTATTTAGTATCAAGGCCTGCCTCAGGTAACCCACTTCAGCACACTTTTTTATCCACCTTAGCGTGGCCTTGCATCTGCCTATAACACACGTTATGGGCCAGCTTATATAGGCAGACGTACTGTCGAGAACGAAAGATTGGGAAAGTCATAGGCGCGCTAGGCTCGGCCCATTGTACACACCTAAGTTTATGAAAGCTGCGATGTACGAGGTTCGTAAAAAACAACATATTTTACCTAAAAGCGATATGATCCATGGAAGCTTTTATCGGACAAGGAGGTACTGTGATTTATAAGGAATCCCCGCAGTATGAACAGCGGAAAACCAGACTTGAGCTAGGCTAATCTAAAGTGATGTGAACCTCTCTTCATATAATGCTCGTTATGATCAAAGTGGCTAATCTTGTGGATAAGCACATGCTGGGTTGCGCATAAAAGCATCCGTTGTCTACACTTCGTAACTTATAGCGTCTGTTTTCTAATGTATCATAACATTTTGTTCTCGTCATGACTGGATGAGAAGTGTATACGGAAGAGATATTGAGGCGCCCTCCAGTTTTGTGACCATTGAAAGGTCTTATACTCACTAGTTATGTGAATGTCCGTAACGGCGTGAATGAAGATTCATCCTCCTTTTCAGTACTCTATATGCAGAAAAATCCGCTAAACGTGCACGCAAAAGTACCCGTTTGTCACTCAAGCTTGCGAGCCTACCGGCAGCTTACCAACAATACAATAACTGACCCGAGCTAGCTCAATCAACGTTACCTTCAAGTCCGAGTAGGTTACGTGACTCCTTTCATGTGTTTAACTATCAGAGCAACATAATTCAATGCACCACCACCAACGAGACAATAACATGGCTGTTCGCTGCTCTTGACGTCTTGACACAGGAGATATTACGCGAAACTTGAAGAGTAAAAAAAAAGAAAGGTTCTGAGGTTCATTTAACTGGTTTTCATTGCTTGTTGCCAATTAGGCGTCAAGATATGAATGGAATCAAATACGAACGCAATGAAAAAAAACGTTCTGAAAGGAAGCTTATTGGTTTAATGTGTATGGTAGTACACAGAAACTCTATAGCATTGCTGTTCTGGACAATAGCCCGAAGTACTGCATGACAGTTACAATGAAGGTTAGGCTAATTAACACCAGAAAAATATACATGTAATACAAACTCTTCAGCCACTTTTAGAGCATTTTTGACTAAAAACAAAAAATTGACCTGACGTTTCGCGACCGAGTCTTACTCAGAGGTGTCTCTCCGGTCTGCTCCGAAGCTAGCAAATTTCCTTAGTGATGTCCACCTCTCCACCATCGTTGTTGCCGCTGTTCTTGTTGCTGCGGTGTTTTCTCAAGTGATTCCACAGACCGAACACATATACACTCGGCAGGGTCACAATTGGGCTGTTAATGTTTCCAGATGTTCTAAGAACTGCCTTTTTGTGCGGCTACCATTCATGTCAATCACCCGAGTGACATCAAAGTTGATGCAATGGCCCATCTTTTCGTTGTGTTCTGCGACAGTGTTTTGCGCAGCGTTGAAGCTACGCACATCAATTTGGTGTTGCCGTATCCTTTCCGGAAAATATTTCGTCAGGACAAAAGCGTTCCATCAAAACGGGTGCAAAGTACGCCCCTAAATTCTACTCATTCCTATTTGTCCTGTCAATGCTGATAGCCCAGGGTCATGATAATGCCGGTTTATGATTATAAGGGTGGCTGAGGAGCCATAAGGTTGCATGCAGAGAACTAAGCACTGTACAAGAATGGTTTACCTGCAACATTTTGTCCCGGAAAGCCGGGTAAGTATCGTACGTTTTGCGGAAAGCGCGTTATCGCTTCGTTTTCGTGTTCCGCGTCTAAATCAAGTTTTTTAAGGCTTGATAACTTTCTTTCACGTTCATTCACATTTATGACAGGAGGCGACAAGCAAGTAAAAATTGACGACCATGCTCAGGCACTCACGCCATTCGAAAAAGACTTGTGTGTGAAAATTGCAATGAGTAGCAGTGCCCCTTGTCAATGCAAGAAGTATAACAATAAAACGCATCTACATACCTTGGGTATCTGCCTCAGTTGCGCAGAGAGCGACTAAAGCACTGCTACTTTACCTAAGGTCAACAACCCTGAGCGACCGCCTGTAGACTGTGTGTGCTCCCCGAGTGTGCTCGTGATTGTGTGTACCTTCTCATCTCTCTGCAACCTCTTTTCTCCCCTTTATCCCTTCCCCACTGCAGGGTAGCAAACCGGATGTGCGTCTGGTTAACCTTCCTGCCTTTCCTTGCATCTTTTTTTCTGTCTCTCTACATAATCACTTGGCTAAGCGCTCATGGTAGGGATACGCTACAAAAAATACAAACAAATAAAAAACAGCTTAAAAGAACAAGCGTAAACTTCAGCTGTTTTACAAATACACTTTGCTGAGCTTGTCGGTTCATATTCATGTGCTGGCCACAAAAATATGAATATTTTAGGCACTCATATTTTTTAGCTAAATTCCAGCAAGAGCTTACCTGCTGAAAATTATGCATGTGCTATCTAAACATTTTAGCTATGCCCACTGTAACCAATGCACATGCGTGCCTCAGTTTAAAGCAACAACAGTTAGGAAGCGCATAAAAAAAGAGAAGAAGAAATATTTTATGGCACCTCTGATTTGCATCGGTGAGCCATCAATATTAAAATTATCTTCTGCTAAAATCAATTTTGCGATGGACGCCACATGGGCAAGGTCAAGTATCTTATCTCTTTGTATACGTGCTCGTAGAATTTAATTTGTGTCAACTCAGCAATAACAAGAAAGCAGCCGAAGTTTGCCTTTGATGTGTTGAATTTTGTTCTGTGTTGTTTGTAGCGCATCCCTACCATAAGCACATCGCAAAACCTACATGAACCAACCAGCCCTTTTCGTCGCATTAGTCAGCATAGGCATGCGCAGAGATCCTTCATTAGGGAAGGGGAAGAGGAAGAATGTAAGTGGCAGTGCCCTCCTACTAAGCTAAAGTATAGGGCAGATGTGCTCCCGCTCCTTCATAGGTGCCTTCAGTGGAGAAGGAGAACAACCCATATTTCCCTTGTGCGCATGCCAATGCCTATATCTGGAAAATTCGGCACTGGGCTCCCATTACTTCAAGGAGGCTGAAACAGAGACGTTCGTTCTAATAGAAACAGAGAGACTCGGTGGGCATCGAGTGCTAAGACCTATATACAGCTCGTTTCAGTAATCTGAGAAAACTAATAAACGAGAATTCATGCCTCAGGAGGCATCATGCACACACAAAGGTACAGGAATAGGCGAGCTGCACGACACCTAATTTCCCAGGGCACTCCGAGTTACAGACGGTGCCAACGTAAGTGTGACACATTGTTGTCGTGCGGCTTGGTACGTAGTTTAGCTTTCGTTTTCTATGTAGTATGCGAAACAATGCGTATGTATTGCGAACTAGCATTATCGAGAATCAGCAGCGCGTATGAATAGTTCAATGCAGTTTAGACAAAAAGAGAAATAAAAAAAGATGCTTACTTTGGTACCTTGAAGCAACTCCATTCGGTATCATTTTTTACGCTATTCTGGTAACGCTCCCCAAAGACGAAGCACCATTGCTACAAATTGGCTTATATATGGTTAAACGTGGCCTTAAGGACTTCTTAAACGTTCAATGAACAATTTTCTGGCCGCCACAGAACTTTACTTCCTGCCTCATACTTTACGATTCATAATGTGATTTATGGTTGTAGCACAGGTACAGTCCCACGATAAAATCTTTCATATGATACCATATGCACATTGATTATACTCCTATCTATGTTATGGCAAGCGCGTAACATAGTTCGTGATTCATTGCCACGGCTTTCACTCGAAGACAACGCCGACACGAATTTGTTCTGCTTCATTGTGAGACAGATTTTTTCGGAAGAACAAACGGAGTTTCCAGTGTCCTTCCAAAAACTCCTTCATATTCATTACAAAATACATCACTTTTACAGTAGTACTACTTTGTAATTCGCTGCTATTAGAAACAATGCAGCATTCCACAATGTTTCCAAAAGCGGCAACTCGGATGCTCTCACTTTTTTACGGAACACGAGTGTCACATAACATACGGCGTGGCCATTGCACACATGTAAACGAGCCTTTTCTGTGGTGCTCTACCCTGTTAACAGAGTTGATGCTGCAAAGACGAAGTCAGATAAGACATTATTGGTTGTTGGCACTATAAATATAAATTTCTAGCTCCCAATTTCTACTGTACACAAAGCAAGCAGACTAAGAGGAAGTGGGAATTTGTGTCACACACTCCGTGAAGTTCTTCAGTCACCATTCTTCCACTGCTCTGATTAAATCCACAGCTTGACAAGACTAGTAAACGGCAATCCTCTCACCTTCCGATCAGTTCACGTTCAATACCAAGAAGACTGCCAGGACGAAATCACACGAAAGGCGGAAAAGGACAAACTGTTTCGAGCGCCAAGTTAAGTAGCGTGTCAAGAGACTTACTGCGCAAACTATGACAACCACTTTCTTTGCTTTGCGAATAAGAGGGCCCTTGCAGTGGTAAGTGGTTGAGAATAAAACTATGCTGGATACACCCATTTTCTCGAACACTCTCCTCGATTGCAGCCGCTTTTTTTATTATGGCATAGCAGCATCGTGAAAATATATATGTACCCAAAACGTAAGCACGCTTCATATATATATATATATATATATATATATTGTGAGCGCTGACTATGTACTTCATCTTCATCTGCATGACCAAACCATTGTAGTGATCATCATCGTATGTCACGTGGGCTGGCTCTCTGGCTCGTGCGCCTGGATTAAAGAAGGATAACCTGGTTGCTGCCGTACCGGACGTGGTCTCATAAGTGGTGGAGCGTGCTTTGGTTCCCGCGTCCTCCTGCTCTACCCGTCACCCCTGGAGCTCCGGTCTGGTCGACGGTTGTGCCCTCAAGCAACAGCAATGGCAGAACCCAACCCGCCCACTGCTGCAACCGCTCCTTCTCAGCCACTTAGGCTTCACTACACCGTGAGTACCTCTCATCGAGACCCTCCGGTATTTTCCGGCCTTCGCAACGAAGACGTCGAAGAATGGCTCGACAGTTATGATCGAACCAGCGTTTGTAATTACTGGGACGAGGCGCACAAACTGCGCTACGTTCCTTTTTACCTCGATGGCGTCGCTAAAACCTGGTATTACAACCACGAGAGCGACTTCTCCAATTGGTCGGCCTTCACGGGGCATCTCCGTCAGGTATTTGGCACATCTGCAGGATGTTCTGTAGTAGCGAAACAGAAGCTCGCAACCCGCATTCAAGGGGACGACGAATCGTATACGTCCTACATTGAAGATATTCTGGCTCTCTGTCGCCGAGCACAAAATGACATGACGGAGGCCGATCGCGTCCGACATCTACTGAAAGGCATCAACTCTGTGGCCTTCAATGCTCTCGTGATTCAGAACCCGACTACCGTCCGGGACGTCATCACTACATGCCAACGCCTGGACGCGCTTCATTCCATGCGCCTTCCACACGCCTCCTGCGACGCTCGCTTTACCAAAGAGCATGAATTGCGGGCCCTTATCCGCACAATTGTCAGAGAAGAACTTCACGGCCTTACTCCAGGCAACCCTACCGTTGCGTCTGTCCACACACCTCCTCCCAACCTGCGAGAGATAATCAAGGACGAACTGGCATCAATGACAAGCGCTGCACATGCCCCGTCTCCTGTGCGCTTCCCAGTGCCTTCGTACGCAGAAGTTGCATCGCGGGTCCCTGCACCAGTTCCAACCGTGCCTGCGGCCATCGGATGCGACCATGTGGCTGCGATGACAATGCAAGCGCCAAGGCTACGCCACTATTCTACATGGCGTCCTCCCCGCCCCATCTGCTTCTACTGTGGCATAAGGGGTCATATATCCCGTTTTTGCCGCCGCCGTCAGCAGGATGAACGACGTGGTTACTCAGCTTACGAGAGAGACTTTTCCCCGAGACCCGATGAATACGATCCCGCACCGTATCCATCCACCTTCCGTCAGTCGCCCTCCCCTCCACGGTCTCATGCTGGGCCTCATCCTTCTCGTTCATCCCGCCGCCGTTCTCCGTCACCGTTTCGGCGTACGTCATCACCCTTGCGTCCCGCTCCGATCTCTCGGGACTCGGAAAACTAGAAGGTGCAGTTTTTGGAGGGGAAACTGCTTGTCGTCGGAACGCTACAACTCCTCCGTCTCGTCCAGCTAATTTACTGCCTGTTTCTGTGGAAGGTGTTTTTGTTGACGCCCTTATAGACACTGGAGCCGCAATTTCGGTAATTGATCGTGAATTGTGTTTTCGCCTGCGTAAAGTGCAAACTCCTTATGCCGGTCCCATGTTATGCGGTGCTAATGACAGTCCAATTCGCCCGACCGGGTTGTGCACTGCTCGTATTCTCATCAATGGAATCCGTCATCACATACAATTGGCTGTGCTGTCTTCGTGCGCTCATCAGATAATCTTAGGCTGGGACTTCTTGTCAGCGGCGTCTGCTGTAATTTCGTGTGGTCAACCCCTCATTCATATTACGGACACTGAGCTTTCTTCTGCTGCCGACCTTTCGTCGCCCAACCTTGTGACAGCTGCGGATTTCCTCCTGCCTCCCGGACGAGAACGTGTCCTTACGATCAAGTCACGTGACATTCTAGATGGTGACGCTCTGGTTGCTCCTTGCCAGCGCTGCATTTTTCGAGGGATCACCATCGCATCTTGTTTAGTGCGGTTCTCCCGTGGGTATGCAAGCATCACGGCCTGCAACACGACGCCAGAACCAGTTCTTTTGCCTGAGGGGACCACTGTTGCCAGCATTACCGAAGAAGCACCGCTTTGTGTCGTCACTGGTTCATCGGCTTCGTCATTCTCAAAGTGTATGCCAGCGGAAGATGCATTTCCTGCTCTCAAGGCCACTTTGTGTGAACATCTCAACCCAACGCAAACGGATGCCTTGCTAGCGTTATTAATGAAGCACAAAACTTGCTTTGACGTTTGTTCCGAAGGTCTGGGTCAAACAACAGTGACCGCCCATCGTATCGACACCGACGGATCCCGTGTGATTCGCCGCCGCCCTTACCGTGTGTCGGCTTCTGAGCGCAAGCTTATAGAAGAACAAGTCAACGACATGCTCACGCGCAACGTCATCAGGCCTTCGACAAGCGCATGGTCTTCTCCTGTCGTACTAGTGAAAAAAAAGGATGGCACGGTACGGTTTTGCATTGATTACAGATCACTCAACAAAATCACTCGTAAGGACGTCTACCCAATGCCTCGCATTGACGACGCTCTTGATACTTTACAAGGTGCCGAGTACTTTTCAAGTCTCGACTTGCGCTCCGGTTATTGGCAGATTCCAATGCATGAGTCTGATAAAGAGAAGACTGCGTTTGCTACGCCAGATGGGCTCTTTGAATTCAATGTAATGCCTTTCGGCCTGTGCAATGCCCCAGCCACATTCGAACGGATGATAGACACGGTACTGCGGGGATTAAAATGGAAGACCTGCCTTTGCTACCTGGACGACATTGTCATTTTTTCGTCGAGCTTCTCACAGCACCTGGAACGGCTAGACGAAGTCCTCACGTGTTTAGCTAAGGCCGGTCTCCAGCTCAACACTAAGAAGTGTCGGTTTGCCAGTCACAGCATCAAGGTATTAGGTCATGTCGTCAGTAAACATGGCGTTGAGCCCGATCCCGACAAGATTGCCGCGGTACTGCACTTTCCTACACCAACCACACAGAAAGACCTCCGCAGCTTCCTTGGCTTAGCGTCGTATTTCCGCCGCTTTGTACGTGATTTCGCTACTATTGCGGCTCCTCTACACAAACTTCTGACCACGAGCGCACCCTTTGTCTGGTCGGATGACTGCGAAGCCGCTTTTCACACCCTCAAGCGATGCCTCACATCACGGCCAGTGCTTCGCCATTTCGACCCTGCAGCACCTACTGTGCTACACACTGACACAAGTGGACTTGGCATCGGTGCTGTCCTTCTTCAGCGGAACCAAGCTTCCGAAGAACAAGTCGTGGCCTACGCGAGCCGTACTCTGTCACATGCTGAGCGAAACTACAGCATCACTGAGCAAGAATGTCTCGCCATCGTGTGGTCCATCCAAAAATTTCGTCCTTACTTATACGGCCGGCATTTCACAATAGTGACTGACCATCATGCTCTGTGTTGGTTATCGTCTCTCAAAAATTTGTCGGGACGCCTTGGCCGTTGGGTACTACGATTGCAAGAGTATGACTACAGCGTCACATATAGGTCGGGCCGAGAGCACCAAGATGCTGACGCTTTGTCCCGTTGCCCGCTCTCGCAAAGCGCCGAAGTGTCACCTTCCATCTGTTCGTCACCGCCTGCCAAAGTGACCAAACAGACGGCTGCTCCTTCGAAACAGTTAGTTGCCTCGGCGGACCTTCTTTCGTCCACAGATCTCGCCTCGCTCCAACATGCCGATACCTACTGCCGCACAATCATCGATCGGCTCACTGGCTTATCGCGTGCTCCAAACAGCCGCCTAAGACGACAACTTGCCCGTTTCAAGCTTCAAGAGGGAACATTATGTCGGCAAATTTACCATCCTCTCGGTAGCCAATGGGTTCCCGTCATTCCCCGCTCACTTCGTCTGGAAGTTCTACAAGCGTTTCATGACGATGCGACAGCTGGCCACTTAGGATTCCACAAGACCTACGACCGCCTCAGGACTCGCTGCTTTTGGCCTGGCCTCTCCACTTCTGTCGCCAAGTACGTCGCTTCCTGCGCGTCATGCCAGCACCGAAAACGTACCACGTCTCTTCCCGCGGGGCCACTGCAACCACTGCCGTGCCCGTCCACTCCCTTTGAATTTGTGGGCATAGACTTATACGGACCTCTTCCGCTTACGCCAGCCGGTCACCGCTGGATTGTTACTGCCGTAGACCACCTTACTCGCTACGCGGAGACGGCAGCTCTTTCATCTGGTGCTACCTCTGAAGTAGCCGATTTTTTCCTTCGCGCCATTATTTTACGACATGGCGCACCGCGTGTGCTTCTTAGTGACCGTGGCAAGACATTTCTTTCACATGTCCTTGCTGAAGTCTTAAAGGCCTCTAACACCATCCACAAGACCACATCAGCGTATCACCCAGAAACTAATGGTCTGACTGAGCGTTTTCACCGAACTTTGTCCGACATGATCTCTATGTACGTGCAACCAGATCACAAAAACTGGGACACAATACTTCCTTTTGTCACGTTCGCATATAACACTGCCATACAGCGTACAACGAATTTTAGCCCTTTTTTTCTCGTGTATGGCCGTGTACCGACTTTTGTTCTGGACACCACCTTTTGTCCACATCTTCCAATCCATCTTCATCTCTCCCGGAAGAGTTCGCCGCTCGCGTCGCCCGCTGCCGTGAAATCGCCCGCGCCAACACTGCTACCATTCAGGACAAGAGAAAAATCGACATTGATGCGAAGCGCCGAGTTGTTGTGTTCCGCCCAGGCGACGAAGTCCTTTTGTGGACACCTGTTCGTGTACCTGGGCTCTGCGAAAAATTCCTTCACCGGTATCTCGGTCCATACACCGTCCTGGAACGAACATCTGAAGTCAACTATCGCGTTGCTCCTGTCAACGCGGCTTCTGATCGTCGTCGCCGCCACACCGAGATCGCCCACGTCTCTCGACTGAAACGATATATTCGGCGTCCCAACCCTTTCTAACTTGCTGCCCTCTTTCGCGAAGGGGGGAAAATAGTGTGAGCGCTGACTATGTACTTCATCTTCATCTGCATGACCAAACCATTGTAGTGATCATCATCGTATGTCACGCGGGCTGGCTCTCTGGCTCGTGCGCCTGGATTAAAGAAGGATAACCTGGTTGCTGCCGTACCGGACGTGGTCTCATAATATATATATATATATATATATATATATATATATATATATATATATTACTCCGCGCAATGTACAAAGTGCGGACTCACTCTGCTGCTTTATCTTGACGAGAATTTGAACCACTCGAGTACGAAAAGCACTCTGGGTCTATAATGTAATGCATCGTCTCAATCCTTGACAATTGTGCAAATGGCAGAACATCAACACACGAGCCTTTCTTTAATTTATGTGTGTTTTCGTCGTCTTTAAATAATCATTTCCGTACGAAGATCGGGTTGTTGCTCTTAGAACACTTTTCATTCAAACTACACTAACAGCATATTGCACAAAATAGGAATGCTTGCAATGTGTAGTTGCCTGAGCTCAGAACCATGCAATGTGGGACTTAAACTAGGGCTCACATTTTTTATTAAAAGTTGATCGAATAAAACGAAGACAAAACACGCAAATAATGAAGGGCGATTCGTATTCGCATCGTTATAGCAAAATAAGTGATAATACAAGTAATTAGCTTCAGACGTTATGAGTATGATGGCACATATTACTAAATACAGGGTCCCTATTATAAATACAGGAGCCTTATAAAGGCCGCTATTCGTTCGCTGTGCGTTTTCGACGATCTCTTCTCTATATGCGCTTACTAGTGGTGCATTTAGCCAAAGGTATGCTCGTGGAGTACTGTTTTCCACTCGAAATAAATATGTTACTTATTTCAAGCACACAAAAAGTGCTATCTAGAGGCAAAAAAGTCGTGTAGGTAAGAGCTGTTCTGGCTCACTACAATGTACCTTTTCATCTTTCTTTACCTCGGCCAAACCTTGGGCACTTAGCGCAAAGATATCACATGTATTCTGAACGAGATCATGAGAACAGATGACTTGCATGGGCGAGTACCAATTTAAAGAGACAATCGGCTCGTGTAAAATGCTGATCACACACTGCATTCGTGTGAAAATTAGATATATGTCGGTCGTCGCTTGTCAACTGATGATTGCACAGGAAACATGGCCTCCTCCAGTGACACTTCCTTCAAGAAGCAAGCCTTACACCCCTGCTCTAAAGAAAATAGCCTCTGCCATGACTATATCTGTGTTTCTTTTGACTCAACGTCGACTAGTGAACCATAACTGAACACATATGTACAAGTACGCTCCTCGTCGTAACAAGACGACGAGCATGTTTTCACTTCGTTAATCGTGTCGAGTTGAAAGGCCTCTTAGCAAAAGTGCTGCTGCTATGTATTTTTTTCTCTGTTTCTTCATTCTGGAATGGCATAAAACTTATGACCCTTAAACTTAATGCATTGCAATGAAATGTGACGTCATGTGATTAGATGCTCCGGACATGGAATTTTAGTATGGTTACAAAACGCACAGATGACAGTTTAAGAAGAAACAAGGCACTGAGTTTTGTCTTATTACATGTTTACTCTTTCCCGAGCTTTCTAAAATGCAATATCAAATACCCTACCCAGCCATTCTCAAACAAATATAGTCTTTTTTTTTTTGCTGTGGAAGCGCTTTACGCGTACAACTACCACATTACAGGTCCCACAGTAAATGTTTATGACCTCTTAGATAAACGTCATGTACCCGTAAATTAAACCAGGCTAGTTGCGTGAAGTTTTCTAGTTGTTTAGTGTGTCCTGCAATAATGCCCATTTGCCTGCAAAAACTATGATATGTTTATTTTCACGGGAAACGTTGTTTATAAAGAAAATGTGTGTTTGTGCATGTTTTTTTACACTACGTCATGTAACCCCTGATCTTATGCACGAAAGTTCGTATATGTTTCTTTTACGACAATCTAATCATTCGTTAAGTAGGGCCCATAAATCTATTTATTTATTTTTTGTTTTGGTGATCGTGCGGTTAGAAGTTTGGTGACCATGTGAACAGAAGAACGGACGGATGGACGGAAAAGAAAACGGACGAGCGCTTCGCCCCGCTCATTATCATTAACTCCGTGGATATGTTGTGAAAACCACAAGCGCCATCTAGTTATACTATTTCCAAGGACATATACACACAACGTCATTTATTGAGAAAGCCATAAACTAAAGGTGGCTACATGCCACATACGGAGGAGGGAAGGATGAAGGTCTGTGGCTTAAGAAGCTTTGCCCCTGAAATGTTTGAAGAAGTATCGGCCACATAATACTTTACATCAGCTGACATTTACTTGCTGATTGAGCTAACTAAACGTTCGAAAATAGCGCCTAAACGTTATCCGGCTTTCTCAGTACTCCCTATTTTAAATCCACTCATTATTTGCCTTTTCTGTGTTCTAATTATCATAAGTAACATTTTTACTTTTGTAAGAAGACTACTACCAGGCTCTTGTTACATTTAATCAATATAAACTTTCGAAAATGATAAATTGAGCAAAGATTCAAGCGTAATTACAATGACGCACGTTTTTTTTTCACACAAGTAGTCGAATCTACTTCCGCATAAGTTTTTTTTTTTTTTTTTGACTACTCACGAGTTCAGTCGGTCGCAAACCGGTGTGCTTCTCCCACCAGATGGGGGCGCCAAAGTCAGCGTGCCCTGAAAAAAAAAAGGATATTAAGAAACATCGAGCTCCCACACACAGGTATGCTTTATTTAAGTCAGCGTTGCCCCATGCCGAGATATATCCGTTACAAGCTACACATATACGACCGACCGCAGATCACTTTTCAAATGGACAGCAAGCTACAACGCCATGACCCGAAACTTTGAAATGTATCAGTTTCATGTTCAGGGAGTTTCTACTATTCTCATTGCAGTAGCACGTGAAGTGTATCATGTCGTCTAGTTTTCAGGAAACTTGAAAGGAAAAGTGAGTTTTTTTTTTCAGACCACTCTCTCTTTTACACGCTACGCGTGCCGTCCTTTTAGTGAGCTAAAAAAGCATTTTTCTGAACATACAAAACCAGCCATGATAAGAATTCACTTCTTTTTATAATGTGCCACATTGTATTGGAGAGTTACAAGTATTGCACTAGTTTCAGCGAGGCGAGTTCGAGTTTCAGCAAGGCGGGGTAGGTCAGGTGAAACGCAAAAAGGTGGACCTTCATATAAAAAGAGCACTTCCTTTGTCATGTTCACCTCATGACTTCATCTATTTAGGGCTCTTTTTGCAGCGCCAAACTAGATCACCGAACTAAAATTTTCTGTGGATCTTTGGAATGTCCAAAAACTTATTGCAGCCACAATAGGCGTCATATATAAAACAAAATAACGACTTACGACGAAATTAGTGGAAAAATTTTGTAGTTCTCAACACTTTTGAGGCACTCTATCGCACTGAGTTGGGAGTCGCGTCAAAGGAAGGGGCATGCCAAGACGCTTTTGCTGTTTGTTTTAAAACAAATTACACATCCTTGCTTTTTAGTCGATGCAGTTTTCATCCACCCTCTTGAACCTGCACCTACCATTTTTTTTACAATTTTCTCCCTTCTGTGGGTTCTTCATAAGGGTCTTTCTTGCCACCTCAATTCCTTGCAAAGTATGTTGTAATGACACGCGTAACCTAACTAATTTGTGTTTCAGGTACATGCATGTACGACCTACAGGTAACATCGTTATTAGAATACTTATCATTATTTCAAAGTATTCTTGATTCAGCAGGGACATCTGTTATCTTGGTTATTAATACAAATGCATTATCACGCTGAGATGTCATGTCTTCATTTTACGATTGTATCCTTAATCACGGTGTACAGCAAGAACAAAACGGCTATCGGCACAGAATTGTGCAGCACTGATTTTGCATATATAAAGATCTCTGGAGACTAGAATGGCGGCGAGAAATCAAAACTATACGAGAATTCATAAGAATGCCTAGTTAATCAACAGAAAATATTGGATGTCGAAAAGACTGGATCAGTTCTCTTTTTCTTTTTCTATTACAGGGTGAATTCGGGAGACCGACGGACAAAGAACTCATGTTCTTTCCTTCGAGGCGTTCAGAAATGTCAATGGATCCGTTGTGGCAGCAAACGGTGGGCAGACGCAAAGAACACATTGTGGTCCACAACACGATTGCCTTTGAAGGTGCTCAATATGATAGCTTGAATGACGACCACAGAATTATGGTGGTGGTACGTAAAAACACTAGTGCGTGAGCACCAATGCGCGAAGAAGGCTAACAAAGAGGGTATATTTTTGCCTGCAGCAGATGTTAGCCTATACTTGAGGAAAACCCAGCGCGAGCAGTACTTCACTGTTGTCTTTTTTTTTTCTTGCTTTTTTAGAACTCGATACGTGAAATTTATGCCGCCTTTCGAGAAATACGGCCAAAATATTGAGTTTTTCTTTCTCTCCCTTTATCTTTTTCCTTCTTTCCTTCTTTTTTTTCTTTGCTTCTTTGTTTCCTTCTTTCTTTCCTACTTTCTTTCTTTCTTAGTAAATTATACGTGTTGTTCTCCTCCTCAATGCAACGCATGCGAAAAAATGTGGGAAGAACACCTATACGTCGTTTCTGACGGGCAAATCATGAACACTAGGCCAGCACGCAAAACGCATCTTCTTCGCTGATGGCCTCTGCCACTACTATCGTCTGCGTCAAGAACCAGCACTGTGCCTCTACGGTGAATATACGCGGCAGCTTATATTTTTCACTTCGCTGCCTGATAAATTACTACAGCTATAGGGTTGTTCTACAGTGCGACACTGAAGGCTGACTCGCAAGTATATATGCTACTTCTGAAATGCAAAAATTTTCATGCCAGTAAGTCAAAGTCACACGGATTGCGTGAACGTATGCGCAACAGCTTTCATTTTTTAAACAACTTCAGTTACTGACAGCGCGACGTCAATAACTATAACGAAAAGGACTGGGTGGCTCCAAAAGCAAATACATACCTCCCTTTAAAGAGGCCCTGAGACACTTTGAAGTCACTACGAAATGGATGTACTAATAGAGATTATTGCCCCACGAATTCAACACCATTAAAATTTTAAGAATCTGACAAGTAGGAGCGGAGTTACAAAGATTTGTCACACGCTGCAAACGCATTCTCTCTTCTCTCGTCCCGACAAAAGCGCTGGAAGCCATACAGGGTGGATGGCATGGCGCATGGTCGATGAAAATACGTCATGCACGTCTCGTGACCAAGAACTCTCTTTTTTTTCTTCGAATACGTAACTGTTTTAGTGTGATCGCACACGCGCGCGTGGACAAGTTGGGGCGTTCCACGGCGATCCTTGCGAAAGAGAGCACGCCCTGTTTAAATCTGGCAATGGCTGATATAATGCCTCATAAGAGTGATTTTTGAGCTTCCCCGTCATTTTTCAAAAGAATAGAAATTTTCAGCTGACTTTGGTAATTTATGTTGAATTCCAGGTCACGTGCTGCAGTATAATATTTAGCTCACGTGTTCGGAAGCGTTTTCTGCTCATGCTCATTAAGTCTTGAGGAGTGCCTCTAAATACCTTAATATTAACTTTTCGCTACTTGAATGTGTTTGCCTTTAGCAACGACCTCTCAGAAAAAAAACTATTGGTGCAATTACATCTTTTTGAACACGGTGTTTTTGAGAAAAAAATGTTTCCCCTAGTTCTTACATCTAGGCAATACATTAGCCGCTTGTGGGATGCCTCGGCCACAAGAGACAAGCCGTAAAGGACGGCACTGGCCGGAAAAGTGCCCCAATATAAACTAAGAGGGTATCCAGGCCCTTATTTGATTACACCAGCACCGAAGAAAGTGGACGCGTGGATACAGGCTGCCACATTTTGTTCTCCAATTGCCTACAGAGTGCGAATACTTCAAACAAAAAATCAAACTAGGCCATGCTTCCGGATCTATGCCAGAAAGAGTCTTCGTTGAAAGACAGTGTGGGCACGAAGTGGGCTTGCAGAATGTACACGGCCAACTTGAATTCTTCCTTAGGAGCTTGCTCCTTTTGCGTGGGGGGGAGGGGGGGTGTCTCTTGTCGTTGCGCTGCTGTATACGCTAGTACTCATTGCTCCCGCTAGAGGCACAGCTGTGGTCTTCGTTGCAAAAGCGCTCACTTGATGGTGGGCCGCCGCACAGGCGACGCTCTTTGTAGGAGAAGGAGACCACTATGTGGCCGCGCCTATATATAGTGCTCGCTCTCGGCGCGCTTCCTTTCTCTTTCGCCGAACATCACTCAGTGCGCGTCAATACCGCTACCCACTGCGAACACCGCAAAAGCAAGGGTGGCGGTGCGGAAGGTTTGTACTTTACGGATGACAGAGCCATTATACTACAAGGAAAACGTTCCTCCTAGCTTATGTGATCCGTAAATGGGCTCTTAAACAAAATGTATATACTGCATCAGTATATAAATATCTGTATATAGTAGTGTAAGAATACTATTAGACGCCACGCTGGGGTGAAGGAACAATTTAATGGACCTAAGAGCATCGAGACAGCAACCAGTGGTTTCAGCAGCAGCTGCACGAGCCTCCGCCACAACAAACGTCTTCATCGTTTCTATAGCAGAGCCCGTATTTGTCACTACAGTAGATTGATATGTAAAAAATGAACATTGTGTATATAACGTGTATATACAATCACAACACAACAACTCTGGTGTCACGTCTTTATATGATGATGAGTAAGCATGTGTGCAAACGATTCGCGATTTACCGGATTTAACCACTGGAGCACGTTCCTTCATCATCATTCACTTCGTGGATATGTGGGAATTTTTTGTGTAAGCTCGTCCTGTTTTCGGAGAGTCAGTGTTTTGAAAGTGAAGTGCCATTGCGTGATCTTGCAATTCAAAGCTCACGTATACAAAAGAGATGGAGATGTGTCAAGAGACGAAGCTTCCTACACAGGTACACATGCCCAGAAGCGCGGAATTGGACGGTGGAAGCATGAACACGAAAAAGCAGCAACACATAAAAGCAAAACAAATTAGTGGGAGCTGCCTTGCTTGAGAAACAGTCGGAGAATTCGTCATGAGCAAAGAACTTTTCTGAACATATAGCTGTACCCCAACTACTACAAATCGTTGATACAAAGGGTTAGAGAAAAACACTGTGCAGTCCCAGTGCACATGTTGAAACTTATGTGATGCAATGATATCTCAGAACAATGACCACAGTGTGGTAAAAATAAATTGACATCACATTAATGTCCTTATGTCGCTAGAGTAGCAACTTATATCTCAATACTTTTCTACTTTCCCCCTTCAACGCATACTGTGCAAGAGTGACGGACTGTGAATGATGGTGTGCTGTGTTCTGTGCTGCATTTCTGTATCTTTCCGTGTGTGAACTGATTAACCTCGCTGCCTTTCCTCCCTTACTATTTCTTCTTCATCCGCCATTCACGAGGAGTGTGGAAATAGTTGATGCGGACGAGAAAAATGAGACCTTGACGTTGTTTCGGCACAAGTATGATGGCATTGTTTGCAGAGTGTCGAAAGTAGAGGGAAGACTTGGATATGCACGCGTTCGTAATTGCGAAAGTATACCACTTGAAAAAACAAAGCGGGGATATAGTGTACTAAAGTGCAGGTAACTCCTTCTTTATTGATATGTGGAGTTTAAACGTCGCAAAACCACCATAAGACTATAAGAGACGTCATAGTGGAGGGCTTCGAAAATTTCGACACCCTGTGGTTCTTTAACGTGCGCCCCAATCTAAGCAAACGGGCGTGCAGCATTTTCGGCTCCATCGAAAATGCAACCGCCTCAGCCAGGTTGCGATTCCGCCACCTGCAGGTCAGCAGCCTATTACCTTAGCCATCTAGATGACTGCTCACCCCAAAAGTCGCGGGATCGAATAATTGCAATGGCGGCCGCGTTTCGACGGTGGCGAATTGCTATATGTACATGTGCTTACATATGCGCGTCCAATATTTCCAGGCAGTCGGAATTTCGGGAGCCTCTCTCTCTGGCATCTCCGGTAATGACATCGTGATTTTGGGGTGTGAAATTTGAACAATTATTTTTAGTCAACGTTGCTTCACGATTAGGTTGTGCACTACTAACTTGGAACTCCCAATACTGAATATGAAAATTCATGAAGAGCTCTTCAACGTCTGATAATAAATATGCTTGTAATTTAGTTCCATATAATTATTGTTAACCTGCCTCATATTTATTGTGATGTAACCAATCAAGAGAGCATGTATACTAAATTTTTTAACTACCTAAATTTGCATGTACCTCTTTAGTGTGTTATGTTACCGCCGAGCAATGAAGCCCATTGGCGCACCTAGTAACTCACATTTAATTTTCCGTGCTTTCGTGGGGCATTTGGGCGGACAGATACGTGAACCCTTAGATTCCATTTAGCCATTAAATTTCTGAAGTTTCAAGCAAGCAAAAATGCATTTTCTTAATCCTTATTAAGTGCACCAACGAGCTAAGTTTCGTGAAAGGGTTCCTGTGTGCATTAGAGTCAAGAAGAAGAAGAAAAAAATTGGCCCGAATCTACACGTTACACTGTAAATGTCGTCGAAAAACGTCTGGAAATAGTGCGTCTGGAAAGAGTGAACAAAACGTTTATTTGATGTTCTGCCCAAGAAAATCGGTGAATGGTATTCTGAAGGCGCTGCGTTAGAGTGCCTCGGGCGTGTCACGAAGATGAACAAGCGCATCTAGGCACGTTACACACGAGCGCCATGTAGCAGTTATCTTTGAAAACAAAGGCATGCGCGACCGCGGAGGAAGATGCGCGCCAGACTCGGAGGTGATAAGGTGTAGAATGCAAAGCGACGGGCAGGTGCCACCACCGTGCCGTAGTAGCAAAGCGTTGGAAACACCTTCTTGAGCATCCCGTTGCACTGTCAGCGCATCGCGTTAAACGCTACAGCACTTAGAGTTAATTGTGTGTGCCTTTTCTAGTATAAAGGCAGACATACAAAACATAGACATGTTGTCATGGCACCTCAGATATGCGCAATATTTGCATTTTTAATTGACAATCGCACAACTATGAACGCTAAACCTTGAGCAATATTGGTGGGCGCAGCGGATGGGGTTGGCCGTTTGGTGCCGTGCAAGGTATCGTTAGGGCAGACAAACAGACAAATGTACAGACCGACAGACAAACCAAATTTTTTTTTCGTCGAAGGTTTCCAAGAAATTTTAACATCTTTAAAAAGCGTTGCTCATCCCCCTTTATAGGAATCTGTATCACACGAAAATGAAACGCGTCTTACAGAAGCAGTTGATGCTGATGCTGATGACCTCTGATGGATGGCGCTTACCCACAAAGGGGGATGGGCCAAGAACCGGGCGGCAGGATACTTAAATGAAACTAAACTAAAAATGAAGCCAATCTGAAAAAGTAGCGTAAAATAATACTACCAAAAAAAACAAAAATGTGTGCTGAGCAAGCGGTCAAACCATCTTTTGTTTTTGAAAGACATTACTATGAATTATAAACTAAAGATCTGAAAAGGTAGTGGTTCACTAGCATGGTAATCTTTTAGTTGCGTTGATGTAGTCAAACACAGCGGAGCATACATCCCTGTGGCAGTAACCAAATGAAGCTCCGCCAAGTGATAAAATTACTGATAAATTTACTTGTATTCCTAGCTTTTGTAATGGGGCTACTAAAAATCTTTTTCTCTGATAAGAATAACGATGACAGAATAAAAAGAAATGTTCAATTGTTTCAATTTCGTTGCACCAAATGCATAGCGGTGACGCCTTGAGCTGAGCTTTATTAAGGTAATAATTTAGTTGTGGAACTGCACAGCGCAATCTGGTATAAGTGACCTCAAACTGGCGAGATAAACACCACTGTTTATTCCAGCAATAGCTCAAATGCTCGAAATCTTTCAAGTTATTCAAATTACCTTTTCCCCATTGCAGGCAAGCATTTCGGAACCTTAGCGCGGTTACGTAAGCCGTATCTGGTAAAACTGGAATGGTGGGCCCACCCAGGGATACTCCTGCTAAAGAGTCCGCCATTTCATTCAAATATAATCCGCGGTGGCCTGGTACCCATAGCAAATGCAGTTAAAGCAGGCGTTTGGTGTGTAGCGACACCACGGACCCGAGCTAACGGGGGAGTTTCTACTCCCTCCCACGCCTAGCCGTGCGTGGCTTTGCCGTGTCCGGGGAAAAGGGGATCCTGGGGGTTGAGCTGACGCTGGGTGATTGGACCTTTAAGGCCCCCCGGCAGAGGCAACACACCCCTTTGGCCCCGGCTTCACGTAGACGGCACCCCTGGGCTGACCCACCCAGGGGAAATCGGCAGTCGCCTTTTCCTATCTCTCTCTTCCTACATCTTCGTCTGTATCTCTCTCTTTTTATCTGTCCTGTCATCTTCTCTTTTCCGTTTACTTCCGAATTTCCTGGCGGCGAGGGTTAACCCTGTGTAGTTACCCAACCTTGGGTAGTTATATTCGGTTATAGCGGCGATGCATGGCTGGCGTCTCCAAGTGTTCACTAGTTAACCTTGTAGCGTCCCCTTGTTGGGCTCGGTGGTGGGTGGCCACCATCGCCGCCGAACTTTATAGTATTTTTATGGCAAAAGCTTTTCCCCTCCTTCCTGATCGCTCCCTAAAAAGGTGGCGCACCGATGATACTTTCCTGCTAAACACACCAAAGCCGACATTCCCAAAGTACCATGTAATCCACAGTCAAAACGAAAACAAGACAGTCCGAGCCATTTCACCTTTCCTCGTTTCCAAAACTCTCACAGAAGCAATAGGCCCAGGTTATAAAGTGACAAAGATGGGAAGTGGCGATCTTCTTTAGAGGTACGTGACAAAGCCCAGTATGAAAAGCTGTCTAAGCTTGTAGCCTTTGGGGAAACCCCTGTTTCGGTGGGCCCACACAGGTCCATGAACACTGTCCGTGGCGTAGTTTCTGATGATGACCTTACTGAGCTTTCTGAAAGTGAGCTGCTCGAAGGTTGGCAGGACCAGAACGTGGTCAAAGTCCAACGAATAACAATAAGGCGCAACAACAAACTTACCCCTACAAAACACGTAATAATTACCTTCGGAACAAGTGACCTACCAGAATCAATCGAAACCGGCTATTGTAAGCTTCGTGTAAGACCATACATTCCCAACCCTCGTCGATGTTTCAAGTGCCAACGTTTCGGTCATGGATCGCAGAGTTGCAGAGGGCGTGCCACTTGCGCAAAGTGCGCATCCATTCAACACATATCAGACAACTGCACCTCAGAAACATCTCATTGTTCGAACTGTGAAGGAGATCACGCTGCCTACTCACGATCATGCCCCGCATGGAAAAAAGAAAAACAAATAGTAGAACTCAAGGTTAAATTCAATCTCACATTCCAAGAAGCACGCCAACGTTTCGCAATACACAACCCATCTTATCCCTCCTTTGCAGATGTGACGCGCCGGGGCGCCGCGCCACATGCCTCGGCACCCGCGAATGTCACACAGTGTGTGGCCGCGGTCGTGCCGCCAGCGCCCCCGGCTGGAGCAGCCTGTACTGCTCCGCCACCTGACAAACAGGGCCGGCAGACCCCGGTGTCTGCCGAACCTGGGACCACTGCAGGCGCAGTTAGGTCCAAAAGTTCAGTGAATGTGCCTGCCCAGCAGGCACCATCCACCACCTCACAAGAGGTGATGGATACAAGTCCCACTCCTCCGGCGCCTCAGACGCCGAAGGATAGGCGCAACTCCTTAGAGCGCGCCAAAAAAGAAAAACCTCGAATCACGGGGCCCTCAAAAGGCCCTGTAAACTAACGCAACACCTCTGTACACACAGCACCACACTACATTAAAATGACACAAATACTACAGTGGAACGTCAGAGGACTGTTGAGAAACCTCGACGATATCCATGAACTTTTACACAAACATACACCTAAGGTGCTGTGCGTACAAGAGACACACCTGAAACCTAAACACACCAACTTTTTACGTCGTTACGTTATCTTTCGGAAAGACCGGAATGATGCCATAGTGACATCCGGTGGTGTTGCCATTATAGTCAATCAAGGGATTGCATGCACACACCTACCACTACAAACATCCCTTGAGGCGGTGGCTGTTCGAGCAGTTCTTTTAAATAAGCTCGTCACCATCTGCTCTCTCTACATACCTCCGCAACACCGTCTTGAAAAGCATGAATTCGAGTCCCTCATAGAGGAACTTCCAGAACCTTATATTCTCCTGGGAGATTTCAATGCACATAGCAATCTATGGGGTGACTCTCGCTGCGATGCTCGAGGTCGCCTGATTGAACAGGTCCTGTTTTCTTCCGGTGCGTGCCTGCTGAATCGGAAAGAGCCAACATATTACAACATCGCTAACAATACGTACTCAGCAATAGACCTCAGCATAATATCCCCATCACTCCTGCCTCTACTTAAATGGGAAGTCATTAATGATCCATATGGTAGTGACCATTTTCCTATCGTTATTAGCACATCAATAACAAATACATGTCCTGCACAAGTTCCCAATGGCTCACCGACAAAGCCAATTGGGAAAAGTTTCAAAAACAGACTTTATTATCTTGGACTGACATGGCGACATTGAGCATAGAGGATGCTGTATGCTACTTCACAGCTTTCTTGGTTGATGCAGCAACAAAATGTATTCCCCAAACATGTGGACCGTCAAGCAAACGACGAGTACCATGGTGGAATAATGAGTGCCGTGATGCTCGAAAAAAACAAAATAAGGCATGGAGGTTGCTTAGATACTCGCCCACAGCCGAGAATCTTGTAAACTTTAAAACGTTAAGTCGCAAGCAAGGAGGACGCGCCGACAGGCGAAAAGAGAAAGTTGGCACAAATTTGTGTCGGGCATTAACTCATACACAGATGAGTCGAGAGTCTGGAGTATGGTTGGTAAGGTGGCAGGACGAGGAGCACATTCTCTTCCTCTAGTGAACACCCAAGGCGAGAGTTTGGAAGACCAGGCAAACACTCTCGGAGCACACTTTGAACAGGTCTCCAGCTCAACACACTATAGTGAAGCGTTCCGACGATACAAAACCGCAATAGAAAAACAGAGATTAGAGCGCAAGCCCAGAACACATGAGGCATACAACGAACTTTTCTGTTTGGCTGAACTGCAGGCCTCATTTGCTTGCTGCAATAAATCTGCCCCAGGCCCGGACCGTGTGGCATATGAAATGTTGAAACACCTGCCAACTGAAACCCAGAAAGCTCTCCTCTCTCTATATAATGCGATATGGTCTTCTGGCGAGCTACCCTCAGCCTGGAAGGAAGCTATCATTATCCCAATTCTAAAACAAGGCAAGGACCCGGCCTCAGTTTCCAGCTACAGGCCAATAGCATTAACCAGCTGTATTTGCAAAGTCTTTGAAAAAATGATTAACAGGCGCCTGATGCACTTCCTTGAAATTAATGGCCTACTTGACCCATACCAGTGTGGATTTCGAGAGGCTCGGTCCACCACTGACCACCTTGTCCGTATCGAAGCACAAATTCGCGATGCTTTTGTTCATAAGCATTTTTTTCTGTCTGTGTTCCTCGATATGGAAAAGGCATATGACACTGCATGGCGCTTCGGCATATTGCGAGACCTGTCACATTTAGGTGTGCGGGGTAGAATGCTGACAGTTATCGAAAGCTACCTGTCCAATCGTACATTCCGTGTCCAAGTTGGCACCGTCTTCTCTCGAGTATTTGTCCAAGAAACAGGAGTGCCACAAGGAGGTGTATTGAGCTGCACACTTTTCATAGTTAAAATGAATTCCTTGCACCTGTCTCTCCCACGAAATATTTTTTACTGCATATATGTCGATGATGTGCAGATTGGTTACAAATCGTGCAACATCTCAATGTGTCAACGCCAAGTTCAACTAGGGTTGAACAAGGTATCTCAATGGGCAAACGAGAATGGTTTTATACTCAACGCGCAAAAGAGCACTTGTGTCTTGTTCAGCCGAAAGAGGGGCCTCCATCCTGACCCAGACATTGACCTGCATGGTCAACCTCTGTCAGTGAAGACCGAGCACAAGTTTCTTGGTCTCATATTAGACACTAAGCTAACCTTCATCCCACACATCAAGTATTTAAGGGACAGGTGCTTAAAAACAATGAACATTTTGAAAGTGTTGTCACGCACTACATGGGGTAGCGACAGGAAATGTTTAATTAACTTATATAAAAGCCTCGTACGCACACGCCTAGATTACGGTGCTATAATTTATCAGTCGGCAACACCATCAGCCTTGAAAATTCTCGACCCTGTCCACCATCTAGGCATTCGCCTCTCTACGGGTGCTTTCCGCACCAGCCCTGTGGAGAGCCTGTACGTGGATTCGAATGAATGGTCGCTCCACCTACAAAGATGTTCCTTGTCCTTTCTGTACTTTTTGAAGGTGAAGGCAGACAAGAAACACCCTTCCCATTTCATAATTAATGATTTGTCTTGTTCTGGCTTGTTCGAGAACCGTCCTTCGTTTAGGCAGCCCTACGCGCTGCGTGTAAGGAGCCTGGCCGAAGAAACAGGTGTGCCTCTTCTTGAACCCAGTTTGATGGCTCCTGCAACATATCTGCCACCGTGGCAGTGGCAGCTTATAGACTGTGATATCTCTTTTGTTGATGTCACAAAGCACGCACCACTTGCACACATACATACATTTTTCCTAGAACTACAACATAAATACACATGCCCCGAGTTCTTTACCGATGCGTCAAAGTCAAACACTTCTGTGTCATATGCAGCGGTAGGCCAATCCTTTTCCGAGGCTGGCGTTCTTCATCCTAATGCAAGCATTTTCACAGGAGAAGCTTATGCAATACTGGCGGTCGTAAAACACATTAAACAGATAAAATTACAAAAGGCGGTAATATACACAGATTCCCTAAGCGTAGTCAAAGCCCTGAAAACTCCTAAAAAACACAAGAACCCCGTGCTGGTGTCACTCTACTCACTTCTGTGCACACTTTACACATCAAAACAGCATGTCGTTGTCTGCTGGGTTCCAGGGCACCGTGAAATACAAGGAAACGTTTTGGCCGACAATCTGGCTGCTTGCGCCAATGTCACTACTGCCAATGCATCAACACCAGTCCCTGCACTTGACTTAAAACCTTTCATAAAACGAAAGCTCAGGGAGTATTGGCAGAGGATGTGGGATAAACACACAGATAATAAACTACATGCTATTAAGCCGCAACTAGGTTATTGGCCGCCACTATCAAAATCACGACACACAGAAGTAATACTAACAAGGCTTAGAACAGGACACACACATTCCACACACTCATTTCTTCTGTCCACCGGTGATCCACCATATTGTGAGAGATGTGGAGACCCCCTTACGGTTCTCCACATTCTCGTCCAGTGCAATGAGCTAGATGCTCTAAGAAAAAAGCACTTTTTACTGCCCTACCGACAGCAGCTCCCTCTACACCCTGGGATGCTCATCGGTAGGGATCCGCTTTTTAAACTGCATGCACTTTTTAGGTTTTTAAAAGATGTGCAAAGCTTTCACCCGATATTTCGAGGTCATCCGTAGCACGACCTCTATAGTGTGGTCGTCGCTGCGGTGACTATATCTTCATCATGGTTTGATTATCAAGACAATTTTGCCATCAGCTATCACCACACATATGTCACGCCACTGTCATAATTTTATTACTTTCATGTTTTAACCCGCGTTAGAGCGAGGAATTTTAAGGCCCCTTTACAGCCACGCACCATATCATTGTTCATATCTGTAGTCAATTGAAATGGCGCTCTTTGGCCATCAATTGGCCCTTGCGCCACTAAAATCTACTCATCATCATCATCAGGATACTTAAATGAAACTAAACTAAAAATGAAGCCAATCTGAAAAAGTAGCGTAAAATAATACTACCAAAAAAAACAAAAATGTGTGCTGAGCAAGCGGTCAAACCATCTTTTGTTTTTGAAAGACATTACTATGAATTATAAACTAAAGATCTGAAAAGGTAGTGGTTCACTAGCATGGTAATCTTTTAGTTGCGTTGATGTAGTCAAACACAGCGGAGCATACATCCCTGTGGCAGTAACCAAATGAAGCTCCGCCAAGTGATAAAATTACTGATAAATTTACTTGTATTCCTAGCTTTTGTAATGGGGCTACTAAAAATCTTTTTCTCTGATAAGAATAACGATGACAGAATAAAAAGAAATGTTCAATTGTTTCAATTTCGTTGCACCAAATGCATAGCGGTGACGCCTTGAGCTGAGCTTTATTAAGGTAATAATTTAGTTGTGGAACTGCACAGCGCAATCTGGTATAAGTGACCTCAAACTGGCGAGATAAACACCACTGTTTATTCCAGCAATAGCTCAAATGCTCGAAATCTTTCAAGTTATTCAAATTACCTTTTCCCCATTGCAGGCAAGCATTTCGGAACCTTAGCGCGGTTACGTAAGCCGTATCTGGTAAAACTGGAATGGTGGGCCCACCCAGGGATACTCCTGCTAAAGAGTCCGCCATTTCATTCAAATATAATCCGCGGTGGCCTGGTACCCATAGCAAATGCAGTTTTTTTACGTTTTTCGGTACTAAATGCCGAAACGTATTCATCAGCTCTGAATTTACTGCCGCAGAAAGTGCATTACAAACTGATAACGAATCTGTAATGATCACTGCTAATGATTCGCTTGAGGGTAATTTGCGTAGGGCAAGAACAATGGCCAATAATTCTGCCATGAATACCGGGGTATAATCTGGGAGTCGAATCGAAAAGGACCAGTCCAAAGAAGGAGAGAAGATGCCAACCCCAGCCTTTTCTTTTGACACAGATGCATCAGTCGCTATGATATTGCTTATCTCTAGGTGGGCTAGATAATCTGCTAACTGGTCATTTAAATACCTATATGCCAATTGTTTCGCGTTATGAGGAAATATATCATCGAATTGTATGCTAAGCATTGACTTTAGATTGTGTATTGGACGAATATGTCTAATTTTTACATTCAGTTGCCTTAGTAGCGCTTGTGCAGATACTATTTGCGGGGTGTGTAGTCGCGACCAATGGGTTTCGAAAAATAAAGTCGGTTCTTGAATGAAAGCGTAAAATGAGAGTCTTTGGTGTGAACTGTATATCTTTAAGAATGCTTGCACAGTAAGAATTTTAAACCTATTTAGCAGAGAAGGTAGGCGAGCTTCCATATACAACACGTTGTTTGCAACAAACTTTGGTAGACCCAGACACAAACGCAACGCTTCTCTTTCCAGCAGTATTAGGGGTCTCACTTTATAGGCTGCGCTGCCAGAAAATAATACGCATCCGAATTCCATGATGGGCCGCACATAAAGTTTATATATCATTATTAGCACATCTCTTCTGAAACCCGCTTTACGGTTTGCAAGCTTCCGTAGCCACCCCATGGCCCGTGTTGCCTTGGAGTACACATCATCAATGTGACTTCTCCAATTTAATGTGTCATTATATATGATGCCCAAATATTTAAGGAAATTCGCCTGCGGAATGAGCTCATTACTGTACATTAACGAGATGTTGATAGGCTGCAGAAAAGAGAATGCAAGGAGCACACTTTTCTTTACGTTCAGGGTCATATGAATATTTTTAAGCCATCTTTCTATCATATTGAGATAATTTTATAGACTCTGGTATAATGATTGAAGGTCGGTATTACTTGCGAAGAAAGCAATATCGTCCGCGTACACATATAACTCAATATCCTTAGCTGATGGAATGGAGCTTAAGAAAATGTTAAATAAAACTGGCGACAGGACAGCCCCCTGTGGTACGCCACGTGTCTGCTTATATCTATTCGATGAGTACCCATCTTTAAAGCAGTAATATTCTCTCCCTCTTAAAAACTCCGACACCCACGAAGTGATGTAGTTGGGAAAGTGGTGACATTCCATCTGTTTTAATAAAATTGAATGCTCAACCCTATCGTACGCTTTAGCCAAATCTAAAGTAACTAAAGCACAGTATTGGCGCCGACGCCGAGCCAGTTGTATTCGGCTCTCTAAATCAACATGCGCACACCATATTGAGCAACCGGATCTAAAACCAATTTGACTGGGGTTTAATATTGCGTTATTATTAATATATTTCATTATCCGGGCATTCAAAACTCTTTCAATTAGCTTAACCAGATTTGACGTGATTGATATCGGCCTTACATTGTCCAAGGCGAATCCTTTTTCCTGCTTTTTAAGAAGTGGAATCACTTTAGACAGCTTCCATTCCGCAGGTATCCAAGCTTTTGTCACAGAAAAATTCACCAGATTAAGTACTTCAGTTGGACAAATCTCGAATATTACTTTTATCATTGAATTTGTTATCCCGTCTGGTCCAGGTGCCGAAGGAGATAAGTGCCTGATTATCTCTGCCAGCTCATCTAAAGTAACCTCCTCGAAATCCTCGCCTGCCATTGGGTTCACAATGTGCAGTGGTAGAGTTGACATAAATCTATCTTGGAGCCCTTTCGCAATATTTTCTACTATATCAGAGAGCTCACGGGGGGAAAGAACAAAAGAGTCAATATTTTCAGCGGGTGGTAACATCTTTTGCTATCTTAAAAATCTGAAGAGAGCTTTTTTGTTTTTAGCCCTAGAAAGATACTCATGTCGTTTCATATTATAACCATCTTTTGCTGTACTTACTGTGCGTTTGAAGTCTGCTGCTGCGAGTTTATAATCACACAAATTTTTTGGACATTGGTTGACCAGCAGTTGTTTCCATGCAGCTTTCCGTTTTCTATAGCTTCTTGTGCACTCTTCAGTCCACCATGGACTAAAAGAACTTCTTGTGGCCGAGTCTAATTTAAACGTTGCGTCTTTTACTGATCTTTTTAACACTGCACACAGACTCATAGCCCTAATGTCACCTTGTATGTCCTTGCGGTGATCAAAAGTAGCCCTCAAGTCTTTTTCTAATTTTCTGTAGTTGAGGAATGAGCGGGCCTTTTCGGCGACATGTATTCTTGGAAGGTTCAGTACAAAACTAATAGGCAAGTGGTCACTGTTAGTAGCACAGTCTAAAGTTTGCCACGAAGATATATTTAGAGATGAGCTTGAAAATGTCAAGTCAATTACAGATTTAGAGAGACCTCGGACAAAAGTAGCAGATTGCGAATTTAAACAAGATAAATTCTTGTCAATAGCCCATTCCCACAATCGTTTTCCGCTTAAATCTGTTTTAAAACCCCAGGCCACATGATGTGAATTGAAGTTTCCAGTGATTAATATATCCTTTCTGCAGGCAGAGAACATATTGTCTAGACTTCGTGTGTCTTGCACCCCGGCTGGGAAATACGCATTTACAAACGACAAGGGAGAAGCGTCTGGTAATATTATGTCTACTATCAAAATTTCACAATCTGGAGTCACACAACGATAAGAGATCGTAGCTTTGTGACTAAACTTAGTTGCTATCAAGACAGCAAGCCCACCACCTCTGCTAGGTCGGTCCAATCGAAATAGCCGATAATTTTTTAGGTGAAACTTCTGGCTGGTTGAAAGCCAGGTTTCTTGCAGTGATATAATATCCGGGGAAAGTTGTGAAGAAAGGTATGATAGGTCTGTGGCTGCGGAAAATATAGATCTGCAATTCCACTGTAATATGGTTAGTGAACCTATTTTGACGACAGAACCGTCGCAGAAACTGCTTGGTCCAAAATGTCCTTTCGCAAAAAGTCTTTCTTAGACATGTTCTCAAAGAATTCTTTTTTGGATAGATACTTTTTAGATTTCGAATTATGCGAAGAGTTTTTTGATTGGGGAGATCGGGTTCGCTTCAGAGCCTTATGAGAGTCCATATACATATCTGCACATGCTTCCGAATCATCCGTAAGATCACCGTCTTCCGTTGTTTTGGAAGTCCCTGCCTCAGGAGAAACCGCTCGCTGACGTGTTGTCGCACTTTCTATTTCCGTACGCTACGATACCAATGATGTCTGAGGAGCCCAATCGTTCGTAGATGCTACACCTAGAATTTGCGATAGTTGATTGGAAACCAATTGTGCCAAGCTTTCAAAAAGGTTGTTTGCGAGGCGTTCCATTGCCTTTTCCATAGCCTTCTCTACGGCCTCTGCGATAGATGTTGCGAGAGATGCATCCGTGGCGGTGTTATTACGTGCTGCAACACTGGCATATCCTGTGGATCTCTCCTGCATTTCTGCAACGGCTTCTCTCCGAGAACACCTCTTGCGTTCTACAATATCCAATACGGCAAGCTCCCTTTCTTTTGCTGCACAGTCTGCGGAGTCTGCAGGGTGCGCCCCATTACATAAGCAACACCTCTCTTTCTCAGAGCTGCACTCGCGGCTGTCATGATTTTCACCACACAGACGGCATCTAAGAACTGATCGGCACCCTCTGACGCTATGTTCATATCGCCAACATTTCAAACACTGCAGGGGTTTGGGGGAAAGTGGCTCTACCTTATAGATCAGTGGCCATGCCTTAATTTCGGAAGGTCGGACTGTTCCTAAAAAGGTGACTATCACCGATTCCGTTGGTGATTTTATGTTGTCAATTGTACGGGTGCACCTGTACACTGAAATTACACCCGCCACCGAAAACAAATCGAGCACATCTGCAGGTGTCAGGCTTGTGTCTACACCGCGGACTAATCCTTTCGAGCATGCGAGGTGTGCCGGAATAAATGAGCTTACCGGATGCGCTGCGAATTCGGAACATTGCAGGAGCTCCCGAATGCATTCCTGATCTGCGGAACAGCACAGGATGCCTCCGCGACCAAACTGGCGGACCTCAGTGATCTCCTGGGGATGCGAAGTGGCTTTTCGAAGCTACTTGAATCGCCTTTGGGTTCTTCATCGGAATACTGCCCCCATCTGTAGGTACCAGCGCCACAGGGACACTTCTCGCTCCACTGCGTAACAAATAGTCTATCGGCCAATCCTTGGCGGGGGTGGAAGCTAACCAAGGGGAGTGCCCTTGGCCGGGGGAAGAAAATGACATCAAACTGGAATGACTCGCTTCAGCTGAGAAAGACAATTACAGTTACCGGAAAATAAAGAACACTCAAAGAACAATAAGGATACTGCCGCCCGATCCTGAGCCCAGGCAGCTTCTTCACAGTCAAGCCTCACAGCCGAAGCAGTTGAGTGTTTCACACGTGGCCGTGGCCGCGTGCGAAGTGACCTTCGTCTTCTCCCGAATAACGACTCTGATAAGCGCGTGCGCAAGAGACACCACACTCCGTGGCAGCGCGGAAGCGGCGCTTCGTGGAGGCGGCGACCTTGAGAGCACGTCAAACGCTAGACCGTCGCGCCACTTCACCACTGATAATAAAAACGCGCTAGAGTTTTGAAGCTCTGAGGATGTCAAACGGTTTATGGTGTATATAAATTACTTACAGTTAGCATTCCACACAACGTACGTTTTGTGGGGTAGCGGATAACGCCGCGCGCTGGTAATTGAGAAGTTGCTGGTTCGATTTTTCGTGACAAATGTTTGTCTTCCGATTTTTTTTTGTTCGAATTTATTAGTATATCTTTTTCAACATCATTCCCGCGACGGAAGTACGTCGGCGGAGCTGTGGTAGACCCCGGCATTAAACGCTTTCGTGTTAAAAAAAATGCCAGCATATCCACGGGGTGCATGATGGAGAGTAAGGCGAAGCATCCGTCCATCCATTCGTTCTTCCGTCCGCCCATGCGTCCGTCTGTGGAACTGTCCGTGCGTGCGTCTGTTCGTGCGCCTGCACGTCCATCCGTGCGTCCGTTCATGCATCTGTCTGTGTGTCCGTTCGCCCATCTAGTCAACACTCAAAGTACCACCACGTCGCATGTTTTCATCATATTTTCCGCATATAGAAGCACCGCCATCAAGCGGACATTTCAAGGACTAAGCGAGAGGTGGCACACGCACACTTTCTTACGGCTTGCGCTTCGGGACTACTTCCCACCTTTAACCACCTAGAGTCCATGGTATATACTAGTTCACTTCTTTTATGGAACTGCGGCCCAACGCTCGCTAAACCTTTCTAAAACCAAGGAGGTTAAGCCCATCAAGCATAACGTATCAACCCTTTCTTGTCAGATAGTACTCAATGTGCATGCCAATGGCTGCTAAGGGGGAATGAGAGACAGGAAAATTCGGCTTTTAGTTAACACGCACACTGCGAATTTTCTATTGTTCAACAACGCACAGGAAAAATCTCCCGCCGGCACCATGCACCTTGCAGGTCAAAGCGTAAGACATGTTACGCACTACTACGAGAGACGAACGGGTGCCGCTTTAAGGAGCTTCGCCCCTAAAGGACGAAGCATAGATGCATTTAACATCCCGAAGCTATGGTATGAAAATGAGAGACGCCGTGGTGCAGGGCTTCAGAAAATTCTATCTACGATTCTCTAACGAGTGCCTAAATCTAGGTACACAAGCATGGAACCTTTTCACTTCCATCGAAATTGCGGTCGCCCCGGCTAAATCGACGTATACTCGTAGAGCATGGTACTTCTTACACATGTAGGTAATACATTACAGTGATGCGTGTATTTTATTGCTGTATTCCGCGTTTCACAAGGTCACGGCTCTCAGCTAACAGAAAAACTATATCAAGTGAGAAGTGCACCTCAGACGAAAGATGTATATTGGGACCATAATTATTTATTACACTTACGAAACTCTTGAGCAGGCCACGTAAGCTACATTTAGAAATCGAAAGACAAGCGTTTTCTTTTTTTGTTGTTGTTTCTGTTTTTCATTGCAGCATAATAAAAACAGGAAAATATATCTCATTTAGTGTAAAATAAGTTACATGAGGCGTCTACGTATTTTTAGTCCATTAATATGAAACCCACATCAACGATCGCATGATATCATAATAGAGATAAATGTTTCTTTCATTAACTACTAAGTCAATCACCGTTAACCCACCGTTCTTGTGCTTTCATTAAAAGCTCTTCGCTGTCGCTTACACAAAAACTTGCGTAAATTAACACAATACTTGCACAATACCTGCAAAAGATGCAACAGATAACATTTCCGGTAATTCCAGTGCAGTCAAGTGCGCAAAAAATTGATACATCAAAAACCACTCATTAAAAACACTGCCATATATCATGTTACTTTGGTGCTCTTCTCACATAGGCCTCCGCCATAGGCAGTATAAAGCAAAACATGAAAACCAAAAGCAAACAACCCTGCCGATGATGACAATGTCTTCGTGATTCTTCAGACAGAGTCTAACATAGATGTATTGCTTCGACTGCAATGGAAGACTACTACAATACAACATATTTGCGGGAATGGGCGAGCGTCTCACGAAATCCAAAGTAGCTTTTAATATTCCTTTAATGTTGTTGTACGCACGTTTTGCAAGTCACCCCCTACATCAAAAACACTCAATTCAAAAGCACTGCCTTGTCAAAGTTTTCTTTACAGCAAACGAGGAAAGTGGAAGATACTTTTTTTTTTTGCAGGTTTTCCAAGTGATTGCACTGCAAGTGCTTAACTTCCCAAAATTCTGTCCATGAGCTTTCCGTACAACGAGATCAGAAAAAGGGGAGGATGCATCTATTTTATTACTTTTTTCTATTCTATGAGAGCATGGATATATGAAGGTAATTCGCTGAAACAGCCTATATTGGTCTGATCAGTGGGAGTTTACTGGTGCATGTAATCATGATGATAAATTCCTTTTCTGCACATGTTGATTTATCGGTAAAATGACAAAGCCGACATTCGCATACGGATTATGTTTCGATGCGAATAGTGGGTGGTACTGAGGCACGTCTTTCTATCAGTCTCGTGATGCCGCGGTTAGGCCAATATCCTGAGCGTTGAGCCGAACCGGCGTTGTAATGAGATGTTATTTTGGCAGCAGGGAAAGAACGAAGA
This sequence comes from Rhipicephalus microplus, assembly GCF_013339725.1. Taxonomy (NCBI): domain Eukaryota; kingdom Metazoa; phylum Arthropoda; class Arachnida; order Ixodida; family Ixodidae; genus Rhipicephalus; species Rhipicephalus microplus. The sequence continues at coordinate 34,380,786 of NC_051169.1, forward strand.
ACTTCAATGCATCAAACAAGATTTAGGGCAGCCTGCTTTGTCTTACACATTCCACAATTTTATAAAGAGTAGTGCTTTGAACGACGCTGCTAGTTGCTTATGTGTACGTTAGAGACAGAACACAAACATTTATATGGTTCATAGCTTTCACGTATGTATAATGACATTGCACACTATGTGGACGTACTGATGCCGTACTATATAGCAGCGATAAACTCATGATAAAATTATCATACAATTTTAAAAGCTTTAGCCTCTGTTTTACAGGAATGTGCCTTTTTTATCGCTTTTAACTTTTTTATTCTAAGCTTTACGAAGTGTTTATGGTAATAACAGGGACTATCATTTGAAGAAAAGTCACAACCACAGAAGTTCGAATTTCCTTGTTCCTGTTTCGCCGATATTACGTCATTATGCTTGTTGAAACGTTCTGTTGTAGAATTTGTTATTATACATTTATGTGTTTCGAATGTTTTGAATTGCTAAATAAACTTGTTTCCGCAGTAGTGAAAAATTTAGTTCGTTGTTACATTTCAAACATTTTCATTAGCTGACACTAAGTTTCAAAATGTATTCGTATGCCCTTGTTTCTTCGGTGTACATCCGTTATATAAACAAAAATAACGAAAAAGTGTTAGTCATATTTGCATTAGTTCCCACAATGGGACAAAATATTTTAGGACGCCCGTCGAATAAGCATATTGTGCCACGCAACAGCAACAAAGGGTTTTTATTTTGATTATCTTACAATATAGTTATAGTAGATAAAGGTAACAATATAGTAGTACTTTTTTTAGCATTATTGCTTTTAAACATTCATTTATACAATTGGCCCAGCCAGTGAACGTGTTGAATGTTTCTTATGCACGCCGAAGCTGTGAACTTGAACTCTAATGCCAAGCTTTGTAGTCCGTTTTTCAAATCAGAGTTGACAGAAAGCGTGAGGACGCTCCGCCATTTCATGATTAAACGACAAGACGTTCAAATAAATATTATGCACACAACAATACAAGCATTATTGTTCCCGGAATTCTTCGAGTTAAACTGCAAGGAGATTATTTTAGAGACCTATGCTATGAACATAAGCATTTATTTATTGGCGCTGTACGATTGTGATCTCTTTGCATGCGGGATTGCCGAAGTCATTTTTTATGTGCAACGGGCATATGCAATGGCTAGTTATGGCCAAAATATGATTGATTGATTGATTTAGTACTCTTCCTGCATGAGCTTCGCAGTAATGATCGAAAGTGAAAATTGTCTAATATTCTGGAGTTTGCTGGAGGTAATATTTCATAGGCTGTTTTATCGCATAGACGTTTGCCGATGTCGCTGGCATTACTCGCTCCAAGTGTTATTTCTGGACAATTAAATAAATGCTCGCGCACAACAACAGCTTGAACATTTTCATCAGCAAAATAACTGACGCTGTTTACATAAATTTAAAACAAGAGATTTAATGACATGACACCCACGCAGTAACCCAATGCTCCCGTGAATGTCCGATTATAGTCGGGTGCAACATTAGAAGACAGGAGAGGCTCCGCCCAGATGATAGAAGTACATCAGCCGATTCGTTCCGCGACTAAAGAAATAGTTCCGCTCAAAACATTTTGACTGCTTTTAAAACGCGTATTCTGATAATCAACGCCCCTGACACATCATGCTCGATTTGAGAAGTAGCATATGAACACATTTCAGTGCTGGCATATCTGAATTGAAACACTATTGTTCGTAGATTACCATTGTTGAGCTCAAAATACTCATTCGGGTAGGTAGACGCCCTGCTCTCTCATCCGACTGCTGCCAACAATTGGTCGTTTGCGCGCTGAGCTGGAAACAACGATGACAGCATATTCTCCGCCGGCACGGTCACCGGCTGTCCGGCTTATGACGTCACCTGATGTGCGCGCCTATTTAGAGGCTCGTGTGCATACACCTTTGACGGGAAAATGCCGCAGCCTTCTAAAGTTGTACCCGACTATAGTCAGCTAAGGGTTGATGTAGTAAGGCTCCTTTTCGAATGGTCTTGAAGGGAGGACAATAAAGGCATTCGGCGACTGTACCTAATTCATAGGCGCACTTACAGTGCAGGCAGAAATGACGCCTGCATCCGATCAAGTGGTCTGCGAAGGAATCACGTCTTGTCCGATTTGTTTGAGAATTTTGAGGTTTGCACACCTGAAAACTACCCCAACCTCAAGTACCACAAAGCCGGCGTGCATAGCAAATATATTAAAAGAAATTAGCATCTCGAGAAACTTTTAAAGGGGACATTTTCACGACTTTTTCATCGAAATATATGTGAAGCATACAAAACACAGCCTATCCTTGACTTGATTGTCTGTTGGTTCTGCATTAAGTTTTTGCCTAACAAAAAAAAAAAAACTGGACATTCGAATTGCCTTGTTTTGCAGCAACAACATGGAAATGCATGTGGAACAATGTGACTTGTTTGCATGCATGACATCAGCAGTAAATAATATGCATGAGCAACCAGATTTCAATCGGAGAACACCACCGAATGTATTCGGAGTGCCTTCATTCAGTAAATACAAGTTTTTGTGTTTTTTACTGCTTTGGAGAGTGTGATACACAGCGTCGCGACTGTCTCGACTCTTTTCTAACGACGAAACAAATAGCGTGACAGCTTTTTTTATGCAACACAGACCAGCATTAACATCCAATATTAGAAGTCGGTAATACTGATAAAGGGTTACGAATGCAGGGCTACGTAGCGGCACAAAAAAATTATAAACCACCATAGTTAACAAACTTATGCATTGCTGATGTTCTTTTTGTTGTTGTTGTTTTTTTATGTGCAGTGTCGAGAAAAGGCTACTTGAGGGTGATGCACCTGCTGTCTAATAAATATGAAAATGAAAACCACATACTAGGGCACTGACAAAATCCCTTTCCAAGTTCCGAATGAACATGTAAGAAAAAAAAAAGACTCGTTCGTCTTACAATCTTGAAGTGAAGAAACCCACCTAGTCTAGCTGTCTTTCTGCGAAAAGAAAGATTTTAGAGGCCGTTCTTGCGGATTCTTGGTAATCCAGCTTCTTCTGCTCTACCTTAAATCCCCATAAGCTTAAGCTACGTGACTTAAGTGTAATCCGGCCTCAGTTCAAAATATTTCCCAAGCACGTGCCACGGGGATTTCAGCTTGTTGCGGCGATAGCAACAGTCCGACAGAATGGACGCTTTCCTTGTAATCTAATCTTGTTCACGAGTAATATTAAACTCGTAAAACACCAAGAAACTTTTTTCGGAAAGTTGAAAATTGACACCGACATATACATAAAACTGAATTGGAAGCAATGACACAAATTGCAGACGACAACGTAAGCAAGAGATATGCGACGAACGGTTAATAAGCAAACGGTTGTTACGAAACAATTAAACAGAAGCAAGAAAAGTATTTGCTTCGGAATGAGCAAACGCTCGTCTTGCAACAGTGGTGAAAAAGTTCTTGCCCTGTGTTCTTTAAAAACTCAGTCTCTTAGAATTTACACGTGGCATTTGTACTTCAGTTCGTGCGCACCACGAGTAACAGGTGAAATGCAAGTTTGAAAAGTGAATCGTTAATAGGTGTCGCATCATAGCATGAACTTGTTTTAACCTACTAAGATACAAGCAGGCAAGTTATCGACGAAAAACGATAACAGAGTGAAAATTGTTTCAGGGATGCACCACTACGTTTTCCCAGGTTGTTTTTACGGTCCCGTTTTTTACCGCTTCAGACCTTTTGCTTTTTTGACAATGAACCTCACAAGAAACGAAATAATAATACTGTGTACGTTTTAACTGAATCAATCCACGTCACCTAATTGAAAAAAAAAAGAAACCAGTGTGGTTCAGCCTCGGTGTAGTCGTTTTTCTCCAGCGATTGTTCGGATTACTAAGCGAGCTGGGTGGAGCCCCTGATTAAGAAACGGTGTGACAAAGGGACGATAAACACAGATGATGAAGATCATTGTTTCGTTGATTAATGTGTAAGGTTTAACGCCCCAAACCCGCCATATGATTATGAGAGACGCCGTAGTGGAGGGCTCCGGAAGTTTCGAACCCCTGGGGTTCTTTAACGTGCACCCATATCTGAGCACACGGGCCTACAGCATTTGTTCCTCCATCGGAAATGCAGCCGCCGCAGCCAGAATTCGATCCCGCGACCTGCAGGTCATCAGCCACTAGACCATCGCGGCGGGGTCAAACACATTGTTGCCGCTATCCCGCAGCAGCAGTCAATATCGGCAGAAAAAAAAAACGTGCCCCGCTGCCGGCTGTGGCTTTATCCATCTCGCGATGATTCGCAATGCGAACTGTTCGCATTCCTTCACGTGATCGGCAGGAATTGAGCTGTCGTCAGCAATGGCGCGCTTCTACCCTAACAAGTGAGGAGGCTTGCTCTCATTAAAAGTTTGAAGAACGACTAAGCTTCGCCTTGAAGAGTAGAACGCGATAGTGTAATCGGGCTCTGTGCATGCGAACCTCCTTCTCAATTGCAAGCTTGGCTGCGGTTCTCGGTGCGTGCCTCAACCATGACGCAAATAAAATGAACATTTATGTGTGAAACGTTGGCCGTTCCAACTATCCTGTAATGCCTTATAAAGGTAAAGTTGTTAAGGGCCCACTATGCTATTATTATTCTTTTTCCGACAGTAAGGAAGCACGCTAACCTATACGTTGCAGTTCACTTTCGATGTTTTTTTCTGGTGGACATGATTAATTATACCTGCGCGGTTCACATTGGGTAGGCCTTTAAAACGCTCGCTCAATGTTTGGACACTTGGCGAGATGCCATGCTACTTGCTTGAGGGAGACATCCCACAACATAGCATTTTTTTCTTCAAAATACGAACACAAGCCGATGAAACTTCGAAGTTCTTTGATGGTGGCAGGTTTCGGAAACGCCGTAACAGCTCGCAATTTCTCGGGATCCGGGAGGATGCCTTCCTTGGAAACAACGTGGCCCAAAATGTTCAGTTGACGCATGGCAAATCGACATTTTTTGAGATTAATTTGCAAACCGGCGTTAGTTAAGCAAGTAAGGACGTGCTGAAGGCGACGTAAGTGTGTGTCAAAGTTAGGGGCGAAGACCACGATATCATCGAGGTAACACAAGCATATCTTCCATTTTAGTCCACGCAGGATGTTGTCCATCATTCGTTCGAACGTTGCAGGTGCATTGCAAAGTCCGAAGGGCATGACGGTGAATTCATATAAGCCGTCTGGCGTGACAAAAGCGGTTTTGGGGCGATCGGCCTCCGCCATAGGCACCTGCCAGTAGCCTGACCGCAAGTCTAACGAGGAAAAAAACTCGGCACCCTGCAAACTGTCCAAAGCATCGTCAATGCGCGGTAGTGGATAGACATCCTTCAGCGTGATCTTGTTCAATCGCCGGAAATCGACACAGAAACGAATAGAACCGTCTTTCTTTTGACGAGAACCACCGGAGACGCCCATGGGCTCTGTGAAGGTCGAATGACGCCTCTGCGAAGCATGTCGTCTACTTGGTCAGCAATGACGCGGCGTTCTGTAGCGGACACGCGATATGGTCGTTGTCGCAGCGGTGAGTGGGACCCAGTGTCGATGTGGTGTTCTACTGCTAAGGCACGGCCGAGAGATGTTTGTTCAACGTCGAAAGAGTGGCGGTAGCTCTCAAGAATGGTGAGGAGTTGTGAACGCTGCGAAGATGTCAAATCTGCAGCGATGAATGGTTGAAATATGTTTGCCGACGTTGAGTCAGGCGCTGAGACGACAGCCAGTTCACAGACGTAGGTAGAAGGCACCTCATCGGGGACGGATATAATTCTGGAAAAACTGATTGTCTCGACGTGGCCAAGGCACTCGCGACAAAGTAGAGATAAAGACGACGACTCATGATTATAAATTGGCATTGTGGTTGACCCTTGTACAAGATCGACAGCAGCAAAAGGCAGGGGGAGAGCTCTTCGGGCGACGAATATTGGAGATGGTGTGAAGAAGACCGTGCCGTCGGATATGGCGCTGCATGAAACTGGCACGAACGCAAAAGAGCATGGAGGGATGTAGGTGTCATCGCTAACGACAAGTTTAGCGGCAAACTGGGTGTCGACGGACGCTTGGTCATCCAGTGAGCAAAATTCGACCTCAGCCCTAGCACAGTCGATTACGGCGTTATGACGCGACAAAAGTCCCATCCCAAAATAATATTATGGGAGCATGATGAAAGAACAACGAACTCTATCGTATACAGAACGTCCTGAATTGTCACGCGGGCTGTACATACTGCGGTCGGTTGAACAGGTTGAGCACTGGCTGTGCGAAGCGATAATCCGGAGAAAGGCGTCGTAACCTTACGAATTGAGCGGCAAAATCCAGCATCTATTACCGAAACAGCTGCACCGGTATCTACAAGAGTGACGGTAGGGATATTTTCGACGAACACATCAATAACATTGGTAGGTGACAAATGAGGACTTGGGCAAACCGAAACTTGCGCAGTTCTTGCCTCAGGAACTGCGTCGTCTAGTTTTCCTCCTCGTTACGTGCGGGCCGTCGACGCATAGGAGAAGGCGAGCGGCGGCGTGGAGAGGGCTAGCGAAGACGTCCCGGCCGAGGGCGGTGGTCGTCCTGGTAGCGGGCTGGCATTGGAGTGGAGGAACCGTATCGCGCGTTGAAGTCAAGCGGGAAGAAAGGCTCACGGCGGTTTTCATTGGTGATATGCGTCCGGCGGCGGCAATACCTTGCGACGTGTCCGGGGTATCGACAAGTGTAACATATCGGGCGATTATCGAGGGTGCGCCACGGGTTAGCGGTGTTAGTGCTGGTCCAGTGAACTGGAGCTGGGGGATAGCTCGCGCGAGGCTGGAACGGAGGCGCAGGCGCCTTGCGAGTTGGCATGGCTGCAGCCGCGGCGTAGGTGAGAGGAGCAGCCACAAGATTAGGCTCGCGAGCAGCTGGTAAGGCCTCGGCGACCTCTCCTTGAATGACGTCACGTAGAGACGATGGTAAAGTTGTGGTAGCTTCTGGTGTGAAAGGCACCAAGGAAAGCTGTCGTGCAACTTCTTCGCGGACAAATGCTTTTATTTCGGCCATTAGTGACGCGTGGTCATGACCACTGATCGCACTAGACAGCGATGCCAAATCGTGCGCTGGAGGACGTCTTGTCAGCGCTCGCTGCTTCCGCAATTCATCGTAGCTTTGGCAGAGGCTAATTACGTCGTTAACAGTGGTCGGGCTTTTCGCCAAGAGCATTTGAAAAGCGTCGTCATCAATCCCTTTGAGGATGTGCTTACATTTTTCAGCTTCCGTCATTTCGGCGTTCACGCGTCTGCACAAATCGATGACGTCCTCTATGTAACTTGTAAAGGTTTCACCCGTTTCTTGTGCGCGTGTGCGTAAACGTTGCTCGGCACGAAGTTTTCGGACGGCAGGTCGATCGAAGACTGCTACAATCGACGTTTTAAATTGCGGCCACGTTCGGACGTCTGCCTGGTGGTTTCTAAGCCAAAGGCTGGCTACACCCGTGAGATAGAACGAAACGCGTGTCAACTTGTCCGCGTCCGTCCATCTGTTTAAAGCGCTCACCCGTTCGAAAGTCGAGAGCCACTCTTCAACGTCGTTGTCATCTGTTCCACTGAAGATTGGAGGCTCCCGCTGAGGAACACTGCCTGGACAGGTGGCCGGAAGAGATGGAAGCGTCTGCTGATCGGCGTCCGGCATAGCAGAAGGTAGCCGTCGAGAACGGAGTTCCAGGATGGTAGCGGGAAGGTGTAAGGGACGGTACCCAGCACCTCCACCAATTATAAAGGAGATTTATTAAGCAGAAAGGTTGGTGCTTGGAAGGCTTGGAAGGCGATGCACCAGCCGCAATTTCCGAGCTCGAGCCGCTGCTGCACACTCGATGCTGCTGCCTCTGCGCCGGAGTACTTCCTCTTCTTTACAATATCATCAAAAAATGTGCGTAGAACTTCACCTTGATAAGAAGATAATTATGAGTATACTTGAGGCCGAACGAGTGAACACAATTTTTCTTCCATCGTGAGAAAAGTTATTTTCATCGTCATTTGTTAGCTTTTACAAAAGCGCATTTATTTATTCAATTGAAGAACTCATTACAGCCTTCCTTTAGCATACACTATGCCACCGTTACACGCCAACGGTAAACGTTTAAAGCAGACCTCATGAACGTAGTCAGAAAGGAATAGGTGCCTCCAAAAGCATGTGATCGCTTTGCCCACGCTTTCATCGACGTCTACCTTGGGGCTGCCGCACCATGCTTGGAACAAATTCAATATACGCAGACATTCAAGTGATTATTTCTTAATCGAGATGAGATACTTTTGTGGCTAAACACCGCTATTTTATTCACAGCACCTACGAACAGAACGCACTTATGTATGAGGTAAACAAATATCATAAAGTCTTCTGGGGCTCCGAGTGACACAGGCGGGCTCAGGGGCTGTTACGTTTACGTGACCTTGAACCGCCTACTCACATGACCCCGACCCCTATAAGTGTTTTCGGTGAATTGTGTTCGAACACACTATTGATACCACGATGTCCAAAGCATGTGTCTTTTCATTTTGTGAACATTTGCGATGGCTTCGGAAGCTTCTTTGCACCACGCAGAGGAACCCTGCCAATACTCTTGCAATTGACACTGCTGCCAAGCCTGGCCTCTAATGTCTCTCTCTTAAGCGTTTGAGCACTATAAAAGAAAAAAAAGCTTTTTTTATGAGAACGCACTGCAAATGTTAGCACACATTTTATACTGACACGTCTCTTTCTGATTTTTCTGCTGTGATGATGATAAAGGTAAGCAACATTTACGTATGCACGCTGATTGCTTATAATGCACTTTGATGGCACACGGCTATGCAAATTCCGTTTTTTTAGATCAGTGTTAACATTGCATTTGTATGCGTAGGGTCTTATTTGGGTGGGGAAGGGCAAACACAGCCCGACTGCTACAGATGGCGTTCGCGATAAAAGAAACGGCTAGACATCTCACCTTAAAATGGCCACATTCCATAGGGCCACGATCACTCATATAAAAAAATACACAAAAATGTTTCAGAACCCTTCATGTGTACATACTTTATCTCATTTTACTATATATACTATTTGCGTAATGGCTGACAGTAAGGCGTGGGACCACTGTGGCAAATAGGAAATCATTGCAGCACGTTCCTTGCGGTTATCCTCATTATAGCTGCCAAGGGCAACAGCTTTCAGCAACGTTAGCATGGCTCGATGACCGGTAACTTTCGGAGCAGTTGATTTCGGATTACCTGAACGTTGAACTTCCAGCCAGAAAGCGACGAAGGAGCTGCTGAAGTTTCTTCTGTCAAGCGGGCTCGCGAAATGACTGTGACACTCCCATGCTTGAGTGTGTTCCCGTTTTTATTTTTTAATCATTTTTTCCTCTTTTTCTCCCTACCTGCTTTCCCCTTCCCCACTTCAGGGTAGTAAACGAGAAGTTTTCTTCTGGTTAACTTCCCTGCGTTTCACTTAGCCTTTTTTTTTTCATCTATGCCACTCCCTCTCTTCTTATTCATCTACCTTGACCAGCTAAAAAAAACAAAATTTCTGAAGTTTGCTTTGCCTATGCATATACACGTGCTATTCGTACAATGTTCTTTAAGTGGCGAAGCTCCTGTTTAGAAAAAGTTTATTCTCTCATGGGAAGCTCCTTAAAGCGTCACCCGTTTGTCCCTCGTAGTCGTAGTCGTAGTCGTAGTGTGTAACCAGTCTTATTTTTTGACCTGCAAGGTGGTGCCGGTGGGAGATTTCTCCTCTGCGTTGTTCAACAATAAAACATTCGCAGCGTGCGCGTTAACTAAAAGCTGAATTCTCATGTCTCTCATTCCCCATTAGCAGCCATTAGCAAGTACATTGAGCACTATCTGACAAGAAAGGGTTGCTTCGCTATACTCGCTGGGCGTAACCTCCTCGATTTTAGAAAGGTTTAGCAAGCGTTGGGCCGCAGTGCCATGAATACAGTAAACTAGTATATACCATGAACTCGAGGTGCTTAAAGGTGGGAAGTAGACAAGAAGCGCAAGCCGTAAGAAAGTGTGCGTGTGCCACCTCTCATTTAGTCCTTGGAATGTCCGGTGGATGGCGGTGCTTTTATATGCGGAATGCTTCTATATATGCGGAAGACGTCGGTACATATCGGGCCAAATACGAAGGGGTAGACACGGTATGCAGTGCGTGTGGAGAGGAAGAAGAAACTGCCGAACACTTGATAATGTTCTGTAAAGGGCTTCACCCTGTAGTTCAGGTTGATGGCGCAGAGTTTTTCAAAGCACTGGGGTTTAGGGACAGTGAGGGCAAAATAGACTTTAAGCGGGTAGAAATAACTAGAAGGAGGTTATATGATTGGTGGGTAAAGTCAAGGCACGAGTAAAATTGAACACTTCGCTGCAAAGTACGAATCCTCAACCTCACTATGTAAGGGGAAAAAAATAAATCTAGTTTTTGGTTGATTAAGTATTACGGCTTGGTGGCGCTAGCCACTGCCAGATCTAAAGGGTACAGCCATATCCATCCATCCATCCAATATACTATGAAAAGATGCGAGTTGGTGCTACTTGGAGTGTTTACTAGATGGACGAACGGACACACAGACAGACATATGGACGGGCGCATCGATGGCTGCACGGACGGATGGACGCGTGAACGGACGCAACGCCGGATGCATGAACGAACGCAGGGACGGACGCACAGATGGACCTGCGGATGCACGAACAGACGCACGCACGGACGTGCGGATGGACGCGTGGACGGTCACACAGACGGACGTATGGACGGACGCAAGCAAGAACGAATGGACGGATGGATGCTTCGCCCCGCTCT